>JANEYF010005897.1:0-29791 GCA_029963845.1 Rhamnusium bicolor
ATGTACTTATCCTCAAAAAATAATTCCCAAGTTTGTAAACACCCTGTAATATATATATATATATATATATATATATATATATATATATATATATATATATATATATATATATATATATATATATATATATATATATATATATATATACATACATATATATATATATTTTCGAAATGAAAAAAACAATAGCAATAAAATATAAATATAAAACTTACTAAAAAGTAATAGTATATAATTACTTCGACGATTTCAAAGTGAAATAATATATAAATATATTATATTAAGCTTAGATAAAAATCATATTTTTCAAAAATATAAACTTAAAGGAAATAAATATCGTAAAATTAGAAAAACGTGGGAAAATATTTCAATTTTCAAATTCTTCTTTAAATGTTCCTTAAATATGTTCGAGGTCTCTTCGATAGAGTTCGAACGCAAAATTGTTGGCGTTAAATTTGACAATTGACCTGACTTTCTTTAAATAGATGTGAAAGGTCCTACTTACAAATCAACAATCTTCGGAGGGGTGTTGTCCACGATGGACTGGTTGATCACGATGACCAGGGATGCTTACGGTGTTAGATGTACCGGAGTTCTATCTTCTTTCCTGCCTCTTCTGACAAGCTACTCAGTTCACTTGCGGATTGAACCTACTTTAATTCAGCCCAATATGTCTCCCCCAGATTCTTCGAGAGAGAGTAATCTTGAAAAAGATGCACGCTGCACTTGTACACTTGGATGAACTAATTATTAGGAACGAAAGTTCTTTGATTTGTCTAAAATTTTTAAGAAAATACGTCGGAATTACGAATAATCATAATTATCTTCGATAGATGGACCGACTGACAAATCCGACACGACTGCGCCAATTAAATATCTTAAAACTCGAACTTGGTTTTTAAAAATTTTTATTTTATTATAAAAAACACAAGTTGAAAATTAACACAAATAAACTGACAGTAATTCGTTTAGTGACAGGTGAGGAATGGTAATTGATTTAATTTACAATAACAATGGTATATACACTAACAATTTGATTAGCACAGCAAGTGCTGACATGAACAATATGCATTTATTACAATGATATTACTTGCGGAGCAAAATATTTGTGCGAAATTTGAGGAAACCTTGTCTTCTTTTAAATCAATTTGTCATGATTTATTAGAACGCAAGTATAAAACAATTGAAAGGTCTATCTAAGGGCAACCTAATGTTAAATTATCTGAGATTCATTTGCCGTCATTCGATGGAAACGTTAAACTTCGGCCTGGTTTTTATGATTTATTTTGTTTTTGTTCAGAATGAGATACTAACAGATATAGAAACATTCCTGTATTTGTTACGTTCACTTAGTGGTGAAACTTTAAACTTAAATAAAGTCAATTTTAAGTGCAAATTATTTGGTGTCTTTTCACACACTAGTTAATAGATATCAAAATAAACGACTATTAGGCACTTGCTATTGGTAAGAAATAACTAATTTGGCTAGACTTTCCTCAGATTCTTCGAAATTACTTAGACATTTGTTAGATATATTTACAGAAAATTTATTAGCTTTAGAAAATCTCGGACTTCCTATAAAGCAATGGGACTTTGTGTCATATCATATTTTGATACAAAAACTTGACTCGGGTGCAATTACACATTGTGAATTACAGAATAGTTCTAATAATTTTGAATTTCCTTCGGTTGATGAACTTAAGACATTTTTATATAGACAATGTTCAGCTTTAGACGCAGTTGCTCTCGTTTTACCAAAAAACCAACGAGTTCAACATTTCGTAAGTAATAAATCGCAAATAAAATCAACATTTTTGAATAGTAATAAATCCACATCATTGTTAGTTGTGCATGCCAAAGCCATGCCCGATTTAAAATGTGTCATTTGTAAAGCTAATCATATGGTTTATAATTGTCCGTTATTTTTGGAGAAATCTCCTTTTTTTGAAAGATATGAGCTTGCAAGACAAAATAATTTGTTTGAATCGTTTAGGTGGTAATCATAGATTAAAATTCTGTAAATCTTCATTAAGTTGTAGAATGTGTAAAGCTCCACATCATACTTGGTTACACTTTAAAACTGATGGTTCAAATGTGGTAACCTGGTAACTCCCGCCACTTTAGTTGAAAATAATTGTACTGTAGTAAAACCAATAATTGTTGAGTTTCAGCCTAGCACTACTGCATCAAGTTTGTCACTTCGAATCAAACAAATGTATTTACCAATATTATTAAATCTCAAACCACGGTACAATTATTTACCGCCTTAGTAGATATTTTAGATTTTGAAGAAAATATTCACACTGATAGAATTTTATTGGATAATGCCAGTCAGGGAAACTTTGTAACAGAAAAATGTTGCAGTCGCCTTGGGTTAAATCGGTTTAACATATCTATACCAATTCATCGATTAGGTAAGACGTCCTCTCAGGGCAACGGTGCAGTGACATGCAGAATTCGCCCTAAAGGTCATGTGTCACCAACATTAACTATTGATGCCATTATTTTACCCACAATTTGTGCTAACATGCCTAGTTCTTATGTTGATATCAGTAATTAGGATCAATTTGCTAATATAAAAGGAGCAGATCCTCGTTTTAATATACCAGGTCCCATCGAGATTTTACTTGGTGCGGATAGCTTTCCTATAATTTTACAGGATGGTCGCCTCACAAATAAAACATTAGGCCCTACAGCTTTAAATACTATTTTCGGTTGGAAAAACAGCGTGCAATACAAAGCCTTGTGTGAATTCTTTTTGTACGTCATTTAGAGCTTGAAAATATTTTTAAAAAATTTTGGGAGATCGAAATACCTGGTCTCACTTCGTTTTCTTCTGAGGATTTACTTTGTTTCGAAATTTTCGCAAATTCTCATAATAGAATCAATTCGGGCCGTTTCGTAGTTTCGCTTCCATTTCGTGGTCCCGTACCTATTTTTTCTAATTCTCGTGATTTAGCTCTCTGTCGCTTTTATTCATTGGAACGTTAGCGAATCAACCCTTTATGCAGAATATTCTTAATTTATGAAGGACTATTTGGAGAGTGGTCATATGGAGCCATTCATAAATACTTTAAATAATTGTGATAGGTCGTTTTATATGCCCCATCACTGCGTATTAAAACCTGACAGTACAACAACCAAACTTAGAGTGGTTTTCGATGCTTCGGCAAAAGAACCAGGTAGTACTTCATTAAATGATACCCTACTAGCTGGCCCTAAGTTACAAACTGATATATCTCAAATTTTATTGTTGTTTCACTTATATTCTATTGTGATGACGGCCGACATGAAACAAATGTATCGTCAGATTTTAATTATGCGTTCGCATAGAAATTATCAACTTATTTTTTGGAGGTTTTCTCCAAATGAAGCTTTACAAGAATTTCGCTTGAAAACTTTAACTTATGGTGTTTCGTCTAGTTCATTCTTGGCCCTTAAAACTATTCAGCAACTAATCACACATTTATGTTGATGATGTCGTAACAGGGTATAGGACAATTAAGGGTGTAGGGTGTGTGTGTAGGACAATAGGGAACTTGCACATTTTTTTTTACTTCATAAAAATGTTCTACAATACTAAAAAATAAGATATGCAAAATATGACGCCTTAATTCCCAATAATAAATTTGTTATAAATTATTAAAGTTTCGCACACGAGCGTATCGTTTCAAACAGGTTCAAAAGCGCGGGAGTAGTCGTGACATCACACCATACAATTTACAAGCGACGACGGAGATCCCAGCACTCGACCGCTTGATTTCAGCAAATACCTTTCCCTTGCCCTTTAATTTATTCTATTCAAATCTTACATTTATCTATTATGTGAATGATAACAAGACACAATCACTTATTTCCCTTGCCCCAAAACATAGTACGAAAATACCTACGATAGGTAATTATACATTTGCGCAACATTTCCTTTGCAGCAAATGTCTTCTATAGACACTTTACGCGTGTGTACAAAAAAACACGAAAAATATAGAAGTGGCTATTGTAAAGAATTACCCTAAATTCTTTCAAACAAGACTAAGTCTGCTAAAAATGCTTAGTTGCGACTAAGCATTTTTAGTTAGTTCTTTTTATTCCGGGACCAAGCCTAAACATTTTTTATTTATAAAAAAAAAAAAAAAAAAAAGCTAAAAAAATACATACTTCTCTGCCTTGACCCCGCGGACCTCTCCAAGGGAAAAACTTTCACTATTTGTATAAAAGATGCCACCATAAACATATCCACTTTAGGCAAATTATCAGATTGGCCCTTTGAAAAACCTTGATCAGTCATTTTAAAATATCTGTACAACTACAATAAGCGGTACTATAAAACACAATTATATATTTATATCAGAACAGTCACTAACAAATCAGCCACAGTCTAATAACACCATATTGTACATATGTTTATATAGAATGTCATACTTTGTTAATTTGTTTATATTATTATTTTTAAGTATTTTATGAATGAATTGATTTTTAGTTTTCTTTTTTTCTGTATATATTAATATAAATCTTACTCTGTGTCCCATACAAGTTGTAAATAATCTACTTAATTGTGAATAAAGATTTTAAATTGGAATTGGTAAACATCTGATTGTGTTGCTTCCCGGCGCGATGACTACCGAATATTGTATGGTGTGACGTCACAGTCAATAGTAGCTCGTTTCGGGCCACTTCAATTTTATCGCTGTTTAGATCCTTCATACTGATCGCGTGGAATTAGAAATCTTATTTTTTTTGTGAAGTACACGTTTTATTACAACGTTACGCTATGTTTTTTTAGTATTATTTTTAGTTTTAAGATTATAGGCAAGATCCCTATTGATAATCAGACATCAGTTAGTTGAACTTCTAAAATGTGGAAGTTTTGAACTTCGAAAATGGTCCAGTAATAATTTCATCTTTTTATCCGATATTCCTGAGTCTCATCAACAGGCTCTTTTGTTGTTTGATCAAGGTGTTTGTATACAAATTTTAGGTTTACAGTGGCATCCAGTGCAAGATACTTTCTCACATAAAATTAAATCTACTGATGTAAAATGTTCCAAAAGCAACATTTTCTCGAATTTGGCAAAAATTTTCGACCCCCTTGGTTTTCTTGCTCCTTTGACATTTTTTGCTAAGCATTTAATGCAACATTTATGGATGCTGGGTTTGACTTGGAACCAGACTCCACCAGATAATGTTGTTGAGAGTTGGAATAAATTTAAATCAGAATTACCTTTGTTGTCTTCATTACATTTAAATCGTCGAATTGGATTAGATAAGTTTGAATCATGCGAACTTCATGGCTTTTGTGATACGTCTTTAAAAGGTGCCATATATTTTCGTTTTTCATCATCAGAGGGAATTTACTCATCTTTGATAATTGCCAAATCAAAGATTGCGCCATTGCAGCGTATTTCCTTGCCTCGGTTATAATTGTGCGCCGCAGTTTTTCTGTCGGATCTCGTTTCGTTCGTCCTTTCGGTATATAAAAATAAATTGTCGTTTAGTCAAATATATGCTTGGTCAGACTCAACAGTCATTTTATCTTGGATTAAATGTCTCCACACAAATGGAAGACACTTGTAAGTAATTGTGTTACTCGAAATCAAGAAATAATTAGTTCTAGTTGTTGATATCACATCCGAAGTGAGTACAATCCAGCTGATTGTGCGTCACGTGGACTCTTTCCCACAGAGCCGTTCAATTTTACTTGTTGGTGGGAAGGACCCTCATGGTTGTCTTATGCCAAAGATTCTTGGCTGAGTGACTCATTAACAGACAGTTATCATCCCTCTTCAGAAGTAGTATCTGAGGAAAGGCATACCGCTTTGGTTGCTTGTTTACAAAGTAATTGCCTTGACGAGTTACTTAGTCGTTTTTCGTCTCTTAATAAAATAAAAGAAGTCGCTCATTGTATTCGATTTGTACACAACCTTCGTAATAAGGAAAAAAGTTATAAACCTTCTTTTTCCGTTTCAGAAATGAAAGAAGCATTTTTATTGCTCATAAAGCATGTGCAATCTTCGAGTTTTAGTGAGGATATTAATTGTGCTTGCTCTAAGCCACTTCAAAAATTAGCTCCTTTTTTTGACCGAAAAGGGTATTCTCAGGGTGGGAAGTCGATTAATCCATTCTACTTTGACTTATGGTTGTAAGCTTCCTTTGTTGTTGTCTAGAAAACTCAGGCTAACGGAACTGATTATTGAGCATTTTCATCATACTTATTTACATCCAGGTTTGCAAACCTTGCAATTCTGGATTTTATTTTCGAAAAGAGCAATCAAACATTGCTTGTCCTGTTGTTACATATGCTTTAGGGTAAATCTAAAACCTATTGTACCCTTTATGGGTAATTTACCAAGCCATCGTTTCCATCAAATCAAACCCTTCCTGTGTGTGGGGGTAGATTTTGCCGTGCCTATCCGCGTAACTATGACTAAAACTAGAGGATCGAAATCCCAAAAAGCAAATATTTGTGTGTTTATTTGTTACGCCACGAAGGCGAAGAATTTGTTACAAAAGAAAGCATAAAAAGCACCTTATAGATTTAAATGTTTATTAGGATACCCTAGGATACATAGTCCGGGCCTCCGAGGCCCAGCATGACATATATTGTTTCTTCATTTACACAAAACTTTGTTATAAATGCTCTCCTAGGAATGCCTCAAACTAAAGAATGACAGTTTGTCAAAACTAGAATATCTAAAAACGCCTTATGGTACCTATCCAAAATTTACATTATCCGGGCTTCTGAAATCCTTATGAAAATCCATTAAAAGATTGCAAGCGCTGGTTCAAAAATATTCTTTGGTGGCCAAAAGCATATACATATTTTATATATGTTACAAATTCAAACCTCGTATTTGAAGTTTGAATATTCAAGTATGGCAAGTTTCAATTTGTTATGACTTGCATTATTCGTATCCGTATATAAGGTAAATAGCGCAGTACATTTATTCATTTAAAGCAAAACCTTTCGTTAGTGATCTACTGAGCATCGGTTTTTTGTAAAATGCCACAAAACTGAAAAATAGATCTGCAAACCCAGCACTAGAACGTAGTATTCTGAAATGTATGTCCAAATTTGTAACTCTCCCCTCAGCAGCAACAAAGCAAACCGAAACACCTAAAAGAAAAAGTATTTACTGTGTCCTTCAAATATAGATTATAAAAATAAAACGATCTACAAGAATTATAAAAATAACATTTGTAGCAAGCATAGTACATGTTACATAAACAATAGTAAGTGATATTATGAGTATTATATTGATGTTTGTATTTTATATACGAGTATGTCAATAAATAATAAAAAGTCTGTAAGTTTTAAAATATTGTGATTTACTTGATATGAAAGTTATTTTGAAAAGCAGTTTAATAGTGCGGGCCTCCTAGGCCCCGACTACGTATGTAAATCTGTGTATCTCACACGTTATACATCCTAGGGTTAAGTGATTTAGTAAATTACGTATTATGCTAAATAAATTAATCATTCAATTAAATATTGTTTATATACCATTTTAAACTTGAAAAAAAATTATCTATGTTATTTTACTATTCAGATAATAATAAACTTTAAATAACATCTAAATAAAAAAGTTGTATTTACTTTTCTTCTGAAAGTGTCGGAAAGTAAATGTGATCAAGTGTTCTTAATGAAGGTTGATACTGAATGTAATCATTTTTAGTAGGGTTCAATGAGTTTTCAACACTAAAAATTAACTATTGATACACAACTATTCATATTAAATAAACATATCTTAATAAATACCTCATAGATTTTGAAGTACTGAGTATTGAAGGTACGGTATGACTTTTGAGGTATTTTACACCACTAGTTTAATGAAATCGCGAGATGTAAAGTGGTTTGAACATCATTGCATACTTCGGAACGTCTTTCTCTTAAAATATTCGGCCATGATCGTTTCTCGCCAATATCATTAGGAAATCTACACATATATAATTTTTACCACGGAATTGTAATAAAAAAAAGTTAGTTTCAATTAACATGTTAAATAAGTTAAGGATAGGCACAGTTAATGAATTATTTTAACATTTTATATACGAACAAGATAACAAACAGCCAATCATGTCATTCAGTGAATGGAGTCTGTCCTGTTAAAATTAAATGAACAACCATTGTTCGAAACCTAAAAAAAAAAGTTAATTTTAACACCAAATTGAACAATAATAATTTAATAACGTATTCTCCCTGTGGATGATTATTTTGTAAAAAAAACCTAAAAAAAATTTTTTTAAAAAGAAGTATCTATTAAACACAACAAATTTCTGTAATCGACAACTATGCATTATGTTTACTTACTTATGAGAAGAACGATTTGAACATTTTTCTGCGTATTTCTTACAATAAACACAACACCTCACCATTTGCAATCATTTAAAATATTTAATAAATCTACAGATGTCAAAAAGTTACCAAAAATACTAGAAATGCAATATCACACCATTTTCTAAAATGTCATTTTATTAGAACAGCTAACGAATGTAGACGGTTATAAACGAATGATGTCGGACAGCAAATAGAATATCACTTCAATGTGCTTCAGTCATAAACACGATCAAATGAATATTATTACTCCCCCCTATTGTTTTTGGTTACATGTGTAATAAAAGGATAAAATTCGTCTAGTCATAAATGGTTGAATCTAAAGACGAAAAATTGTAAGAAATTGACTGGCGTTGATGAGGAGCATGTGTAACTTACATACCTCTTATATCATATCCATTATCAGTTGTTTATGGTTGCCAGCATACACTTGCATCATTACTACATCTTCTATAGTATCCTCTGCTAAACTTCTACGCCGGGACGTAAATATTAAGGTGTATGTTGAAAATAAACATTCTACATCAAAAGACGTAATATTTTGAATTACACTACATATCATTCTAAGTCACTTGCACATCCATCATTTAGGCACTTGTTATTATTACGCAATTTGTCAATATTCAGATTTTTCTTTAACTTTAAATTGTTGTTAAAATTATTTTATTGATGAGAACAAAAAATTAAAACTATAACATAATAGAAACACGTATACTTTATTTGGTGTCATTTTATGAAACTGAATAATCATATTTCCTATTAATAAAAAAATATATGCATCAGTATTACATGTAATTTTACATATTAGATCTATTGTATTTAGGATGAATCATTTGTTTTCGTTTTTTAATATTACTAACAGAAAAATTTTAACAGCGATTTATAGATTTAAGTTGGATACTGGGTGAAAACGTACTCTTAAAAGGTTTTGAATTTCTCGGCAACAAGAACCCCAGGCTCCTTTATTATATTTACATTGTTCCCTATTTCAAAAAATTGGGATAATGATAGCCAGTAAAGAATGGCTCACTTTTGACATTGCATACGCTTGCGAAAATAAAATCCCCGTTCGCATGTACATATGTACCTCAACAGCGTCTGTGTTTAACTGGTCGCTGGAGTGGAAGCCTGTTGATATGCGAAGTTCTGTGCATGCCACTCTACTGCGTATATTATAACTGTACATTGAAGCTGCGTTACAACTTTCTTTATTTATGACTCGTCAATCGGGACCGAATTTCCATCTCAAGCCGGGACGCTAGTCACAGCATATTCTATTTCCAGCCTGGCGTTGCCATATTCTCTGTTTTTTTATATCACTATGTTTTGGAGGTTAAAAACTGATGCAAAATTCAAACTTTTGATATATTTTTTTACCCTTTCATGGAGCTCAAAAAAATTTGAACAAGCTAGACAGATGTTTAAATACTATAATTGGATAAGGAAATAAAAAAAACTTTGTGGGGCATGCCAATTGTACAATGAACCAGGGAAACAATTTAAGTTTTTTAAAATAACCCAGTCGCCGCCACCTGGGAAAAATCGAGTCAATGGATAAAATAGAAATAAAATTTTGTGGATAGCGGTTTTCGAGGGTGCTTTCATTAAAAAAAAGTGGGAACTATCGGAACCGGCTGTCATCTTGGAAAATTGCTCCCTTTTCGCAGTTTTTCACAAATAATTCGACTAATATTAAATTTATCGATTAGGAGGCAGTTTATCAACATGATTTTGTTAAATTACGAACAAAATGGTACCACGTGGCCCACGTGGGTTGTTCTAGGCATCATAGTTGCTGAGTAAATATTAAAAGTATCATTTTTCATTTCACATTTTTTATGTAACGCTTCAAAACCAGTTTTGATGATAATTCTCACCTGACAAATATTTGTCTGGTGGACTTGACGTTTCAGAATGCAAATGTCATAATATTATTGACTAGTCGTGCTGAATCTTTCCTTGCGTGCAATCGTATATTTTAAAAGATTACGGGAAAAATGGAAGAAGAGCTGTGTTTTATTTGTAATCTGAGTTTATTGACAGAAAAAATTGTGCATGTAACAACTTACATTTTTCCCGTAATCTTTAAAAAACTGAACATAGTAAGATATTTAAAATAGTTCTAACACTTTGCTAATTGTTCAAACAATTATAATATAAATTTTTTCGTTGTAATTAACACTTGAAATCTAACATTATGATAAGTAATTACCTACTTGTTTTCATTCCTAGATCATTTAATTATAACAAAAACCTGGTAACAAAATTTTTTTTTAAAAAAAAAAATAAAAAAACGGGCAAAAATTAAAAAAAAAAAAAAAAAATTTCCCCCATTTTCCATAACAAAAAAAAAAAAAAAAAAAAAAAAAAAATATTTAACCCCGACTCCGTGAAATTCCAACTTTAATGTATAATTATTTAGAGGAAATAACATAAAATAGAAACAGCAGAAAATAAAAAAAAAAAATGTTTTTGTAAAAATAGAGGTATTTAAGTAAAAAAAATAATATGCCATAAATTCAGTAGAAACTGCTAAAAAAAAAACACTTTGATTAAAACTTAGTCAACAGAAATGAAGACGTTCTGTTGCAATCAATAATGTGTTTGACCAATGGATTTATAAGCAAGAGGGATATAGTATTATATTGTTTATTATATATTCAACCCTAAAATCACATTCTAACAACTTGTTCATGAATAAACAAACAACACTGTCAGTACATACAAATAGAAACTACTGGTGTGCTGCAATTTATTCAATATTTACATAGTAATAGAAGGTATGTAAAAAGATATTTAACAATAATTTTATCAAATTTAATACACAAGTTTTTTTTTATGACATTTGAAATTCTATTAAATATTTTTTACTTCGTGTAATTTGTATATTCCTGATTGATTTTCTAAATTTTTAGAATCATGGCAACGTTGTATAATAGTTGAATACAAGTTGGAGGAAGTTTGCCTACATTGTCAGTTTGTCTTATTTTTTGTGAAAATTGTTCTTTATAAATCAATTATATTTAACATATGTGCATTTGTGAGTTGCAAATATGATGAGACAGCGCCAGGTTACAAAAAACTTGATTATAAGAGCCCAAACATATATTTTCACAGGTAAATATGAAACTATTGTTTTGCAGTGGCATAGGCATACGCTTAGGTAGTTTATGTTTAAACAGAAAAATAGAAATGCGTTGTGATTAAAATCAAATTTAATGAGAAATTGAAATTTATCTCAGAATTGAAATGAGAACATTAGAGAATATATTAGAGAATTTTTATCTTAAGAAAAAATGTTTGTTTTTTTAGATTTTCTATTGATGGAAATTTGAGAAAGAACTGGTTGAGCATAATATGATTTGATGAGGATAAATATATTCCCAAACGTGCTGATATTTGCTCGACACATATCAATGAAAATGATTTACAATTAAACCGAGTGGGCGAAAATATTTAAAGGGTAAAAAAAAATTTCCCACTACGCATTCGTCTCAGCAGCTTAGGTAAGATAAATTTCATGGTTACCATCATATTGTGGTAAAAAATGAAATTTGTTGTATACAACTGTGGAACTCAAACTGTCATAATAGTAGTATTTTATTTGCACTGTGGATCAGGTCACTTCTAATCTAGATCAATTAAGTCAGCTATTTACATGTTTTTACTTACAACTGATCTGAAATCAAAAGTGACCAAATCAGTTCCCCCCCTTGCCGATGCTTCTCCACCCCGGATGAAAGAATCATACGTGATCTTTAGATCAGTAATGTAGTGGGGTAAGAAAAACAGCAAACGGTTGACTGTATAAACAGGTTTTGCATGTCGCAACAACAAATTTGCATATTTTTCATAAAAAAATATCGTTTTACAATTACTATATTTCATAACATAAAAATAATCGAGGTCTTAGGAAAGGAAAAATGTCAAGTTGGTTTCTGGATCATCTGTTCTCATTTTTTTTTAAGATTTTTTATAAGAACCAGAGACGCATATTATACTTATATACGTCTCTGGTAAAACCGATAAAACATAAACATATAAAATAAACGTGTGCCTCCCAAATACGCATGCGCGTCCGACATCCGAGACTGCTGCACGTTTTATTTGCGACTCGTTCAGGTCACTTCTAACCAGATCAAATGTGATCAAGTGAACTGACCATCGGTGCAAATAAGATACTACAAATGTCTCGTTACTTAAATGTTGTAAACATGAACGTACATATAAGCTGAATGCTGTAAATTAGGTTTATTAAAGTATGGCTTCTATTTAGAAATCATTCCATATTATCTGTAAAAGTAAAGCATTTCTGTCAAAAATATGTAAAAAAAAGATCTGTATGTTCTTGGTCTACATATACCATGACCCTCTTGAAATGCCCTGTCTTTTAACCGGACAACAACCCATGAAAATGGGGAAGTTATTGCAATCGGTCCAAAATCGAAAATTGAGATAAGACCAGAATTTACGGTTCGAAGTATAAGAAACACGAAAAGTGGATTTTACAAAATGTTCTTTGTGTGTGTGTGTGTGTGTGGATATTATAGGTGTTTCAAGGAGTGTGTGTAAACACGATAGCATCAAAAGTACTGAACCGTTCTTGCTGAAATTTGGCACAAGAGTATTATTAGTGCCGTCATGGATGTATATAATATTATAGATCCATGAGTGCCGCAGATGAGCTAAAAAGCTTTTAGTACCAATCGGATGATATTTAGTGTCCTTTTAGCACATAAATTTCTTATCTTAAATATAACTATAATTTTTTTATAACACACCATTTGAAAGATAATGTAATTCTGATTTCAACAATATATTTTACAGTGAAGTCTTATAATAAAATCTTGTGGTATTACCCTTGATAATTTTTTTCACAACTGAATAGGCTGAGAATATTTTTATTACCGATTAGACGATGTTTAATGCCCTTTTGTCACGTGTAAGAAGGTTGCAGTCGGTTCAAGTAATTAACAATTTTTTTCTTTGAAATATAGTAGTCGCTCAAAATCAACTTAAACATTTTTTGTTTTAAATTATCCAATTTCTTTAGGACATTTCAAGAATCACACTCTAGATATAAATTATTCTATCAATTCACTGATTGGACATGATCTAAAATCGTATTTAATAATTTCAGTGCAGATTCTACTGTCGTAGAGATCTCCAGAGTTTCTCCCAGATAAAAACAATGAAGCCATGGCTACACCTGGACCTTCAAAAAGGTAAAATTTGTACCTATCATAAAACTTACTCATTTAATTTAGTGATTTTAAATTAGTAGACATTAAATTTTTACTTTTGATATAGAACCAAAATTCATGATGAACAATCTTCAAGCACTCTCACATTAAGGTCCGGTTTTTCAATGCTCGGTTAGCTAAATTATCCGTCAGTTAGTGACTTCTCGGCCAATAGAAATCACTCATTTCACACTAACCGATGGATAATTTTGCTAATTAGGCATTGAAAAACCTGGCCCAAGTAACACTGACCCCCCCCCCCCCCCCCCCCCCCGCCCCCCCCTCCCCTCCCCCGGGAGGAAAAGGGGGGTTTTCGGGGAAAAAAAAAAAAACGGGAAAATGGGGGTGCGGGGGTGTTTCCCCCGTTCCCCCCCCCCCCAACCCCCCCCCCCAACACCCCCCCCCCCCCCCCCCCGGGAAAGGGGGGGGGTGTCCCCCCCCAAATGACAGTTTCCATAGCAATATATAGAAACTGTAAGGGCCAGTTGTATTCATGTGGTTTAGCTTGATATCAACTGAATTTTGTTTAAAATCCGACACTGGATTTTAAACGAAGGTCAGATGAACTTAGGCTAAACTATGTGGATACAACCGGCCCTAAGTAGCAATTTACAACTTTTTTATAACAACCTGAAATTGTTTTGTTGTAGAAAATGCAGTGTAGTTGAAATCCCATTAGCAAATAAAGAAAACAGTAATCCTGGATATGAAAGTTTTCATTATGTGAATGGTAAATATTAAGTAAATTAAAAATAGGTATATTAGTTGTCAAAAAACACCTTCTGATTACTCTTTTGACGTAAAGTTACAAGGGAAAACTTTTTTTTGGGGGCGCGAGCAGGTTTATTTTTCCAGTATATATACCGGAACACTAACTATAAATAGTATTTTAATTTATTTAAATAAATTTTAAAAATAAATAATGTCTGAAAATTTGGTTTTTTTATTTTTTAGATAATCTAAGAATTATTAATGTGGTAGTAAGTTCCAAAAAAAGAAAAAGAAAAAAAACCTCAGTCGGAAAAGAGAAAACTGAAAGCTCTTTAAGAAGCTGTTTGAAGGTCGAGGACAACAGTTAACAACAATAAACTCTCTTCTGAAGATAATAAAAAGGAAAGTTCTTATGGAGGTATAAGAATATTCATATTTCCGTATTTGATTATTTTGGTGATCATTTATATGATACATATTTCAGAAAATTATGTAATCTGTTTTGTTCAAAAATCAATAATTTTGTTGTGTAAATTATATTGTAGAAAACCGTGCAAATCAATTTGTAAAATTAATACTTCAGCCCTATTTCAAAATTAGAATTAATACACTGAACTGATTCCGTGGTCGGCTGCATCATTAAAATTATTAAAAATAAAGAAACTATACGTTTTTTTGCTAAAAAGTCGACACACATGTAGAGTTTTAATAAAATATTTTTGAAACATTTAAAAGCAAAAAGTTTCTTTATTTTTAATTAGAATTAATTATGAATGTTCTAAAATGTTGGACAAAAGTACGACTAGGATGAGAAGTAAATTAACCAAGACTGTTTTGTTCAAAAATTAATAGTTTTGTTATGTAAATGACATATATCATTCAATCCAATTTGTAAAATTAATCTTCAGCTCTATTTTAAAACTGGAATCAGTTTTGAATGTTTCAAAATGTTGGACATGACATAAGTACGACTAGGGTGAGAACTAAAATTAACAAAGACTTTTTTTGTCCAAAAATCAATAATTTTGTTTTGTAAATGGTATTTAAGAAAATTATATTACTTAAGCTCTATTTCAAAATTAGATTTAATTATGACTGTTCTAAAATGTTGGACATAAGTAGGACTAGGGTCAGAAATTAATTAACTAAGACTGTTTACCCAAGTAAACTTAGCACTTGAATGAATAGCTTTGTAAATGAGAAATCATTGCAGTTGAAGAATTTTAGGAGAGGTTTTTATTTTATTTTTGCCATGGTTGTATATTACATCCATGATATTTGCACTTACATCAAGTTTGTTTAGGTACTCACAATTTAGTCTAAAAGATCCCGTCTAAGTTGAAACGGTTTTTTTTTTTTTGAAAAGTGAATATAAACGATACATTCTATTTTTGCATGAAATTATTTTTTGTAATTAGGCATGTAAAACATTAAATAATATTTAGTAGATATTTTATCTTGCTAAAGACTTTTTCCGAAACTAATTAAATAAAAACATACAAACTGCAGCTAAAATCATTAAACACTTATTTTATAGACTTTATTTAGTCCACTAAAGAATTATTATTTTTAAATTATTAAAACTGCAATCCCATGTTATTGTCTACGTCCATGTAGTTGGAGGAGCTTTGACAGAAATAACCCCATCTGAATTGACAGCAGATAATTTGCCTCACAACAATGTCTAAAAAATGTCAGCAATGCTATATCCCTCTTGCTTACAAATTCATGGTTTGATCCATGTAATATAAATTCTTAGTTTTCAAAATGGAAAACCGAGTTTTTTGCATCTCAGAGCGATTTTCATATTTTGCATCTGATAATGGTTTTTTAAAGTTTCCTCTGGTAAAGGTACTAACTTTTGCACCTGTATTTTTTAATAATTTTTTTCTAATAAACACTGAAATTTCCATTTTAGATGATAAATACAAGTCTGCATCTAGAAGACACATTTGTTCGAATGCAAGTTTTGGCCTGAACAATGCCATATTTAAATATGTAAATTATTTTGACTCATACCTATATTTTACAGCATTACATGATTTTTTGCCTCTATCTATTTTACATAATTATTTAATAAAAATAGATTTCTACATAAGACTAAAATTATATCAACTAGTTTATGAGAATCTTACATTTAAATGTTGTAATAAAGAAAAAATATATTTTTTATACTTGCCCTACATACAGCATATATGTTGTGGTCACTCACAGAACTGTCACATATTTGTTTTTCTGAATAAATATATGAATTCTCATCGAAATGTTCAGTGTAATGAAGAATACCTAAATACATTATATATTATTAACATTTCCAAAGATAAGAGATTAACCTACCATTAGTTATTTTCTTCGTTAAAATTGCATTTTCCAAATCAACAAAGCTGACCCTCAAATCTTCATTAAAAGCAATATTATCTGGAGATATATCAGTTAAATAAAGCCTGAAATGTTGATGATTGTCTGTAAAATTTTTTTGCAGCTTGTAAGATCTGATATGCCAGATAAGCTCTATCAAACCAACTAAAGTTTTTTACATGAACCAAAGATTGACCAGCATTTTCCACAACTACCAACCTTCCACAAAATCCATATAATTTTGGTACACACCATCCATCACGTGAATTAAAAATATCTAATAAAATAGGTTCAACATTTAGCTTAATCATTGTCTGAATATTTAGAAAGTTCCTGTAACTCAATAGTTTTAAAAAAAGTATAGCTGAATTATAATCACATATTTTAAAATGTCTTGTATCAGTATCATCAATTAAAAAGTCTAATATGTCCTTTGTAGTGTCATTTTTTGTAAGTTTGTCAATGTTCCTCCTCAGTTCACTATTATGCGCTAGCTTTTTTAACACAACCTGTTTTTCTTCATAGATGGCAAAAAACACATTTTTAACACTAAAAACATTGAAAATAAAATCCGTAATAGAGTTAAACTGAAACATAATTTTATTTTCTTCAATATCTTTACACAGATCGTTTCCAAAACAAAAGGGGCATGTTTGTAAGTCACACAGTTGCAGTACGGAATATGGAAAAAATATATAATACAGTACACTTAAAATGAACGACAGTACTGAAAATACTATTAAACACTTCATTTTAATATTTTTAGTAGTTATTTCTTAATCCCTGTTGCAACGCTTTTTGTCTATAAGAATACAATTCTTTGACCCATTTTTCCATTCGTGCTTCTTCATTTAAAAACAGCTGGAAATAAAAAAAAAATTACCCAATAATATAACACTGAGGTGACAACAATATGCAAATATGCCATATGCTACCCATCCTTTTCAATATTTCATTTTTATTACTTTTTACTTATCATTACTTTGTTATTCTTTATTTAAACTCCGTGTATAAATTATTTTCTATACAAATCCATTCATGGCAAGCTCCTACATGTTAACTGTTTGAAATTTAACAGAACTGTTACGTATTTATGTATTGAAACATTTTAAAACCTCTCGCCCAAAAGTGACAATATGTGTAGGTTTCGGCATGTGTCAGAAGGGTGATTGAATTGGTTATCGCAAACAGGAGGAAAAAATCGATTCTAAGCACAGAAAGCGCCAGGCAGTCTGGTCTATGCTCCTATGAGAGAAGAACGTAATCACCAAGCCGTAACAAATTTCAAAAATTCTTCTATAAAATACTAATTATGTTATACACATAAAACCACGAATGTGCGAATACGGCCATTGGTATGCGTTACGTTTAACTATTAGCAACGGAAGGGGATCCACATTCGCGAATCGGTGAGCGCGGTTCAGCGCAGCTGATGCGTGATCGTGTTCGCCCCTTCGTGGTTTTATCTGTATGTATATTGCTGTTTGCTAAGAAGCCTTAATAGATGGTATTAATATTGAAGTAAATTCATCAAAAATGGTCCATATAAGTTAATTTATTTAACCAGAGCTCTCTCTAAGGAAATGTCAGATCGATACCACTAGTTGCTGTGGTTAAAATTGTGAAATAATAATCTACAAATCTGCAGGTAAAACCCCCGTTCTCTGTCTAGTGCAAATATGATTATTATTATTATATGATTATTAAAAAGGTCAGTGATTATTTGTTTACTCTCCTTAGTAATCGCTTGATAAGATTTTCTGAAAGTGTTAGTAATAAGTTTCAGCACCAAACAGTTGTTCATTGTAATTATTAATTTATGGCATTTCATTAAAGAAACTGTTTTAAATTTAAAATTTGATATTTGTTTCTTGCTTAGAATGAACTTGTCTTTCTACTCTGACTTTGACAATTATATAACCTCCTAATGGTGCCGAGCAAATATTCAAAAATTCGTATTTGATAAATTATTTTAAGAAGAAAAATTGTTCGTACAGTGTTATCTAATACGTACTTTGGTACGTGCGACCTAACTCTCAATGTTCGAATGGTACAGCTTCTGAAACCAGGACACACAAGTTCGGACGTTCCAGAAACCCGCACGGACAACTCATCCAGACACTTGACTCTAAAACTTGGACACCTGACACAATAATGTAATGAACAGGTTGCAGAAATATTTGCCATTTTTCAGAACCAGTTATATTAAAAAATCATATTTTTAAAGAGCCTTTATATAGAGTGGAATAAAAAATAATATTAACTGAAAATTTTTGTTAATTACTATTTACTAACTTTTACAAATCTTATCACAGATAAGTATAAAATATATCTTTTTAAACAATTATTTTCCCGGCTATTTGCCAAAACGCTGAAACTTGGATTACAAAAAAAGATAATATGCACATTATGTTCAGTATTACTGACTCAATAATGTTATTTTTAATTTCAACTATTCTGTTTAATAAAACCAAAAATAAATAAAACACAAGGTACTCACCAGTTGACACTCAATTTAAAAAACTTTAAAATATCTACCGACACGTGTTTCTGCTTGCCTTAGCTCATCAGGGTAGCCAGCGTATTTAAAGAATCCAAAGCAAAGAAACTTGTAAACCCCAATGTAATAAACATTAATGGCTTCAGAGAACAGAATAATTTAAATTATATAGTGGAAATACCCCTTATTAGGGTCAACGAAATAATTTAAAAACAAATTAAGTTCCTCTTCTTGATAAAAGTTAAAATATAGAGTGGAATAAAAAATAATATTAACTGAAAATTTTTTGTTAATTATTATTTACTAACTTTTACAAATCTTATCACAGATAAGTATAATATATATCTTTTTAAACAATTATTTTCCCGGCTATTTGCCAAAACGCTGAAACTTGGATTACAAAAAAAATAATATGCACATTATGTTCAGTATTACTGACTCAATAAGATATATGTTATACTTATATACAAAAAGATATATGTTATACTTATCTGTGATAAGATTTGTAAAAGTTAGTAAATAATAATTAACAAAAATTTTCAGTTAATATTATTTTTTATTCCACTCTATATTTTAACTTTTATCAAGAAGAGGAACTTAATTTGTTTTTAAATTATTTCATTGAACCTAATAAGGGGTATTTCCACTATATAATTTCAATTATTCTGTTCTCTGAAGCCATTAATGTTTATTACATTGGGGTTTACAAGTTTCTTTGCTTTGGATTCTTTAAATACGCTGGCTACCCTGATGAGCTAAGGCAAGCAGAAATACGTGTCAGTAGATATTTTAAAGTTTTTTAAAGTGAGTGTCAACTGGTGAGTACCTTGTGTTTTATTTATTTTTGGTTTTATTAGACAGAATAGTTGAAATTAAAAATAACATTATTGAGTCAGTAATACTGAACATAATGTGCATATTATCTTTTTTGTAATTCAAGTTTCAGCGTTTTGGCAAATAGCCGGGAAAATAATTGTTTAAAAAGATATATGTTATACTTATCTGTGATAAGATTTGTAAAAGTTAGTAAATAATAATTAACAAAAATTTTCAGTTAATATTATTTTTTTATTCCACTCTATATTTTAACTTTTATCAAGAAGAGGAACTTAATTTGTTTTTAAAAAGCCTTTATCTAATTAAATTAATTGATATGTATGAATTTATTTATACCGGATGTAACAGGATCATGGTACTTTTTCTCCTTTAGTTTTGAAGATAAGTGATTGAAATTTGGGATACTTATACACATAATAAGCAGCACTTTTTTTACATGCAAGTGATTCTTTTTCACTTTCGGTTTCTACGGAAGTGACATTAACTTTCGATTCTTAAATGGAACACCCTGTATATTATTGCATATTGAATTCTGCATAATTTTCTGAATCCAACGATATAAAAATAAGTGATATTTCAAACGTCAATATTTTTTATGTAGTTTTATTAGTCGGTTTGGATAAAATTAGTAAAGAAAACCTCAAATTCTCATTTAGTCGACGTTTCGACAAAATTTAATAAAACTACATTAAGAGATTGTGGATACGAAACTCCTTAGCTAAATATTTTTTATAATATAATTTTTTAGTTTTCCATTTATTTAAGTGTGCAATGACGGTTCCGATTTATTCTAAATGACCCGTGTAATGCTAGAAAAATCGAAATCCCGTCAAAAATACTAAATTACGTGTTTTGTGAGCAAATAAAGTTCATCAAAATAGTTTTTGGGGAAAAACTCAATTTTTTCAAATGGAACCATATTGGTACCGTGGTACCATTTATTAGTACTATTAATAAGAAATCGATTCATATGTTGTATTAAAATCTGCGATAAATACAAACAAAATTACAGCTTAAAGAAAATAAGAAAACACAATTTTGTTTTAATTACCTTGTTATACATAAGGTGGCTTAGGAATACAGAAAATGAACACAAAATATTACAAAAATTGTTCAAAATGCTGTCCATTAACATCAATGCACTTTTGAATTCGCATAGCTGTTTCTCGAAGAACGTTCGCCAATTGCTGGGCCGTTATGCCATTAATTGCGCGTCTTACTCGTAGCTCCAGGTCTTCACGGGTTGTAATGGCGGTTGCGTAGAAAATATTTTTTTAAATAACCCCAAACAAAGAAATCAAGGGGCGTTAAATCAGGTGAACTTGGAGGCCACCTCTAAGGACCATTAGTCGAAATTACGTTTTCTCCGAATCTCCGTTGAAGGTAATCAATTACTATCCTTGTATTATGGGGAAGAGCGCCATCTTGTTGGAAATACATTCCCTGTCGTAAATGGAAAGGCATTTCAGCTAAGCTGTCTTCAATTTCATTTTGCAGAAATCCCAAGTATCTGGCACCAGTCACGGGTCCTTCAAATATTATTGGACCAATGATTCTACTACCGATTATTCCAAGCCAAACATTGAAGCCGAACCGTACTTGAAAGTTACCCTCCCGTAATAAATTTTGATTTTCTTGTGACCAATATTTTGTATTTTGTCGGTTAAGTAATCCCAAATTTGTAAACCTAGACTCGTTCGAAAATAAAATCATTCCCAAAAAATCATTGTTTGGCTGCACGAGAATGAAATTTTCTTCGGTATCATTGTTGGGCTCACTTCGAAATTAATTTTCAAGGTGATTAAAATAATTTCTCGCTGGACATTGTCTATCAGGATATCGTTCGGCATAAAGGTATCTAGCCGTATCGGCATTCCCCATAAATAATTAACATGTCCACTTTTTCATCTCTTGTATACATTTGCGGCATTTTGAACACAATTAACAAGAATTTTAAACAATTTTTAAATACACAATAAAAACACCGGTAAACCAACAAATGTTTGACAAGCTAAATATTTCATTGTTTTCAAAGCCACCTTAGTTAGTTACTTCTTAACATTTAATTAGAACAAAATTGTATTTTCTTATTTTCTTTTAGCTGTAATTTTGTTTGTATTTATTGCAGATTTTAATACAACATATGAATAGGTTTCTTATTAATAGTACTAATAAATGGTACCACGGTACCAATATGGTTCCATTTGAAAAAAAATTGACTTTTTCCCCAAAAACTATTTTGATGAACTTTATTTGCTCACAAAACACGTAATTTAGTATTTTTGACGGGATTTCGATTTTTCTAGCATTACACGGGTCATTTAGAATAAATCGGAACCGTCATTGCACACTTAAATGGAAAACTAAAAATATAAAAAATATTGACGTTTGACATGTCACTTATTTGGTATCTTTAGATTCAGAAAATTATGCAGAATGCAATAATATACAGGGTGTTCCATTTAAAAATCGAAAGTTAGTGTCACTTCCGGCGAAACCGAAAGTGAAAAAAAATCACTTGTACGTCAAAAAGTGCCGCTTATTATGATTAGGATATCCCAAATTTTAGTCAATTATCTTCAAAACTAAAGGATAAAAGGGGGGGTGTAACATGATCCTGTTACACCTGGTATACCTGTAATATATGCAACCAGTCGTGCAACCAGGATCCCTAGTCGGGATTTATCGTATATAATTTATAACAGTGACGTAGTTTTCCACGAAACACCAAAACACCATACACAGCACTAGACGCGCGTTTCGCCAACCAAGTTGGCATCATCTGGAAATGATTAAAACTAAATTAATTTATAGGCAACTAAGCCCGTGCTCCCCTGTTGCTCAGTTGGCTTTGCCTTATACAACCGTGTAGGGTTAGTTACTTTCGCGGAACGGTGGTTGGCATATGATTGGCTACACAACAAAAAATATTAAATCATTTTCCACAGTTCAGTGTTGTTTTTTTTTGTAATATTACTATATTAGAAAAGGTAATTTGACACAATAAATATTAAGTCCATATTAATATGTAATCGAATTTATGAGAATTATAAGAAATCTATGATACAATGTAGAAAAAACTGAACATGTAATGTTGATTTAGGGCCAACTCAAGAGTCCCTACCTCTTTTTCCACTTATATTAGTGTACATTTTTAACACCACACCTAAATTATAATATTTTTCGAATAATTTAGTTAATATACTACTTATACAGATCGAACCAACCCACTAGATACACAACTAGCGGTATGCGCAGTTTACAGTCGTCCGTCTATGCCAACACGATGCATGGAGCGATCGCAGCACGAATATCAGAAGGGGATTTTACTTCACAGTAGGTTAGGCTATTGCCTTGTTCAAGAACGTCTTTTTCAGTATCTAATTTGATTTATTTATTTATTTATTTACACACTATTTTTTTTTAGAGTTAGTATTATTTTTCTTCATTATTTATGAGAATATTAATTTATTTTTTTCGTTTAAAAATTTTAGTACATACGTTATACGCAAAGATTTCTTTAGATGAACGAGCAACACACTCGCTGCCGTAGCTTTTAATGATACTGAAATCTCCTTTGTGATTTTGTCTCATATGCTCCTCCCTCAGCAAGCGCTCTGACGTAATGGTTAACTTTCGTTCGGACTTCATAATCAGACGGGCAACTGTAAACTGCGCATACCGCTAGTCGTGTATCTAGTAGGTTGACTCAATCTGTATTGTGTTAAAAATAACACTGTAGGCATTTACGATTAGAAGACTGAATTTTTGTTAAAAATCACATAATGTTAAGAAATAATTACAGTTCAAGGATTCAAAAGCCAAGTTTTGCATCTACCTTATACAAAGACCAATTTTTGAAAATAAATGAACAAATATCTGTAAAACAGTAAAACAACTTTAATTAGTTTTGATTATTAAAAAAAAGATGCAATAATCTGCCCAAAAGTGTGTTGCAATATGTTGCAACACATAAAAACATAAAACACACCACATAAATTAGACAACCTCAAACCAAGCTGTACGGATAGGTTTTACACAGTTAAACTCGGACACACACAACCAAATCCGTCGACTTTGTCCGAATCGAAACCGGGATTTGAACTCGGGAGTCAAACCAGCTACATTTGTTACTTAATGCTCTGGCCCACTGCGCTACCGAGCACACATTTGATACTTTGTATACACTTGGAAAATAGCTACATTAAATAATAAAAACCATGTAATTTAAGAAATTGTAAAATTCCAACAGCTGTAATAGAAAAAATTATTTACTAGTTATTTAAAAACATGTTATTTATTAAAAACACATTTAGATTCATTCAATTCAAACTTATCAAGACCTTGTTCATTCTAAATTTAGTAAACACACCGACAGCAGTTCTAGCAGCAAGTATATGCTGGCCTACGTGGTTCATAAAACTGCACCATATACAGACCAAATCGCTCAAATTTAACAGCCACGAGTGCAGAACAAATATTAGTTGTGACCATGTATGCTAATGCGATGGCAGACTTAAATCATTCTGAATAATACATTGTATCTAGCGGTATGTATTTCATTAATCATTTTATACTTTTGCTTTTATTTGTCTACATATGTCCTTCTGTCAACCATATACACCCCATGTATAGCGACAAGTGTTGCCAGTTAAAAATGAATACTAGCGATGGCTGCGAATTAAGGATGAAATGAGATGGATTAAGACACACCCAGCGAACGTAAGAACAGGCCCAGTCTGTGCCCCACCCGCCACCTACAATACACTCACACTGTTACGTCCATGGATTTATAAGCAAGAGAGAGATATAGTATTATATTGTTTATGTTGTCCACTTAAAAATCACATTCTAACAACTTGGTCATGAATAAACAAACAACGTTGTCAGTACATACACATTGAATAATGACAACTCACTGTGGTGTGCTGCAATTTATTCAATATTTATATAGTAATAGAAAGTATCTATATCTGAAAGAATATTTAAACAATAATTTAATAATTATTTTCGTTTGTCAAAAAACATAAGTAAGTTTTAGATATCTATCGATAAAATTCTATAATATCTTATCAAATGACAGGAAAATTTTAGATAATAGAAAAGTTATCATAAAAATTAAAAAGTTTTCTGAAGGAGAGAGTCTTTTATGAGTTTCAGGAATTTATAGATTTTATGTACACTGGCTAACACTACTGTTATTTTTACCTTTATATACATACATGTATTTTTTCTCATCTAGATACCCACATATCAACAAAACCTTCTTTTCTTGGTTTTTATTTTTGTATTTTTTGTGTTTCTCTACATATTTGTGTATTTGTATTATCATTTTTTTAATTTGTATATTTGTATTATTTTGTTAATTTGTAAATATTTGTATTTTGATTTTGACGAGTGTACACAATTTTTTGTATTGTCTCACACGAAATAAATCTATATATCTATTTATCAAATTTAATACACAAGTTTTTTTATGACATTCGAAATTCCAATAAATACTTTTTGCTTCGTGTAATTTGTATTCCTGATTGATTTTCTGAATTTTTAAAATCGTGGCAACGTTGCATAATAGTTGGAAGTAAGTTGGAGGAAATTTGTATACATTGTCAGTTTGTCTTATTTTTTGTGAAAATTGTGATTATTGTTTAATTATCAATTATATTTCAGCGCCTCGTCCTCCAGATCATTATGTAGTACAGCATTTCTGTGCTAACATGCCACAAATTTAAAGAGAAGAAGAAGAATCGTTAGTGTACTAGTTCACTCCTAACATCCGATCCTTCATTATGCTTTTTGTGTTCACATGCCAAAAACGACACGTGAGTAAAAATTTGCGATTTACAAAAATACAGAGAAAATAAATTGTTTTAGGATGGGGAAGAGCAAGAGAAGCAGACGGTCGAGATCGCCGTCGATAGAAACAATTAGAAAGAGGCTGAGAATACTAGAAAGGCCATTAGAACAGGAGGTTCGGCTCGTAGAAGTCGTGTCCGCACCCATGGCAGGTCGGCGCGCAAACAATCTCGCGATCGAAGTCCACATGGCTCGGCGCGCAGAATATCTCGTGACCACAGTATAAATGGCTCGGCGCGCAGAAATTCTCTTGATCATAGTTCAATTATGACAAGTAGAAGTGTGGACATCAGCCCTAGTAATTCAAGACGATCTCAGACCTATAGCCCTAACACTCCTGAACCTAGTAGAACATCTTTGTCTGAGAGGAATGGCGTCGAGAACGATTTATCTCCACCCCATACAGGACATGTGGTCAATACTAACGAGGAGGTATTAATTATCAATAATGAGGAAATAGGTACCTGATGAAGAAACTTTGAAAATGCCTGGGGAGAAGACCCAGATGCCCGGAATGGCAGAGTTTTCGAACTGCATAAGGATCTTAGCGACCAGATGAGAAAATACAATAAAAAATGGTCTAAACAAGGAATCTAAGTTAGAATTGCTAAATTGATATCCATTTGCTTCAAATTGCAAGGTTCTAAAAGCCCGATACTGAATCAGGAGGCCAAACATATCATTCCACCAATAACCCTTAAAAGAGACAATTTCAATGTATAATCCAGGACCAACTTGGGACAGGGCTGACTGCCTTAGGGCAACGTTGAATATGATTCTGGCAAATAGGGAATTTAGATCATTACTTCCAGTATTAAGCGATATTGGAAAATTACTAACGGACCTACACCATACGCTCTCTAGGTCTAGACGCTATCATATTGTACCCTGCCTGAATAAAACTTCTCGAGAAATTGCTGAATCAAGTCCTATTGATGAATACCTCTTAGGGGTAGATTTTTGAGCGATGCAAAGTGGGTAAAACCTAGGAAACTCGTGCAGGGATATTAGAGAACCCTTAACACAGTTTGCAACTCAAACTCGTAGAGGCTATCAGCAAACAAATAATAATTCTTTAAACAGGAAGGACCCATCCCACTATTGGAGGGAATCAGTAGGACAGAAAGGGCACTACCCTCAGAAACAGGAGAGGAAATATCAACACCGAAAACGATAGTTTAGGTAGGTAGAGCAACTTCCATTACAGGACTTAAATCTTGTCTGCTTAAGCGGCAAGCTATTGTCAAGAATAAACAAATTCTACAGTGGGTCAAAGGATATAAAATTCCCTTTCTAAAAAGACCCGAGCAAGTATTGCTTCTATTTGTCCCTCTCATTTTCCAATAAGGTTCAGAGACAGATGTCAAGAACAATTAACGAATTGTGTGGTAAGTCGAAGAGGGGACAATTTTTATCCTCATATTTTTTAGTTGAAAAGTCCAGTGGGGGGAGCGAGGTTTATATTAAATTTAAAATCTCTCAACGATTACATTTGGGTTTTCAATGGCCCCATTTTTTGTTTATAAAAATAAAAAAGCAGTTGTCATGTTCCTACGTGAAAAGGGACTGTCATGTGTGGTGTATTTGGATGATTTCTTAATCTTTGGTAAAGATAAAGAGGGAATGCTCGGAGAGTGTTAGCTTAGAGTTCTTAAGCTGTTGGAATCTCTTAGGTTTTACAGTTAATTATGAAAAGTAGATTAACTCCCTCAACTAGTTGTAGATTCCTGGGATTCTATTATCAATAGTGTCCATCAGTCTATAGAATTACCAAAAGAAAAACAGAATGAAAAAATCTTAAAAGCAATTGATATAAGGGTTGGAAGGTTTTGCTAAATAAGACAATTTGTCAGATTTGTAGCCTGCTAGTATTTGTCCAGCTGGCTGGCTGATACTAAACATTTTGAAGAATAAAATATCTTGCTCTATTTAGAAACAATCAGAATTACAATTCTTTGATGGATATACCCGCAGATATCGAGCCAGATCTGAAATTGTGGAAAGAGAACATTCATTCAATATTTAATGACATAAAACGAGACACATTTAATTTGGAGATATTTACTGATGCGAGTTTGTCCGGTTGGGGCATTTATTGTAATGGGGAGAGTACACACGGTTTTTGGTTCACTAAAGACAGGGAGAGAATAACATTAATTATTTAGAACTTTTAAGTGTCTATTATGGACTAATGTGTTTTGTTAAGGACTGCAACTCATGTAGAATCTATTAAGAGTTGACAACACCACAGCTCTGTCTTATGTTAACAGAATGGATAGTGTCGCTTCCACTTTTAAATGATTTAGCAAAACAGATCTGGCAATGGTGTGAAAACAAAGACATCTGGATTTTTGCAACATACATTAATAGCAAAGAAAATATTTTTGCGGATCGAGAGTCGCATTTTACCTACTGAAACAGAACAAGAACTTAATATCAAATATTTTACTGCATTCAACAGAAGTTTGGATTCCTAGCATAGACTTATTTGCATCTAACATAAATAACAAGTGCGAGAGGTAGTGTCCTGGAAAGCTGGACCCATACTCATTTGCAGTGGATGCACTTAGTTTATGTTGGTCAGATTTTTACTTCTACGCGTTTCCCCCGTTTTCTGTTCATTAAATAAGATCATTATAGACTAGGCGGAGGGTATTCTAGTAGTCTTAAATTGGACTGTTTCATAGTCTTCTACTTGAAGAACCGCTAGTATTACAGTCAACTAACGACTTACTTTTTTCCCCTTCCAGTTAGAGCAACCTGCTGACATTCAAGACTTCCCTGTGGTCGGGAGATTATCCGAAAGGCTTTTTAAATAAAAGTTATCCCAGAAGATAGAATATCTACGATGAAAGAGTCACTATCTAACAATAGTCTCAAATATGAGACGGGCATACAGGGCATGGTGGGAATTCTGTCAGACAAATGGAGTTGACTATTTGAGAGCTTCTGTTTTAAATGTGATTGATTTCCTCACATCAGTATAACCAAAAGATAATAAAATATGGTTCCTTCAATTCATACAGATCAGCTCTTTCACTTATTTCACCAGATATTGGGAAGAGCCCAATTGTTTGCCGATTTTTTAAAGGCATATCAAGACGGCACTTCCGGCTAGAAAATATGATGTAAAATATGGAATCCTCAGGTAGTCATAGAACATTTAAGCAAATGGTACCCAAATGAGAACATATCTCTAGAACTTACACGAAAATTGGTGACCCTACTTGCCTTATAACTGCCCATCGTATGCAGACTGATCTTGACCTTGGATCAAGCTGAGAACATTATAATTTCTTCTGAAAAGATCCAGGATTTTAATCCGGATCATATCAAACAACATCATCGAAAAGCACCCAATCCAACATCCCGTTTTTTACTGAAAAAGCAGAGATACGTGTCACTTCAACCTTAATACAATATATTGAGAAACACTATTTAGAAGAAAAGGTGAAGATTGTCTCCCCTTCAGTTCAAAAAGTTCTCTTATTCTCACCTTATGTGGTAAGCCGTTGAATTACAAGACATTATGGGGTATTGAGCCTGGAGTAAATACTCGAATTTTTTTGGGGGTATTCCACCAGGCATACCTTCTTCGGCTGCCCTTAGAATGGAGTATTAGAAAATGTTGGAGAAAAACATGGATGGAGCAAAAGTTCTTCGACATTGCAGCTCTTTATTACTCCACTAGAGGGGTTCTGAATGATGCAGATACATGCACATTTAGGCTGCAAGTGAAATGCGTAGCGTTACCCAAAAGTTTTGCCAAATAAGTCTGGTACTCTGGGTCATAGTTATGGATTTGTCGACAGACTAGAATATCAAAATTATTTCGTTTACATAAACAATATTGTACCCTTTTTTAAATACACTGTAACATTCCTATAGCTTGGAGATGTTATATGTACATAATATATACTTCTTGTTAAAATACTTATTTTAAGAATATCACAGTTA
>JANEYF010005898.1:0-480654 GCA_029963845.1 Rhamnusium bicolor
TATTTCCTTAAATCATACTTTTGTGCCATGCCAAAAGTGAATATTTTGAACTATATTTTAGGTAATGTTGGTTCTCACAACTTGCGCCACTGGTATGTTATGTGCAGCTATTATGACTGACCACTGGGAAGAAGTGACATGGGATCGAGAGAGTTTGGAAATGTTGGCCAATAATACAGTGAAGTTGGAATGGCTTTTTAGATAAAACTGTGGACAGAGTGTTAAATAAACGATGTAAGGCCTAGGACGATAGCATTTTTGGTGCCTATGCATGGAGGAATTTGGACACTATGTGTTAGCTTAATCGGTGAGTCTGTCGTACATATTTCCAAACGTTTATAGGAACGTAGAGTAGTAATCCGACACCTGATGTTCAGTGTCCAACAGCAGCTCACCGAGATAACTTTGGTGGAAATTATAATGGTCTCCATAGCAAGAATGTCTCGGTTATTTTTTACAAACAAAATTGGAAAATTTGTATAATTTTTCATTTTTTCTTTTTGCTTCCTATACCAATATCTTGCAAACAGTGTGCGATACTTCAAAAGAACAATTTTGAGGACCATAAAATATGCTACAAGGGTAGAATCATTTTTCAACAGCTATCCCGCTTGGTTCGAAGTTACGGCTTTGGACAAAAAAATAATCAAGATATTCTTGATGTGGGGATCATTTTCTATTACCCCTAAAAGTTATCTCGGCAACGTGCTATTGGACGCTGAACTCTAGTCTGGGGCCCGGACTATAGCTCATCTAATTTTACACTGGGAATAAAGCCGTATATATTTAAAAAACAAATTCTCATAGCAATTACTCCACAAGCTGTAAAGCAGCTTATTTTCCAGACTGCTTACGTTAAATTATTCTAGTTAATGTTCGAGCTGAACCAGAGGATACATTGGCTTTAATTATTCCAGAACGATAAAAACAGAATTTATTAGCTCTTTCATGGAAAGTTATTAAAGTTTCAGTAAGTATAACTTATTGGATAGCTAGGTATTTCTTTGCGAGAATTAATTTATCCCGGCATTTCCAGCAAGTTGATTTATCTACAAATTAAAAAATACACTTTATGGAGATATAAACTAGGGTGTAAACGTTTTCATTATTAAAGTTTCTTATGATTCTCCATTCACCGGAGGAGTGTCATGCTAGCATGTATGTCTCCCTGTGGTAAACAATTCCTTTTAAATGTTTATAACGCCATATGGATTCAGAAGGTACCAATCCCACCAGAATGGAATAATTATCTAGTCATCCCAAACTTAAAACCTGGCAAACCCAAAAATGAAGCAGATTCCTACAGGCCAATAGCACCTGCCTCATGTATTATGAAAACGTACGAGCGACTCATAAAGAATCGACTTGAACATTGGTTGGAGTATCATGACAAGTTACCAAATACACAATATGCATACAGACAAGGCAGATCTACTCAAGAAGTTTCCGCAATATTTTCTACAGACAAACAACTAGCATTCACAAAAAAAATAATTCCATCTCTGCTTTGTTCTTGAACATTAAAGGGGCATATGATGGAGTACAGCTAAATATTTTGACAGAAAAACTCACCGAAATAGGACTCCCGATAATTTTTCTATAAAATATAATCAACCTCTATAGCAACCGTCATATATATATATAAAAATTAATAAAATAATCACTGAGCCACGGAACGCGTTATTAGGACTATCACACGGAAGCATTTTGAGTCCTTTGTTATTCATAATATATACATCAAATTTTACATCCATCGTATTTAAGCCCGAAAATAAAAGTTCTACAATTTGCTGATGACTTCTGTGTGTATTACGAAGACAAAATAATTAAAAAGACCAAAGAAGTTCTCTCATCTGCAGCAAATAATATACGTACATGGTTAGAAAATATAGGCTTTACTATTTCGGAGACGAAATCTACGGTATGCACATTTAGTCGAAGAAGATTTCAAACTTCAAACGTAATAAATATAGGACCTTATTTTTTTCCCATATAAACTTTCAGTTAAGTATCTAGGCATATTTTTTGACAAAAAAGTTATCATGGAAGGATCATATCAATCATATAACGACGAAATGTGAAAATGAAATAAACATTTTAAGAGTTTTCTGTAAAAATAAATGGGGTGCCGACCCCAATGTAGCATTAATCTTTTATAGATCTCTAATAAGATCGATACTAGACTATGGTTGTCTCTTATATGGAAACGCCTCCTCTACGACTCTGCAGAAAGTGGAAGCAATAAAAAAATAAGTGCCTACGAATATGTTTGGGATTATCAAAAAGTACCCCTATAAATGCTCTTGAAACAGAATCTGCTGAACCACCTCTAGACTTAAGACGACACTATCTAAGTGACATATTCATTACCAAAATGTACTCAAAAAATAAAATGGTATTAATCTACATAAAGTAGCAACATTAGGATTAATATCTCCATACTGAGAAAAGAAATCGACACCATTAATAGCTGAAAGTTATCTCAACATATCGCAATACAATGAAATCATATATAAAAATGATAAAATGCCCTGTTTACCGGTAGAGTACAAAATAACCACTTATTTACATACCAACAATATACCAAAAAACCAAATAAATATCTTCTTTAACCGCGAAATAAAAACAGAATGGAATGATCATCAATATGTATTCACAGATGGTTCGAAAATGAACAATGAAGACGTCAGCAAAAAATACAAACTACCCAGTGAGGCCTCCATTTATACAACCCAATGGTAAAGCCATGGAATATGCTTGTAATTACGACAAGTCGAAATTTGCCATATTCACCGACAGTAAAAGGTCGGTAGTTGCCATATACAGATATCGGCTAATTTACCAATATCCATTACACATGTACTTACCATTCATAAAGCCATAAAATTACAAGGAAAGTCAGTCACTTTAATATGGATCAAAGGGCACGTACCTACGTGCCCATAACAATGAGATTGTTGATGCTTTGGCACAATCGGCCACCAGCTCAGGAAACTTCATTGGAAACAATCTGTTATCACCTTGAAATTTCACTTATAAACACAAACAACATCTAAATCGTAACTGGCAACACCAATATGAACAGAATCAAAAAGGAAACCGATACAAACTAATTCAACCAAGTATACGAAAAAGCACATGGTTCTCGGACCACTCTAGTCGCCCATTTATAAGAACCATAAGTAGGATGAGAACAAAACATGCCCTATATCAAGCTCACAAATACAGAATAGGATTGGCAAACGCACCAGAATGTATATGTGGAGAGATTGCAGATCTGCAGCACCTAGTTCTCGAGTGCCCACAGTATTTTCATTATATAAATAATCTCTACCAAGATTTTTTTAAAATTAGGAATTTATTTTCCAATAAACTTAGATAGTTTATTAAGATCGGATAACACAAACATATATTATGCAATTTATAAATATATTAGAACCATTAAAATAGATTTGTAAAAAAAAGTAGGATAAAAAACCTACCCAAAAAACAAATTTGACATAAATAAATATGGAAATTAACAAAACACTAATCCCTATTCCTGTACAATGGGCCGACTTTTTGATATCACCAGAGCCATTACTTCCCCAACAACAACAACAACCGGAGGAGTTTTAATTTATTTTATCATTTTTGTACCTAATTTATTTGACTGTTTAATACTCTTGATAAAATACTGCAATAGAGAAAATGTTCAAACACTTTTTAGATGCGCATTGCTCTAAAGTTTTGAAGTGCCCTACCTAATAAACCCCACACATGTTCAATGGGATTAAAGTCAGGATAACGTGGTGGTAGAGAATCGTGATCAATTCCGTGAATTTTAGTGACGTTGAATAGTTGCTGAGGACTATGGGAGTGAACATTATCATCAATAAAAATAAAATTTTGCCAATACCAGCTTGAAAAGTTGTCTACATTACTGACAATATCATGACTGCTTCATTAGAATATATTTATACAGTCATGGTCCTCCTGAAGATGTACTTATTTGTAACATAAAAAAAGTGGGCTTATTTGATTCCTTTTCCGTCGGCAAAAAAGCCGACGTTTTTTATGTTGCAAATAAGTTTGAAATAAACAGTCAAACACTTGTCCAAATTGATTGCAATAAATTACAGAGGGATCTAGCGAGTTGTCTTGCAACTCGCTGTTGTAATACAGCTCTAGGCTGATAGTGTCCGGAGTTCCTTCGAGCTAACGTGGAACGCAAATAGCCAGAATCTGCAATCTGTGAACCAAGTTCGAGTCTGGCTACATGGAGAGTTTCCTCGACTGAGCGGTTTTTCTCTGTTAGACGGCTTTGATATTATCCTAGCACTTGTAATAATTATAATACTGGAAGGATAGTTTTTATAATGTTAATAAGGCGCGCTACAGGTTATACTCTTACATCGAACAATACATACATACAGCAGCAGCAATTTGTTAACTATATTTTTTCAACTTTAAGATATAATTAGCTCCCTACCAAAATATGAAATTTATTTCTCTCCCTGGATTAGGAATTCTATTAACAGGTTAAAATATTCGTAAATTGAATTTTATACAGTGCGTCCATAAAGTAACGCATAAATTCATTATTAGGTAAATAAACAATATTATTGAAAAATCCCGAAACACGTCGATTTTTGATTTTAATTTACTGTTTTTTCAAATAATAATTTAATATACAGGGTGACCTACCTTTGAGTAATGACGTCATCACCGGTTTTTTTAAATGGAACACCCCACTTTTTCCCAATATCCGTATGTCCCTTGCTGAGCTGATTCCAAAAATGTATCACAAGTTGCTTTAGATTGGTACAGGGTGGGCAACAATACCAAAATTACAAGTTATTTACAAATGAATAAACATAGTAAAAAATTAAATGATATTAACGTATTGTGATACAACTACTTTGATAAACTATTAAAAAACACCCCAACCACGTTTATTTGTGATCTTTGCCCCTCGACTATACCGTACTATTTTTATTGTTTGTAGGTATTTTTTGCCATTTGTTTTTTTAATTGACGTTAATAACTGTCATAAAAATTTCACTTCTGTATTGTTAACGCTTCAAAGTAGGTACGTTTACGTGAAATCTAAATCTAATTTATCATATTAAAACTGTTTTTTGAAAATGCCTTTAACTGAAAGGGAGAGGATTGAAATTTTAATGATGATTGGTGTTGGCGATAGGATGCGGACTCAACAAGAGGTATGCAGATTATTCCATGAAATGCACCCAGATCGTGAACCTATTTCACAATCTGCGGTAGGCAGAATAGAGCGAAAATACAGAGAATTAGGACATGTAAGGGATGCACCAAAGCAAGGTAGACCTAAATGAAAATATTCAACAAGACGTAATTTTGTCGGCAGTAGAAAATCCACATTGTACAGTGCGGGGAGTCTCTAGGGATTTGAATATTGGAAAGTCTTCAGTGTTGAACATTTTGAAAAAGGTAAAATGTCATCCTTATAAAGTACGTCTCATCCATGAATTGGCTGAAGACGACTTTGACCGAAGAAATGAATTCTGCGAGTATATGATGGACCAATATAATCGAAATAACAATTTCCATTCCTAACGTTTTATTTTCCGACGAGGCAACGTGTTACTTGAACGGACATGTTAATCGGTAAAATATCCGTTATTGGTCCCAGGAAAATCCACACTGGATGCAAGAATACCATACGCAACGACCACAAAAGTTCAATGTGTGGGCTGGTATTGTGAGAAATACAATTGTTGGTCCATATTTTTTATGTAAATTTGACAGGAGCATTGTATCTGAATACAAAATACATTAATTCCTTATTTGACCCGGTTTTTTCCTGATATTCAAATAACCAATACTTTAGACAGCAGAATCTGATTTTAACAGGATGGCGCACCGCCACATTTCGCTGCAGCTGTGCGCGAGTTTTTATACAGAATCTTTCCAGATCGGTGGATAGGAAGAAGAGGCACAGTGGAATGGCCCGCAAGATCACCTGATCTTAGTCCACTAGACTTTTTTTTATGGGGTTATTTAAAATCTAAAGTCTATACCAACAGACCTGGCAATATCCGTGAGCTAAAAGACCGAATCAGGTAAGAAATGTTGAACATAACACCCGCTGTGCTACAAAATGTCAGAGACGAATGTATTGCCCGGTTAGGTCATTGTCTAGCGGAGAACAATTTGAACATTTATTGTAAATTGTCTTTTGTAAAAATACAGTAACGTATAACTTTCTAATTAAATTTTTATAAACACCTTTTGTATTGTTGCCCACCCTGTACCAATTTGAAGCAACTTGTGATACAGCTCAGCAAGAGGGACATCCGAAAATTGGGAAAAAAGTGGGGTGTTCCATTTTAAAAAACTGGTGATGACGTCATTACTCGAAGGTAGGTCACCTTGTATATTAAATTATTATTTGAAAAACAAAAATCGACGTGTTTCGGGAATTTTCAATAATATTGTTTATTTATCTAATAATGAATTTATGCGTTACTTTATGGATGCACTGTATACGTTTCTTTTGAAAATAATAATTTCTTACGATGACATTTACTAATTTTTGTTCCAGAGGAAGATATTACTTTATTAGGACGAGCAGGGTTCCCTTCAGTTCAGCCGTGCGTTAACTATTTATCAGGCGGCATTGATGGTGTCAGAGGATACGAACCCAGGGCAGATTGGCAACACAGTAAGTCCTGCTTGTTCATAAACAGCCTATTTGCGTCTTGGGCGCAATATATGAGGTCATACATTAAAGAGTTACAATAATTTACAATTTGTTGCTATTAGAAATTATTGTAGAAAATTACCTATAATCTAGGTGTTGCTAACTATACCATCCAAAAGGGAAAAAAATATAGATTGAATATTGCTATCTTTATTCATGAAAAGGATTTTTATGATAAGTTAAATTTTTTTAAGGAAATTGGAAAAAATTTTTTCAAGGAGAAGTTAGGGGAATTTTTTTTTTTTACGTAGAGGGTGTGAATAAAAATCAGGTGAGAGGAAATATAGAGATATTTGAGTTCTGTAAAAGCCATTGTAAATATAAATGGATTTAGTTTTGATTAAAATAGTTTTTATTGTTATGGGATAGATGGGTGGCTACATGAATTTTTTGGAGAAGGAATTAGAAATGTTATTTTGTTAAAGAGATTTTTTTTTTTTTCCCTTTGAGTTAAAATTTTTTTTTTTATTAATTTTAGACGATAGCGTTTTTTTATAAATGATAGTTATAATGTGGCAATATTTTTTTATTATTAAAGGTACCCCCCACTAGACCATGTCAAAGTTATAAAAAACATCTTTTACATTCTTGAGGCACTTTTTCTGCTATAATACAGTGGCGTCGAGAAAATTAAAAAAGAAAGGTGTAATTTCGAGTTATGGCATAAAGTTGTATTTTTTAAATGGGAATCATAGTTTGCTCATGGTTTATTCAAAAAAAATGCATAACTCAAAAGCTTTTTTAAGAGGTTATACTTAAGTTCCAAAACAAGATCAAAAAATAAAAAAAAACAACAAAAAAAAAAATAAATGTACTATTAACAAAATTACCCCCTCATACCCAACTATATAATTATGGATCTTAATGTCTAGTTCATTTATGTCGGTACTGGTTTTCTTGTATAATTTGTCTTTAATGTGGCCCCCAAAAGAAGAAGCCAGTGGGTTAAGTCAGGTGATCGTGGTGGTCACCTCACTGGTCCGTTACTTCCCTATCCAATTATTTCCAAAATTGGTATTTAATATTCTGAAACGGTCCTGTTATTATGAGGTGGTGCACCATCTTGTTGGAAGAACTGACTTCTTGCCTCAATTAAGGGTAGTTTGTCCATAAATTCCTCAATAATTTTCCGGTTTAAGATTTTGTAGTACCGTTGGCCATTAAGATTTTCTTGATATATGTGATACGTTAAAACACGATTGCCACATACTGCACACCAACACTAAAACCAAAGCGTCTCTGTGATCGTATGTCAACGGTACGGTGAGGGTCCATATCAGACCAATAGTGCTCGTTATGCCTGTTGAAAATTCCTGCACTGCTAATGTAGGCTTCATCTGTCCAAACTACATTTCTAGAGAAGAATGGATCTTGTTGACTTTTTTGAAAATACCATATGCAAAACTCCAAGCGTCGTCGCTGAAGATCATTGGTTGCAGTTGATGTTGTTTCATTATTGTATAAGGCCTGAATTTGTGTCTTCAAAATACCTAAAGCTCGACGGTTTAAAATCCCAGAATCATCTTCAATTAGACGACTTGAAATTGGATTTGCAACATGTTGTAATTTTTTGATCTTGGCTTGTTGAAGGACCCACAATTAATGAGATTTTCTTTTAACCTCTTAAAAATAGCTTTATTAGGTTGCCTTCTTTCTGGACAGCGATTGAAATATATTTCGGATGTAATATCACAATTGTTATTGCTTTAAATAAAGCATTCTAGCATATTATATTTCTCGTAATTTTCGTAAGACATCTTCACTTTTACGATTAAATGGGGTGTAATTAATTATGACGGAAACAAAATTATTAATATGCAATTAACTGACAAACGGATAAACACTGTCATAGATGACACACACCTACTTGGAATAAATAAAAAAAACGCAAAACGAAATCTACTAAAAAGATTATTTTCACTATTAAATACTTACACACCAAAAGCGACCCCACATAGGATATATGTATATAGTTTGAAAGAGAAAAAAAACTTTCCTTTTTAACTAAACCATAGCCAACTATGATTATCACTTAAAAAAATACAACTTTATGCCATAACTCGAAATAGCACATTTTTTAAATTTTCTCGACACCACTGTATTATACAGAAAAAAGTGCCTCAAGAATGTAAAAGTTGTTTTTTCATAACTTTACAAACAACCAAGATATTGACATGTGTCTAAAAGTCGAAAAATCGAACTTTTGTTTACAACTCGAAAACAAAAGACGATAGCAAATTTTTGTTTTCGCCAGTGAATTTATCTCAAGTAAAAGATGAGAAATTTCCATTATTTTGTATATCTTACAGTTACCGAGTTACCCCTATACAAACATCGAAATTTGCCCACCCTGTATATGGTAATTTTTATTAATTTAGCCATTCAAAATTTGTTTCTATAGCACTTTTATGTACCAAATTCAGGATCAGAAGTTTCATATACAGCATACAGTCAAAATCGTTCTGTAGCAGAAAGACACATTATTTTGGAAATTTACATTTACTGTAATAAAAACATGTCAGCTGTTCGAAAAGAATTCATATGTCGATTTCCTAAACAAGTTGCACCTTCCAAAAATACCTAAAAGAATATTTAAGAAATTTAGAAATAATAAATTCTTTGAATAATCTGAAGAGACAGGAAGTAAGAAGCAAAATAAATGAAGATATGAAATGGATATTTTTTTATTACACTTCACGGAAAATCCTAGTCGATTCACAATAGATGCTTTAGATATTTCGATTTACCACAAACAAGTATTTGGAACATTTTAATAATTACAACCATAACAATTCTGTTTTTTTTATATAAAACACAGAAAAGAACTTTTGTATCATATTATCCTCAAAACTGCTACACATTTAAATAAAATACCCATTTAGTTGTGCACATATTACCTTTTAATGGTTCTTTCTCTCTTTTCTTAAACTTGCAAAGTAAAATAATGGCACAAATGTATTTCCACGATATATCAAACAAATGTTGAAGAAAATGTGAAACTCAGCACATATTAAATCACCCAAATTCAACCAATGTATCTTGTGGCTCGGAGAAAAAAAACGTTCTCTACTATCTGATACTCTTTCATTTCTGTCTAAAATATTTTTCAAGTGTGTATATTATCAGATCATATTTCTTACCAAATATGAAACAAACTAGAAAGCAGCATGAAACGACCTATAGTATTTTCGTAAATTCTAGAGTAAAGGAATGAGGATTCAATGGCGTGCATGCGTAGGAAATAATAATACAATAATAAAGATGAAATAATTTGATTGAGAATCCCTATGAACCCATATTGAAGATTATTAATATTGTTACGTGTTTGCTATATCCACACAAACACCTATACTCGTAGATTCGTTAACTGAAAGTCCAGGTAACACTTACTCACTACTTTATTTACTAATTAACAATTAACAATAATAGATTAATAACTGTCTTAACTGTAATCACAATTAAACATTTTATAAGTCTCTTTCTTATTCATACTTGACTCGTTCACGTTTAACTTAAGACTGAGTTTCTACCCACCATGTGTCTTATTTATACATCCATTCACACGATCTAGAACATTCCAGAATATTCCCGGCCGTTCTCGTACAATTCCCGTCTCATCTAACCAGTGTACATGGTCCATTGGCGTAACACTGCTTCCTCCTTAAGCCTAAACGTCCCGATGGCATTAACTCACGACACGTAAATCAGTTCAAAATAAAGTTGACGACGTTACAATGTCCGTAAAATGTATCTATCACGTCTATTGTAATAATGGAATGTTCCAGAAAAATCTCGAAACAGTACTAGAAAGTCTTATTTAGAGTCTATACTACTTTTGTGTTGACGAAATTAACTTATCTCCACTAATTGTGCAATGGAATGTTCCAGAAAAATCTCGAAACAGCACTAGAAAGTCTTATTTAGAGTTTATGTTACTTTTATGTTGACAAAATTCACTTATCTCCACTAATTGTGCAATGGAATGTTCGAGAACCTTCACGAAATATCGCTAATAAGTCTTGTTTTGAGTCTATAACACGTTCCCGTTAACACAGTTTACGTATCTTCTGTGGTTTCCAAATCGAATGTTCTAGAATTGTCACTAAAAGTCATTTATAGTCTTGTTTTTAAGCCTATAACACCTGTCGACACAATTCACGTATCTCCTGTAGTTTATAAATAGAATGTTCTAGAACTTTCCCGAAATTGCACTAGCAGTCTTTTTCTCAGTCTACAACACGTTATTATTAGCGACACTCGCGTAATTGCAGCTATTTCTAAATCGAATGTTCTAGAAACTTCTCGAAAATCCACTTTAAAGTCACTATTCAGTCCAGAAATAGTCCTCCAAACACTGTCCAGTAGTTTAATTCTCCGTTCTGAGAAGAACACTGTAGAACCTTTTCGAATATTTCAGAAATGTCTTTTCCAATCCACTTCCGACACCTAATTATTACGTGATTGCTATCCACACAAACACCTATACTCGTAGATTCGTAACTGAAAGTCAGGTAACACTTACTCACTACTTTATATACTAATTAACAATTAACAACAATAGATTAATAACTGTCTTAACTGTAATCACAATTAAACATTTTACAAGTCTCTTTCTTATTCCTACTTTACTCGTTCACGTTTAACTTAAGACTGAGTCTCTACCCACCATTTGTCTTATTTATACATCCATTCACACGGTCCAGAACATTTCAAAATATTCCCGGCCGTTCTCGTACAATTCAGTCTCATCTAACCAATCTACACGGTCCAGTGGCGTAACACTTGCAAATTGTTACGTGTTTGCTATCGTTGACTGAAAGTCCAGGTAACACTTACTCACTACTTTATTTACTAATTAACAATTAACAACAGGTTAATAACTGTCTTAATTATAATCACAATCGAACACTTATAAGAAGTCTCTTTTTTTATTTCTTCTTTACTCGTTCACGTTTAACTTAAGACTGAGTCTCTGCCCACCGTGCGTCTTGTTTATACATCCATTCACACGGTCTAGAACATTCCAGAATATTCCCGGCCGTTCTCGTACAATTCCAGTCTCATCTAACCAGTCTACACAGTCCAGTGGCGTAACAATATTTTCTTTAATCATCATCATTAGGAAAAGTTATGTTGTAATTAAATACATTTATTTATATGATCTGAATTTAATAAACATTAAACAACATATTATGTATTATTTATAAATATAGGTATTGATCAAAGTTCTAATTAAAAAAAAAACTCACAAATGGATTATTTGTGATTTTCCTTATAAAAAATTGTATTTACAACACCCAAATAAAAACAACAAATATCTTTCTTACTCGCTGGTCTGCCTTACTCCAGACGTTTTCTCCCGCTGCTCGAAGGTATTTCCTGCGTGTTACGCTTATTACATCATGTTTATAGGAATAATAAGATACATAAGTGGATGGTCTAAGATCAATTGCATTTCGATTTCCGTGTGTGTAGGTACCTACATATGACCTATCGGGATATTCGCGACGCATAACGTTCAAATTGGTACAAGTGAAAGAACTGCTCTTAGCTGCATTGAATGAAGTGGAAGCGGAAAATTGGATTAAGTATATAGATCATGTTAAAAAGATCGAATTACAGATGTGGGACCTTGATACCAAGATGGATAATCCCGTTAATCCAGTCATAATAAGAGTAGGTGAAAGCAGTAGTGAAAGTGAACAAATGTCCTTCAGACAAAGAATAGTGTCATATTATAATATATGTATAGTCAATAATAAATCAGTGATCGTGTATAAATAGTTTTCGTCCACAACTTAAGTATTCAAATGTTTTTTTTTTTAATGTGTGTATAACATGTGTTACGTATATCCTATATAGTGTATTATTAGTATGTATTGTGTTCGTGATTTGTGTGTTAGTTAAGTTTACATTGTTTTGGGGAGTTACTTTTTTCATTCAGTTTATTGTTGATTTTACTAATTGTCCTACCTATATCTCCCTCTACCCATTCGCCTCGTGGCAAGGGGTGCTTTTACCTACCCGTGGTCTTTGCTGGGCAATAACAATTTTCTAACGAAGTATCGTATTTTTTGCTATGAATAACAGTTTTATTTCTTTAAATTGGCTTGATTATTAAGCAACATATATTCTAAAATATATTCAATTGCAGGTACATATTTTAGAGAACTACATTGAATCAATCTGCGCTGATTACTAATTACAGTAATTCAAAATTCTTTTAAATTAAACTTTTAAATGGTTCAAAGTATTTAATGCATAAATATGTATCTAAATCACATAAGTTTTAAAAAACAAATTCATTTTCAGATCCATCTATACTATGTCCAACGTTACGTTACGCCCCTGACTGCACCACTTCACTCGGGTTTATGCAATTAATTTTTTTCTACATGTTCTCGAGAAGGGTCACCAAGTCGCCCAACGGTCTTAACATTCGTCTCGTATACCTTATCAACTATTTTAATTATATGGTCCACTGCTGCGATTTCCGGTATAAGATTTTTATTTTTATACAAGACGAAAGAGCGGATGTATACAAATTGTTTGAGACACGTGTAAGGTTTTATATTTTGCATGTGCCCCCACTTTGATAAATAGTCGAAACATTTTTTGTTCTCTACAGAATTTACGAAAACACTATATCTAATATATTATGCTATACTTATTTCAAATTGTCTCTACATAATTTTTGTTAAAAAAAAAAAATAGCAAAAGAAGAGCCAGAGCGCGAGTTTACGCCTGTAACGCATGAAATCATTTGAAAAAAATCCTCAAATCGGTGGATTGGAAGATATCGTATCGGGTACTACACAGCCAAATTTTCCGTTTCAAGCCCTCTTGATTTTTTTTCAATGGAAATATTGGAAAACGTGGTAGGGCGGTAAGGACACTTGTCCCTCACTCCCGAAGTTCGATTCCCGGCCGATAGTTTATGTAAGTTTGGTTACATAAACTACATCTGTAAAAGGACCAAAGGAAATTTATGGCTTTTCACTGATTGGAATTGTACCTCGGATTTTATATTTCTCTCGATTTTTCTGTACTAACAATGAAAATTCATTCTTATTGTACGGCCGTCGCAATATAAATGTTTTTAGGTCATTTATGAGTTCAAAGAGAACGTGTATTCTTTCCTCTGTTCTGTAACGAATAAAATCTAAAGAAAGGCAATAAATTACTTCCCTCCGCATAACCCGTGAATTCATTCAAGTAAACATGTACAGTCCAGCAACCAAACTGCAGAAAAAAATATTTAAAATTTTAGATTGGATATCTTTATGTTGCGGCAGCTGTACATACATACAAAATCATTGAAGAATAACAAATAACATGCCCATTGCCCTACTTGATGTGGTCCGTCTCTCCTTTTTATTTTGTGTTTACTGTGTAGATTTCGACCGTACCCTTACATTGAAATGAGTAACAACGGCCGTATAGTACAAAGCAAGAGCGTAAAATGTGGCAATAAAACCATTTTATCAGAAACACTTTACTTTGTACCAGAAAAGCGGTCAGATAGGAACTGAGAATACAATTTCTTTAGGAAATTGTAGTCGTAACCCTTGGAGCTCAATTGTGTTGTAATATCGTTAGCTTTGAAATAGGCGTAGGCCGTAGACGTACGAAGAGAGAACTAACTTAATCAAGAAGGTGATAGAAAAACTCTGCGGGTCTTTAACAACTGTCTATATTAATCAAAAATTACAATTCTCGTATCGTAATTGTAATTATACAGGGTGGGGCAATAGTGCGTCGGACCTCGATATCTCGAGTTCTACGATAGTTAGAAATTTTTTAAAAAATTGCAAGTAAACTAGATAAAAAAGTCTATAACTGGAAATTATTTTCGAACATACAGGGCGAGCCAAGACGAAATTACAGGACCAAGTGCCTTTCTTAAAATGGAATGCTATGTATATCAGTACATTTTTTGAAGCCTCTTTCTAGGCTCTATTCATTCCTATATTATTATTGGCTATCTCCCAACCACTTTGATGTAATGAATTTTTTTGTTGAAATAATGCCATCTGCAGATGGATATTAAAAAAATTACCAGTCACAATTATGGGTTTTAAGAAAAACTTATGTGAATACCAGTTACGAGACATCTAATTAATATTTTTGAATCATTTTCATTTCCTAAAAATGTACAGGGTGGCCAAAAATTAGTATTCAATTAAGAACTTTTTAAATTGAATTTTCTCAATTTTGTCAAATGGAACACCCTGTATATTTTTCAACGATGTGATGTAAAAATGAAAAACGAACATTTTTTGTAAGTACTTCCCTATGGCTAATTGCAACCATTTTCGTTTTATTGAGCAATAATTACAACATTCAAAAATAAACTTAAAAAAGAGGTTTCTTCAAATAACTCAGTAGAAAAAATTATAATAAATGTTCCACATGTTGGCCATTTTGATTGACACACATCTCTATGCGCTTTTGAAATGAGGTTACCACTGTTCCTAAAACTGCCGGTGTGATAGATCTAAAGGCAGTTATTATTCTTTCCTTCATATTTTGTACTGTTGTTGGTGTGTCTTTATAAACAATTTTCTTCACGTATCCCCATAAAAAGAAATCCATTTTTGTAAGATCTGGGGATCTAGCAGGCCATTTAGTGGGTCCATTTCTTCCAATCCATTGATGAGGGTAGGTATTATTTAAGTGGTCTCGAACTGTATTTAAATAATGTTGGAGCACCATCTTGCTGAAACCACATCCTATTTCGAATTCTTCCAGGGAGATTTACCAATAATTGTGGCAGATAGTTTTCCAAAAAATGAAGATAAATAGCTCCAGTCAATGTACCATCAAAGAAATGTGGCCCTGTTACATGTTCTCCAATAATTCCTCCCCAAACGTTTATAGACCATCTGTGTTGGTTATCAACTTGCATAAAAAAGTGAGGATTTTCCGAAGCATAATAATGGAAATTGTGCCTATTAACAAATCCATTTTAATGAAAAGTTGCCTCATCAGTGAATAAAACATTATAGAAGAAGTTGACATCAACTTGCATTTTACCTCTGGCCCAATTACAAAATTGTAGGCGCTTTTGAAAATCGTCATCAGATAATTCCTGGTGCATTTGAATATGATATGCATGCAACTTATTTGTTTTTAAGATTCGACCCACAGACCGTCTACTTATTCCTACTAATGAGGTCACTTCTCTTTGACTGACATGGGGATTCTCAACCGTTGCCAGCACCACAGAAAACTCATTTTCTTCGTTCACAACACGTTTTATTCTTTCACTTTTTTTATATTCGACATTTCCAGTTTCCAGAAATCTATCGAGAAGGTTTTGGAAGCTGCTAACATCAGGAAGCCTTCTTTCAGGATAACGTTGGTGATAAATTCTATTGGCAAGTAAACAATTTCTGTCTGACTCGCCCAAAACAAAAGTCATGTCTACAAGTTCCGCTTTATTAAAATTCATATTGTAAAATTCCAAATATTTTAAATTCAATACAAATTGTAACTAACGACCGATAAGTGTGATAAATGCTCCTTTGTACACGACAATTTATACCAAACTGAGGTTTTATTGCTTGTCGAATAACGAAAACAGCAAAAAAATTTACAAAAAAACATTACAGTAAAGGACTGGTTAAATACTATTTACTCATTTCAATGGAAATGGTCCCACTAAATGGCCTCATTTCAAAATTGCATAAAGACGTGTATCAATCAAAATGGGCAACACGTTGAACACCTATTATAAATTTTTCTAATGAATTATTTGAGGGAACCTCTTTTTTTAAGTTTATTCTTGAATTTGACACTTATTTATTTATAAAACGAAAATGGTTGCAATTAGCCATAGGGAAGTACTTACAAGAAATGTTCGTTTTTCATTTCTACATCACATCGTCGAAAAATATACAGGGTGTTTCATTTGAAAAAAATTGAGAAAATTCAATTTAAAAAGTCCTTAATTGAAAAATAAACACTTATTTATTTATAAAACGAAAATGGTTGTAATTAGCCATAGAGAAGTACTTACAAAAAATGTTCGTTTTTTATTTTTACATCACATCGTTGAAAAACATACATTTGAAAAAATTGAGAAAATTAACGACGTTTAATATCTCAAAAACGGTATATGGTAGGGGTAACACATGGTATATTTTTGAAATCAGGAAAGATCATTTCAAAAATTTAATAATATACAACATTTAAAAAATATATTTTTTTGTATCCCCTATAATCTACACGCTACTGTACTTTTGATAGCATTAACAAAATTCATAACCACACAACTTTTATTTAAAACTTTTTTTTCTATAGGCAATAATAACGATGATAAGTGGTGGGTAATTTATAATGAATAACCCTGTACAATACATAATCAGAAAAATGTTAGTAATAATTGTTTAACAAAAAATCCATTTGTTATTTAAAAAATGCTATTTTTCACTTAGAGACTAAATCTCCTCAATAATGCGAAATTTCATTTTCCTATTAAAAAAATCGAATGGGTGCGACACGATATAAGGGCTCAGTTTAGATTGGCAACCCTGTGTTTATAGGAAAACGATCAAAATAGTTTAGAGCTGTTTATTATTCGTTTTTACTGAACCGCCACCGCATAATATACCACGTATAGATTCTATACGCATATTTTTAAAGATGCTCGACCGACCCTTCTCCATCGATTATTGAACTTTTAAAGTTGAATCCTTTTTTATAGCTTTGCTATTATTTGAAAATGCTCCACAATAACATCCAGTGATGCGTCTATAAAACTGACATTTACTCGCCTATGAAATATAATATAAAATGTCATGCATACAGACCCGAGGGAAAATCAAATCTTTGCATATATATTATGTTTACAGGAATGCAGAACCTTTCCATATCCTGTGCTTTGGTATGTCTTATCATTCTGGGTAGCGCGGCCCTTGTGGGAGCCTTCGGCGTTTTCCAGCATCAAATCAGTGCCGTGTTGGTCACTGGGGTCATGTACTTACTAGCAGGTAATGTATATCTACAAATTAGTAGAACTAAGTCTAGATGAACAAATAAAATGAAATTACATATCATTAAAGACATAACTTAATGACATTCGTGCTTATATTATAATGTAGTGTACGATGCATGATTAAATTGAAGCAGAAATTGACAATATTAATAAGATGTTAGTCCAAACTGTGAATAAATAAATGAATAATTTACCATCTAGCAGAAATGCCATTTAGAAGAAAAATTCGAGGACAAATTGCATCCAATAACTATATGGGTATAATGCAACTTAGTATTTTTTACCTATAGGTTACTGAACCTACAAGATACTGATCTTCCATAAAATAAGTACATGTGTAAGTTACACAGTATTCTGACTGAATAGAGCTAAATATCTTTCATTCGTCAACATATGCGTATCTCATAATCAATTGCATCTGTTAAGTCATTGCTAAATAACAAGAAATACAAAGGTCCCGATTTGGAACCATGCGGAACCCCAGATGAGATTGTATATATGGCTGATTTATAGCGATATAATTTCATTCGCTTCCAGAACGTCGCTGAAATTAGACGCGCCCAATTGAAATTATTATAATTAAGACAACTTCCCTTAATTCTAGATTTTTAGTAAGACCATTATAATCATTAGTTAGTTAACTTTATTTTATAGTAGTTTTCATGCTCACACCACCAGCCATTTAATAATTAAATATTGTATCCGCAATTTTTTTGTCCTTTAAAATATAGCTATAAGCTTGTTAAGAACTCGGAAGAAAATAATTAATTATGCAAATCAGCAAATTAACAAGATGTTCCGGGACCTTAAAATCTTTTGACGCGCCCCTGCTTCTCTTGGATGTTTTAATTTGAATTTCATAAAATATTTAATGGTAAAAGTTTTCCGCACGCATTACATGTAATCCGCCCGATAGGAAACGACTTGAATATTAAGTAGGATACAATATTGGACAAAAAAGTTGCCTTTCATCTTGACTGAAGTTAGTTGGGTTGTTGAAAATTATATTCTGTTGAATTACAAGTAGGCTTGGCGTTTTATAAATGGACCAAATCTGAAGAAAATTACAGAAAGCTAGGAAAGGTTTTTCAAGCTTTATTACTTTCTCATATATCTATAGATAAGTATTGGCAACGCGTGTTGAAAAAATCAAGTTCCAGATTATGATGCAAATGGACGTTTTGAGACCCGAAAATAGAAAATTTATCCGAATCGGCATGCCGTATGTGTCTGCGAGTTTGTGTGTCTGTGTGTCTGGTAATTGTTGTGATACGACTTTCTGGAATACGTGGAAATCTAAAACTTTATGTATATAATATCAGAGAGGCCCAGAAAAAACCCATTGAATATTAGTGAAATTGGTGCATTTTTTATCTTTTTTATTTTTTGTTTTATTTTTAATTAAATTAAATTCTATTTATTTTAATATTATATTGAAGATGGTGATAAGAAAGTGCTGTCGAGTAGAACCTAGTCGAGACATTTTTTTTGTTTAATTAGAAAACCAAATTTTGTTCTCGAGTTTTTTTGTTGCATACAGACAGTCACTAGAGAACTAAGGTAAATATGTACCTACATTTTTTATCTATCTAAAATAAACGAAACAATATGAAAATTATAGTAGAAGACAACGCGCAACGACGGGAATTACAGGAACATTGGCTTTCGTTGTACAGCAAGAGAGTGGTATATTATTGTATGTACAATAATAATTGTTATTGGTCTGATCTTACGTGTCAATTTGTGCTTGTAGTTCTATTCAGCCATTGAGAGTTGCACCAATAGCATATAACTTTAAGCAAGAAAAGATTGTTACAGTTTAAACTTTGTGTGTCATTTATAAATGAGATAAATAATAGCGGTCCTAGGTTTGACCCTTGGGGAACTCCAAACGTTGCAACGGATAAATCAGATTTAAAGCCGTTATACGCAACATATTGTAACCTCTTACTCAGGTAGGAATTAAACAGAAGAACAAATGAATTACTAAAACCACAGCCATCTATTTTATTTATAAGAATGGAATGAATGATCCAATCGGTTAATGCCTTTGAAAAGTCTGTGTAGACTACTTGGTTCTCATTATCCATGGTATCAGAGATAAACTGGTCTATTATTACCAGATTTGAAGTGGTTGGGCGTTTTCTAAGAAAGTTACACACTGCTGTGGTAAAATAAATGGTTTAATCTGCGGATAAATGTGGGCATGACTAAATTACAAGGTTAATATGAAACTTATTACTAATAAATATATGAGAACACTGTAGCAGTAAACTGGGATCATCACTCACATTCAACCTATAAAAAGTCAAGTATTTGAAAAGAGATGATTCACGATGCATGGGTTGAAAAAAAGAGTGAATGTAAATTGACTTTTTTTTCAAATACCATAATAATTGAGGGACGAATTTCATAATCGCCTAGCAATGTGCCAGGAAGCGAATGGTGCTCGTTTTGTATACATTTCCTTTGATTAAATAATGAATCTACTTATAAATACATAATACATTTCATCCTCGATTCCATCTTACTTTCGTAACTACGTCATTAATCATCCGAATTTCAAAATGTTTGTATTAACGTAGAGGGCTTGAAATATCCTCAACATGCGGGATCATCCGACCTCATACGACATTTGAAATTTTCAATTTGATAGACGTCGCGATGCCACCATTGAGATGACGATGATGCGCTTTTCATTCCGGAGATACTAGAGGAAAATCTTTATGGATGCACGGTATATCTCAAAAACTGAAGCATACCTGAAGTATTTTTTTTTAATGGATTTTACTCAAAAATGTTAATTAAGAATATTTTTTTTCAACTAGAGAAAATCACAGATCCCATTAAATTTGATTCACCCTGTACTCAAAACCAGTGGCGGCTGCTCCTAAGGGGCACAGGAGCACGTGCCCCCCAAAGCAAATTCAGCTTAGCTAGTTAATTAGTCAATTTCTAATTTCTATTTATTTTTATCCATTTTAACATTTTTATCAACATAATAAACCCCAAAACTAATTTCCGACGCTATCGCTGCGTTACAACTTGAGTTTGCCAATATCTACTTCCCAAAGGGCACAAGATGAGTTGTGTACGGAGAACGCGTCATGTTTCTGCATCAGGCTAGATTTTGTTTACGGCATTGCTATGGCAACGACCCCCCCTTATGCTCTAATGCGGGCACAGTTCACTTGTGTACACCCACAGACCACATAGACTTGTTGCAAGGAATCAAGGCATGAAGCCACCGCGGAGCCTGGCCGGTGCCTAGCATGGCGATCAGTATGATTTATGCAATCGAGCTGTAAAGATCTATTGTTAATGAGATATTTGTATGTAATAAAGGGTAAATGTGTTGTTGAAGTGTGTCCTAACCGAAGTGACACCGGTACCAGTGTAAATGAAAATTTTTCCTTTTTTTCAGTAAGTAGTAATTACGAGTTATTTGTTATTTAATTTAAATTTTAAGCAATCTGCCTACGCCATGTGTACCTGCGCTCCAGCATGTTTGCAGGACTTGAGTAGTAAATTGTGTCAAATTATTTAGTTTACAACTCGGTGGTTTACAAACATAAAACTAAGTCGACATTTGTATAAAATGGTATTTTAATGCCATTGTTTTTTAAAAAGAGCTATACCTATACGAATTTTATTATATTTATTTTTATGCATGTTATTATAATACATTTGATTTAAAAAAATACCTCAAATATTTTCATACGGATTTTATTATATTTATTTTACTACATAATAAAAATTAAAATACTTACTTAATATTTTATTAGGAAGAATATTTTATCTTATGTGTAAAGTAACTTATTTTAAATAGTCTTTCTTTTTTTCTGTTATATCAGACAGCATGGGGGATGGAATAATAATCCAACTAGCCGCCAATTTAAATCTGCATATAAAAAATTGTTGATTCATAAGAAACATTCTCTGGAAATTGCATTCCTTTGGAAAATATTTCTATTTTAAATTGTAGTTCTGCAATAGACAAAATAAATTTAACTTGCAATAAATTTAGAGCCCATGATATATCTGAAACTGAATATAACTTTAATTTTTCTTTGGAGTTGTCGGAGTACAACGAATATATTATGGTGTATAGTGGCTTTGTGGTAAAATCAATTTTAAAATCGTTAAAATGTGAAGAATGTATAAACGCTTTATTTTCAATAAACAGAGAAAATTTACATGAACTAATATTTGTAAAAGACCGCGGTGTGGTCTTATTTATCCGTCATCTGATGTCATACAAATATGTAAGGAAACAGAAAAACATTTAAGACATTTTAAAACTGAAAAAAATATTCAAATAGATTTGAAGCTAAAAATTAAAATTATGTGGTGTTTTAAAAAAAGTTTCAAAATTCAAATATTTTTAATGATTTAGAAATTCACCAATTGGATAATTTCCCGAGTAATTTCCCCTAATAATACCAATCATATTATTGAAATGATAAGGGCAATTTCAGAAACTTACATTAAAATTAGAGGTCATCATTTTACAAAAATGTTTCATAACTGTTTATGTACTAGATCTTAAAGTGGGAGGACACCTTTGCAAATTTTTGCTTATTTTTTAAGCAGCACACGATTTTGAGAACAAAGAATATTGTGAATGGTTCTCTGGTAAGTTAATTTTAATATATAATTTCAAAATGTCAAATGTGTGCCCCCCTATAAAATTAACCACGAGCCGCCACTGCTCAAAACCATTTAAATCAATGTTTCAATACATATTCATTCATTTTTCTGTTATGTTCTATAGAATGCACGTTTGAACTAACAAAACTAACCCATATTATATTTAATTTTTTTTCATTTTCAGCATCATTCGCCCTGTTTACCCTAACGATCATCCATTTCAAGAGGTTACACAACAAACCCCACGATTCCGACGGATCAGTTGATGGCGTCGTCAGTCCGACGGGCAGCAAAGGCGTCAAAGATTTATTACCCGCCAGGGTATTCACCACCTCCTGGTCGCTAGACTTGGGGTGGGGCGGTGTCATGTTGTGCGTCATGACGTCCGTGTTATGGATACTTTTGTCGAAAATAATGAGGTTTAACCCTATTTCGAGCATGATTAATTACTGAAGTGCGCACATTTTAGTTAAATTTGTCTCGTCAACACAAAAATTATGTTCCCAAGGATAATTTTATTGAGGCTCAGTTCAACTACGGTCTGCTCGGTTTAGTGCATGAGCATGGGTGTTTCTTTTTTTACATTTTAAGATAAAATAAGATTCAAAACGTAAGTCACAATTTGCTAAAAAGACATGTCGACTCAGTTTTCATTGCTTTGGCCGAAAACTTAACAAGATATTGCACACGTAAACGGACTGCTTCTCATTGGTAGCACATACACAATAAAGCCACCGTTGATCCACATTCTATTGGTGTGTGATAATGACTTCAGAATTCTGAAGTCATTGGTGTGTGACCTGAGTATTTAGTTTATTGTAATGGGCTAACCAGAGCCACCTTTTTATAGTTGGTGGCGCTCTCACATAAAGAATCAAAGTTACTGAATTGTTACTTATAAAAAGAATCTTACTTATTAGTAACGACTGGTGGAATTTAGGTTGTCATATCTTAGTATTGGAGCATAGGACCCAAGAGCTACTTTAAGGCATACCCATCAAAACTAAATGATGAAGTTTTACAGAAAAAAAAATAGCGCTTGCAATTTGAAAAAAAAAAGTTGCAAAAATTATGTGCCTCACCAGTTTATTTGTTAGACAATTTGAATTAAGTTATTAAATACTTGCAAAACATTTGTTTTAGAATTAGGTGGCAAATATTATCGACAAAATTCAAATTTCATCAAAAAATATTGCTTTTTTATAAAGTTGCACCATTTTGAAAATTTATTTTAGATTTATTTTCACTGTGAAAATTTCAAAAAGGCGTAAATTAATAAAAAAAAGCAATATATTTTATAGAACTTGAAATCTGTCCATATTTTCCACCTGATTCTGAAAAAAAAAAATTTTGGAAATAGTTTATAAATTGTCTAAAAAATAACCACACAATTTTTGAAACTTTTTTCGAAAATTTCAATAGCTATTTTTTTTCTGCAAAATTTCAATTTGTTTTGATAGTTGTGCCTTGAAGTACGGCTTGGGTCCCATACTTCAATACTAAGATATGAAAATCTAAATTTCACCAGCCACCACTGCTTACTATACATAAAAATCACCATGAAACTTAATCAAGCTGTCAGACTCGTGTACTATTTATCGTGATCGAGGTCATAATTCAATTATAATGGACATACCAAGAAATTAACGCATAACTCAAAATTTACATGTTTTTTGTTTTGTTTTGTAGGTTAACTCTTCTGGAATATAAAGCCATGCTGATTTTAAGTATTTTTTTTTTACTTTAAATACAGTGCATAACAATAAAGGTATGTCTTTTATCAAAAATTCAACACACTGTGGGATTCACCAGCAGCAAAATTAAAATCCAGTTTAGACTCAAATATAGCCTCATCTTTTCTTAACAGATTCGTTTTTGGTACACTTTTTTATCTTTGCCATTTTACAAAAGATACTTTTCATATTAATAAAATAATATATCCATTAGATTTGCCTGCAATTTGACCTATTGAATCTGCACATTATTTAAAATGAGACCATAGTTTTCGTTTTTAGTTATCATTGACAGAAAAAAATTAAGAGCGATATAGTTTTATGTTGGATACCTGGTAGCTTTAAAGTTTGCATTTAACATATAAATGCATTTAATATAAAATCAGTTCAAGGTTCCTAAAAGGCACCAAAGAAATGTCATACAATTTCCAAATTATTTACTCAAATAGCAATCTAATAAGCGATGACATTGTTTTGAACATCAAACTGACGATGAGAAGCTTGAGAGATAGTGAGAACAATTTATAGATACATCGGAGCATTCGTTTATTCGCTATCTGATTTGGTGTTCAGTTCACATTAGGGATCTACAAGACATTATAATAAAAAAAGGAAATAAATCAGAAATCTAACAATGTTTCAAATTTTAAACAAAATCACTCTACCATAAAAAAAATGCTTTCACTGAATAATAACTATAAATATAATGAATACTTTCATGTGATAAATTGTCTCTTGTACATGTTTTCTAAGATTATATTTTGGAGAAAGACTGAAAACCAACCAACCAGAATAACACGTATGAAGAAGAATATAGAGAGTAACATTTATCAACTAACAGTTGAAAAATATGATTAACAGATTAGGAATATCAAATGTGGATTATACTGAAAAAAAAAGGTCATCTTTTTCATTTGAAATATCAGGTGCAGAAAGTCAAACGGGGAAACCACTTTTTTTACAAAATTTACATGCCATGAAAAAAATGATTATAAATTTACCACTTGTAATGGTTATAACAGATCTTCAGACTTATATAGAAGACGATATGGCCCATCCAGTGGCATAGTACTTCTTCCAGAAATAGTCGAATTCTACTTACCCTAAGAATTTTTCTGCATCATAAAACACCATCACTCATTACAACAAATATTTCACAAAAAAAAAAGATAAAATTATTAGATACCTATTTCCTTTGGAAAGATGTATTATTTCAAACAATATGTAGATACCTAATAAAACCTATTACTTTAGTAAATAATAAAAAGCATCTTTGTGTTTGACCAGAAACTGGCTAATGAAATATATGAAGCCGATGTCCATAAGACAAGCCTCATTAGAAAGTCCGGTACATGACCTTCGTTTTAAAGAGCTAGAATCCATTTTATTGCAATAGCTTCAAGTAATATGTATTGGATTGGTATTAATAATTGTGGTTATAAATATTAAAAATAATAATAACATCCTGGATCACAAATTACTTTATACATTGTCGCCTACTATTACATACATGTTTTTGAAGTTGTGTTACATCCACTGTTTCACTAAATCTATTTATCAATATTGTACTACAATTGTATATCTCACAATGAAATATGCCTCCTCTTCAAATTTTATAAATTTTTAATATTTTTCAAGATACTATAGGTATATTTGTTTATAAATCCTTCATTTTTAATCATTCCTAATTATTATTTTGTTAAAGCAATTTGGTAAATTGATTCCTACCGATTAAGTAGGTATAGGTACACACAAAGGCTGTTCCAAAATTGCTCCAAAAAACTACAAGCACGTTTCAATTTTTGAAAGTAGAATCGAGTGGTTATAGTTAATCGATGCAATATCTAGACACCCTGTATCTGTAGTGTACCATTATATTTAAATAACAATTCATGAACAGTGACAAAATATCACAATAACTATTGCTTTAAGTAAAAAACTAAATCAAACAACGATTACAAGAATGTCTACGTATTAGGTTATAGCACTAGATAGGTACTTGTAATATACAATGTAAAATTAAGATTAAAACATACAGCCTAAAACCCACTAGATAAACAATTAAACATAAAATATTCCATTCAAGAGCTTGCATAATATTAGCCAGATGGTGCTCAAAGTTAAATTAAAAGTTTTTAAACTTGCTATATTTGTAATAAATAATTCATTCATATTTCATCGATGTTCAATGAGCAAAGCTAAACAATGCAAAGCCGTCCATGTATTTGTCAAATTCATGCTTGAAGAACCATAGATACGTGATTTGGTAAGGTTATTTTTTTACTAAACATAATGACTGATTATTGTTACTTTAAAAAAACTTTATATATTTACTATGAAACACATTTAGTATAATTACATATTTTGTATTTTTCAACTCGGCATATAAAAAAGGGAGCAATACAATTATTGAGGTTGGATTTTTTCTGACCTAAAAAATTCGCGCAAATTGCCTTGAAAACGATTGCATATATTCATATACTGTTAAATATTTCATACCGTTATAAAATTGCTTGTTTTTGCTCGCTTTTCATGCCTTATTGTACATATTTTGCAAATAAATTATTTAAATTGTTAGCATAACCACAGTTTTTTTATTTCACATGGAAAAGCTCTAATACCTTACCTTGATTTTAACGATTATTTGATTTGATGCAGATGCTCGGAGGAAAGTTTTAGGCTAGCTAGCACAAGAAACACTTAAAACTTCGAAAAAGAAGTTGGTTGACGCTTCCCCAACTAAAATGCAAACAAAAATGACCGTAGAAAGTTTTTAACGCGCCATTTTTCATCAATCCACCAATCAGATACGTACCGAGGAGGACGAGAAAAATATTTTCTTCTTTACCGAAGTAACGAGGTAAAATTAAAATAATGGATATTATAAGGAATAAATATGCAATAAATGACAAAAATAATAGGAGAAAGAACTGTCTGGGGGTAAATAATGGTACATTGTAATACAAGTGTGACAAGGGCTTCATTGCAAAACGATGTATGAAAGTAGAAACACGAGCGCAGCGAGTGTTCCCATCATACGAGGTTTGCAATGAAGCTTGCCACATGTGTTACATAGGTACTATTTTTTCTATGGTTGTGAAGTTTTTTCCGTTAAAGTCTCTCCAAAATTTTAAATTTGCCGCCTGTCACGTTTTATTTAAAATAATAAAGATCAATAGTCCGAATACAAGTAAATTTTCGCGTTAACAAATTGGCAATAATTTTTAGTTTAAGTGATACAGCCTAACATAAAAAAGGCAGGAACAGTGCAGGACCGTCACCGACAGTAGTTTGTAATTAAAAAAGGAATTTTTCTGTTCAGCTTAACAACGTGAAAACCTACCTCTAGTTAAGAGCATAAAAATGGGGTACAAAGGGAAAAGATAGTTTTTCGCGTTAAGTTGGCAATAATTTTGTAGGTTAGGTAATGTCATTTAAAGTCACGTCGTAAAAAGTAGGACTGATACTAACAGCAGTTTGGGATTTTTTTGTCTACTACAGAAAGTGAAATAACAGATTTACAATTCAGACCTGTCTATCACTATTTTACTTTCTTAGATTGTTTTTTTTTTAATTTTGTCAAGTTGACAAAAGTTGAAGTACGTATTTCCAACCAAAAATGAATTTCCTATAGTCTAAATAGAACTTCTACCAACATGTAACACCAATGTAACAATTTGACACGAATTGGAGAAAAAGCAGACTTTTCTCAGATTTAAGAAAGGTCAGCTTGTTAAAGCAGAACACCCTGTATACGCAAATCTAGGATTCATGGTGGCAAAATTTTTGTCTTTTTTCTCAATTTTTTTGGAGGACCAAAAAAAAACAAGATTGTAAAGTTCAGTTCAAATTTATTTTCAACATAAAAAACGTCGGCGACTGATCCCTTTACTGCCGACGTTTTTTATGTCGCAAATAAGTTTGAAATAAACTTCATGTAGGTCAATACATACGAGTCTTTACATATCGTTACATAAAGGTATCTATGAATGAAAAATATTTTCAATATCTGCTTGATCCATGGCCCCAGAAAAAATGTCTTAGTGTTAATAAAATAAAAATTAGAAAAAGTGCTTTTTAAAAACATATATTTAAATTGTAATTAACATTTATTAACACAAAGATTAAAACATATGGAATGCATAACTTTATATAGCAAAACTTCGTCTATAACGAACACACATATAATGTAAATAACATACTGGTCCTGGCCGAGTTTATACAGCTTTTAATAGTTTTTATAATGTAATTGTTTATTACGTACATTTGATATAAAAAAAAGTCTAATTTTATTTTTAATGTACTTTTTTAATAAAAACTACTTTATTCTCGGAATTTTTACCTGCCGCCTTGCCGGCCAGATATTTTCTTTGGTCCGACGGCCCATTTTTTAATAATAATACATATTATACATTTAGTCCTTGTCCTTGTAAGATATCTACCAATTCTATATAAGTAATTATTAAAGCTGGCAGAAATGTGCGGCGGGATATAGGTGTAAGCATCATAATAACTAAAAGAACCAGTAACAAAAGCAATAAACTGTTACAATTTATAGCAATATGTATGCACAACTTATCCCCTTAACTAGCTTGTTTACCACAAACTGGAGATCTGGAAAAACTTTGCAACATCAGGTATGTTTCTAAAGTTGTCTCCGTGAGTGATGTTTGCTGTGGTGAAAAAATAAGCTTATATTTTGAGAACGACCAATCGACATCTACTGATGTAATGCAGGCATACTTAAAATAGTCTTTCAACACATTTAACGGATCTGAAGATGCACCATCAGTACCATCAAAAATTTGTTTTAATCTGGTAAAACCGGTGTCAAGCTTTAACACCGGTGCGAACTTTTCTATAACGCGCTCATTTTTTGTGTCACCTACAGCGTGTAGCAGTCGATTTTTTTGTCCACTGTTTGTAGTAACTCCGCTAACGACAACATTACGTCTAAATTTTTTTTGACATCATGTAATCTTTTATAGTTGTTGTGAATAGTTTTCAAAGCTGTTTCAACGGAAATATCTTCGTCTGGTTTTCCTTAATAGCTGCAGCCTCGTCAGGATTAAATTGAAGTATCACAACTTTTATTTGTTGTAAATATTCAGCATAATAAAAAGCTGCCACATATAAAGCATGCTTTACACGTAACATGTACCAACCTACAATTGTGTTCTTGAAAACAACGGCCTAACAAACACATTGCCACGACACCATCGGTCACAAACTTCAACACTTGTTGACAGGTCAAATTTTTCTTACAACTCCAGCACCACCCACGTAATTGTTTTGTCAGTACACTCAGTTAGTGTTTTGCTAGTTAGTAACAGTGCAAATATCAGTTTGAGGGTCCAGTACATGTACTATAACATTTACAATAGTTTTTTTTTTTTACAATCTGTCGTCTCAACACATAACCACAGCCTTGTATTTTTTAATACACATTCTCGCGGCTCGCTTCGGTTTTTGGTATTTGTCCGCCGGCCATTGCCCCTAAACACCTGATGTCACACCATTGAACCGCCGCACGACTTGCCAGCTTTAGTGATCAATAACTACACCCAAAATTTCAACTCTGTAACATTTTCAATTTATAATTATTAATTTTGAAACATTATTAACTTGTTAAATTATAATTAGTACCCAATACAAATTTAGTCTTTTCTACATTTAGCATTGAACCATTTACATATTTTCTGCTAAATTAAGTGTTTCACATATCAAATCTACATTACCTAGTACACACAACAAAGTATCACCAAAAATGTTCACAACATTCACAACATCATTTATGGACAAACATAAGTAAAACTGGTCCCAAGACCGATCCCTGTGGAACTTCACTTTGAACTTGGTCACGTTAGTCAAATAAGTCATATAAGTCATTTTCATGTGTAACTATTTGATAACTTTCTGATGGCTTTTGCCGAGTAGCAGGATAATGCTAATACTTTCACGTTCCTTCTAGCAAACTCAGGCCGCAATTCAACAACTGTGGCTAATTCCATAATACAGACTGGAGTGAAATCTGCTAGATGGGAAAATAGAATTTCCCAAGAATCCTTCAACCACTCGTGAAACATAATTTTCCAAAAGTTGCAAGAAATTTAGAAAAATGTCACTCGTTTACCAATACTTTTATCAAGGACTAACTCTAACAACTGATTTTTTATGATCAATTAATATAAAAAGTGATTTATTACATCCAATATTTAGTTGCCAACAGCTTCAAATGATATCTTTAGTATTTCAGTTGTAATTTCATCAGTATCACTATTTTTAGTTGGCATCATGTAACCATATATCTTTAATATGACGATATCTACAGTTTTAAAGTTTTTCAGTTTTCTTTGATACAAGGCACCTTTGTCCTCGACATGTGGCCACTTTCTACTGAGTTTATCTGTATTTTTGGCACCAGTATTACTATTTTACTAAGTAATGTTGTTCTTAATATGTGTATTTACATTTTATGTAGGTATGATTAAAAGAATACTACTTTTTTTGTAATTTTTTACAGCGTAATTCTGATATAACATACCAACTTTAATGTTCCGGATGGGTACATTATAAGCGAGTTTACTATATTTAAACCTATCACAGTATTTTTCTTTTTTAAAAAGCAACATACATTTATTTCTGTAACCTTTTACTATATGCGGCCCACAAAAGATTTTTATATTTCTCTGCGGCAATTTCCGGTTTTGCGGATTTGGTAATGCCTCTTCCTACAACAGCAACATCGGCACCTTTCTCAAGTATCACACTTTCTGGGGAATTGTACTGCTGTCCTAAATTGTCGGATTTTGCTTCGAGTTGAACTCCAGGAGTGAGCTGAATTAATCCAGGTGTTTGTAAAAACAAAGGACTTTGACAAACTATACCTAAAAAAAAGTAAAGTAAGCTAAAAGTAAAACACATGAGAGAAATCAAAAATCTTTCTATGAAATAAAACTGTTGAGGAATTAAAACCATAAAAGATAAACAAGGGGGCTCTTACTGAACATGTTCATTAAGTATGGTAGTATAATTAAATATATCCTTCATTTTACAATTATTAGTTATATTTGAGTGGTAACTGGGAGATGTTTTAATTTGGAAAACATGTATTATGAAATGTGAATAATAAATATAGATAATCATTAACCACCTAACAGCAAATATACATACATTAAAAGTGGTAAAAACAAAATTAAATTTTTCTGCCTACATACCTGCTATTAGTTCGGGATACTGTTCAGCGAGTGTCAAAGTAGCCTCCGTATAATTTTCATTAATTAGGCTCCCTGCAGCACTAGTCTCTGCCAAGAGAAATACCCCCCGTTTCTCTAGCCCAACACTTTCCTTTATGGCGTCTAATACTCCTTTACCCGTTATGGAATGAGCAGTTACCAACTTAGCCCAAGAGGAAACCTGGTATATTCCTTTACTATATTGTAGCTCTACTGTTTTGCCAATATCGGCAAATTTTCTGTCCTCAAATAAAATAAAGTTATGCCTCTCGGCAATTTCTTGTAGTGGTTTCAACAAATTAGGATGAAAATCTTCAATAATATCTATATGAGTTTTGAAAACACAAATATAAGGGCCTACTTGCTCGGCAAGATTTAGAATATCAGTAGAGATGGTTAGATCTGCTGCTACACATAAATTTGTTTGTTTGGTGGCCATTATTTGAAACAGTTCTGCGGCTACTGGGTTTTTGGCAAGATTTGTTCGTGTTAAAAATGACAAAGTCAGCCTGTCTGTAAAAATAGATTATTTGAATAAATGACAAAGATAATTAAATTCGTAAACTTATAAATTAGTAAATTTTTCTTTTGTTTTGTTTTAAAAATATACAAATACCTGGGAAAATTACTAATCTGTTATATGTTTTAAAATTAATAATTACCTTCAGATGGTGTCTTCAGCAATATGCTTGGATCTACCTGGGTACTAGCTATATAATCCCTTACTTGTTCAACAGTTTTATCGTTAATACACTTGTCTTCTCTTAAAAACTCCATCAACTTTGTTAAAGTCAGCAAAGCATGCATTACAATACCGTTATTTTCTAAAATTTTAGCTCCACCCTGCTCCCTGTTTAAAAGAACAATAGTTTCGTTGCATTTAATGCCTAAATCAGTTAGGTCCTTTACAGTTTCTAAGATGCTGCTCCCAGAAGTGACAACATCTTCTATAATCAGGCATTTATCACCTTCATTATAGACACCCTCTATCAGTTTTTTTGTCCCATAATCTTTTGCTTCTTTTCTTCTCATTACCATGGGTATCGAAGATTTTATCGATACTGCTGTTGCAATGGGAAGAGCAGTGTACGGAACTCCACAAATTATATCGATATCTTTAAATGTGCCAAAGTATTCAATTAATAGATCAGCTAATCTTTCCTGAAATACAGATAACAAACTAATTTTAGTGCACTGGCAGCTGGTGGATTTAGGTTATGCAATATCTCAATATTGGAGTATGGAATCCAAGCAATATTTGAAGGCACGACTATCAGTACTGATTGAAAAAGTTTTGCAGAAAAAAAATTGAAAAAAATTTGAGAAAAAAAGTTACGAAAATGCGCGGCCTCCCCTGATTCCTTCTAGGCCATTAGTAAAATCTTTTTTCTTATTGTAATCAGAAAGAAAATTTATCACCCCGTTTTTTTTTGGTAAACAAAAATTTTGATTTTTTGTAGTTATGATCCTTTGAAATTTAAGTTCTTCATTGTGTAAATTTCAAAATGTCATAACTTACAATAAATCAAGAAAAAACAGAGTGATAAATTTTCCCTCTAATTACGAAAAAAAAATACCTAGTTTGCAAAGATTTTTCTATGGTTTAGAAGGATTCTGGGGTGCGTATTTTTGTAATTTTTTTTTTCTCAATTTTTTTTTTTCAATTTTTCTGCAAAACTTCTTCATCCAGTATTGATATATGGTACAACCTAAATCCACCAGCCTCCATTGGACCAACTAAAAGTTAGTAGGTACCACAGTAAGTAAAAGTTTATAAAGAAGACATCATTTTAGGCTCCTTTCAACAAATTAAAATTACAAAAGACTGTAATGCATTAAGTATGTAACAAATTAGGTAAATTGATAATGAAAATTGCATCATCTTTTCAACCTGTTATGTAGAAGTGTAGTGATTAAACATTCTATTTGTAGTGTTGTAACAAGGATATAATAATTATTTAATTTATCATTTAGGGTCGAGTTACTAATGCTAGAAGATAAATCAAACTAAACTTTATTTATTACAATAACAGATAATGTACATGACAGAACGTATAATTTTTGTATATATTTTATTCTTTACATACCAATTTTTGTCATCTGAACATGAATTTCGAGTAAAAAATCTCCGCTCGACTATACTTTCTGAAAGTTTTGAAACACAAAATGCTAAAATGTGACATTTTCCCATGCAGTATTTATCAACAAATATCAATAGGGATTCTTTGAATGCCATTAAACATTCGGACACATTTATTTTAATATTTGCCTAATACATTCGTTGAAACATATAACAAACTTTTTCAAACTATTCTGCAGATTTTCAAAAGAGTATCTTTGTTATGGGTAAGTGCCTTAAAAGCAGCATGTTTCTTCTTTGACATAAAAAATCGACACACCTACCAATCTAAGCTCGCCAACTACCAAGACTAAATGAAGTTTTGAAAAAAAATAAAACTGATTGATGTTTGCAAAAAAAATTGCAAAAATGACCTGCCCACCAAGTTTATTTTGTAGACAATTCGTAAAATGTTAGCAAAATATTTTTTTCATAATTAGGAGGAAAATTTATCGACAAATTTCATATTTTTTACGATACATGTTTGAATATGGCTTTACGAAACTTGTTTGATTGCCAGAACTCGGCATCATTCTGGCAATCAAAATTGTTTTGTTAAAAATGGCATAATCAAACTTGTACCTAAAGTTCCCTTTAACAGCTGCTTTTGGCAATTGGTGTCTAAGTATAAGGCACTTTTTTTGTACTATGAACAAATATTTAGATTTTAAAAAATTTTGTTTTCATTTTTTTAAATATAAATAAACGCTGAAAAGCACCTTATCATACTTTGATGTCTGTGTGTGCCGCACATTGTGCACACGTGGTCTGCGTGGCTGCTCTAAGGAGTGAATTATAATTATTATTAAATAAAAGATAATACACACGTAAACAACTCTTATAACAGCTTCTTTGAATGCTATATTCTAGTTAGAGTTAATAACATGCACTGATAAATTGATCCGAAATTAAACAAATTTATTATCTTATATATTTTAATTCATGTGTTATTCTAAAATTTGTATTAAACGTTAATGGATAATGATGTCAAAAATGAATAAAGTTTTCAGTATTTACCATTAACTTTGGATAGCTGACAATAATTCTTAAATCGCAGTACACAGGCGTCATTAAACCAACTTTAGTTTTGAATTCTCCAAATTTCACAGCATTTATTTTAAACAATTCTATTGAAAACGCCTTTAATTTGTCGTCAAAGGAAACCATCTTCAAAACTGTTTTATATATAGCTTAACTGCGAGATTGCTTCGTCAAAGGATGAAAAAAAAAATGCTGAGCGCAAATTCAACGCCTTCTTCAATGCACGCTAAGTAGATAAAAGTGAGGTTATTCGGTTATTCTTCAAAATTATGTGAAAATACCACCACTACATCGACTTATTATTATATAAATCTCATTATACCGAACAGCATTTGAACTATTAACATAATTTTCACTCAGGGCAATTTGCTTTTATGTTCGACTCGGTTCTTGTAAATCACGTGACTGGTTACACTAGCGCCTTTTAAACCGTTGATTGCGTATGAATCATTGCAGAATTTGCAGAGTGCACTGATCTAGCTCAGCACCGAGCAAGAACGCTTCAGTACCGTTTTAATGTGATTAATCTTGAATTGGTCATAAGCCTTCATTTGTCGACATTCGAGAATTGTTTTTTTAATTAGTGATGTCAAGGACGTGTACTCTTCGGTATTTAGGGTACCCGGTACTTTTACTGCGAGTACCCGCTACTTTGTTGTACCCGTTATCGCTCCAGTGTAGAGATGTGTCATTCGTGAATGATTCGATCTTCAGGATTCGATCATCTGAAAGTATTGAATGATAGAATCTTTTTGCGGCGAACGATTCGGTCAATCGCGGATTTTAACATCGTTCGCTTTCGTCTCACCTAGGTGAATGCTTGGTTCTTGGTTCATTTGCGTATTGAGTGAATGAGAATAGTGAATATGAACGACGACCGAAGATCGAACCAACTCGACTAACAAATGAATGGTACAGGGCTTTTATAAATGACTATGTCGTTTGAGTGCGAAAACATATGCAACCAACTATACACGATGGTATTATAGTAAACAGAAATTCCCTAAACCCATTGGTGTCCCAGGTAAAACAAACGAATCATTCAATATGGTATTCCATCGTTTATGTCTTGTATAAATGCTTAATTAATTTACTTGAAAATATTTATGCCATATTTATTATTTCGCTTAGTTTAATAGTAATAACAACATAATGAATTTAAAGTTACCAAAATATAAACTTCTTCGCGAGTTAGTCGTTGGGATTCGTTCCACTAAATCAATTATGTTTTCCACTTCATTTTTAATAATAATATAATAATAATAACAGCACATGAAATTTCTACCCCCTTTATCCCTGAAGGTCTGGAATGACCTTGTGTGGGAGAGGGCTTCACACTTTAGACAGCATAAATCCCTTTTTTATAGAAGTACATATGTTTTAAAAGACGTGAATTATTGCAAAATGTGAGGGTGTTCTATTATTTTTATTTAATTATTGCAGGAATTTTTTTGAATCAAATTATTTTTTATATCATATTTAAATTTTAATTGGTAAAACTCGATAATATAATTATTATTTGCCCAGTTCAATCAATGAAAATAATTTGAAATAAACAATTTTTTTCATTGCCACAGCAAGAACCACTGGGAAAGAAAATTAATTGCATTAAGTTATACAGAAGATTTGAACGGAATACGGTCCCAATGATTTCTCTACTAACAAAAAACACGACACTTTTAAGGAACAAACCGCCGAACGCCAGCTCCAACATTTGTGATAATTAAGAAAATGACATAAACAAGTCTATAATATATTATTCTCCGTTAGTTAGTATATATTCATAATAAAGTAAAAAGAATGGTGGATTCAGCATTCGGCGACAACAAAATAAACAATAATTGTACTCGGGCTATCGCCCCTGTCAGACTTGCACGGCCGAATTGAGCAAATGATTGAATTGTATATTGAATGATGAGAGCTAACCAGTCAGAGAGTGAGTTAAGGCAAAGGCGCACAAAACTGCGCATTCAATCATTTCAATATTGTTCAGTTATCGACTGGCTAGAACGATCGAATGATAGATACAAAAGATTCGATCTTTTTGATTATCAATCACTGATCGATCGAATCCTTGTAAAATGAACGAATGACACATCACTACTCCAGTGGCAAGTTGTGTAATTAATGCATCGTTAGGTATAACACTTAGATAAGGAAACTCTAGTCTAAGGTATAACATCTATAACAATAACAATGCCCATAGCTAGTGCCATCTGTTGGCTAATAGTTAATTAAAGCTTAAGAAGCATGTAATAAAAACTTTCATAACTGGAAATATAATAACTGCCTCTAATAGTAATTAGAGTATTAAGAACTTTTATAATTTCATGTACCTGTTTGTGTTCTTTTACTGTATAATGTTTTATATTTATATTTTGTTAGAACCTCATGGAATTTCGATTTAACACGTTTTAGTAGTTTTGAATATCGATTTTACTAGTTATTATTTTAGTTGAAACCCCTTTAGCCTAACCTTAAACCATTTGGAAATTGAAATTTATAGGATTTGACATATCTCAAATATTAGCTAATCTGCAAACTTTTGTAATACAGCAGGAAAGTAAGAAAATCATAGTTACAAGTTACACCGGCAGATGGAAGCACCTCCTGACGAATAAATTCGAAAATTATTATTTTTATTAGGTTGATAAACTATACTTTATAATCACTGCAGTGTGCAGATAATATCATAGCAACGCATCGAATCTTGTTACCATTTATTTTATAGTATATTAGAAAATAAATATTGTTACCAATGCGCCTCAGAGAGTACCCGAGTAATGGATACATTTTGGAAACTACCGGACCCCCTCTTTGTCGTGGGGTAGGGATCTTTAACATGCTCACATCGTAGATACACACAAAGCACAAAAAGAACACAAAAGCAAATAAACCAACATTTTCAAAGGATACTGATTTTATTTTTGGTAAATAGGTTAGGTAGGTACATAATAAAGCAAATACATGGGAAGCTCTCCGCTACAAGCAATTATTTGAAAATATTCACACTTTAAAAACATATCTATTTACTGAATGGATAAATATAATATTTTTCTACAGATAAATCCGTTAAAACAAAAAATATTCTCATATTTGTTGAAGAATATTTTCGATAACAGTTTCAAATCCTAAAATTGTTTACCTTTGTAGACTTTTTTAAACTTTAAATGAATCAGAAAAATCGAAAAGGAGTGAAAGAGCAAGCCCTTATCCAAAACGTTGGCTCACAAAATAATTGCCATTAAGCCCAAAATCTAAAAATGACATAGAGACCTCAAAATTTTGGCTCTACAGCCAAACTGTTACAAAGGTCTAAAACATAAGCCGAGATTTGAACCCGGGAGTCGATAGGCAGTAAACCAGCTACATTTGTCACTTAATAAAGAATTTTTAAAATTGTTATTGGCTTGACTTATCGTCTAGACATACACGCACAGAAATGGCAAACTTTTTGTCGATTTGTGTTATAGGACATTTGAAGCGTTCAGATAAGTGGTAAAAAGTGGTATTCCTTAGTTAATTTTAAGGAAAAAAGTTCATACAAACAGGTATTCAAAAATGCTTAATTTTGGGGATATGGGGTGTTGAAATTTCCAAAAATATATCGAATTTTTCATATACCTGTATTGTCATAGTATTTGAATCTCAGACTTTCATTGATGTTGCTAAACGTTTCGTAGCTGTAAATGATCATCAGAGAAAAAAATTACATTTGATGATGGTTTACAGCTACGAAACGTTTAGCAACATAAAAGGTTATTACATCAATGAAGTCTGAGGTTCAAATGCTACAAAAAATGGCAATAAAAATACAGGTCCCTATTTGAAATAACATACTGATGATTGTCGCGAAAAGACGAAGTCTTAAAAAAAAAACTTTTTACGCTAAATGTAAAAGATAAAAAACCCCAATGGAAAAGTGGTTTTTCAATATATCTTCAAATAACGCCAGGAAAAATAAAACGAAAATTCAAAATTTACTCTTTTTTTTAAATCTCATAGAACAGCAAGAGATATTTTCGTTCCCAACAGCATATTCCTGATCGCCCAATTCTGTTACTTTGTCTCAATTTAACTAATATCTCTTACCGTTTCTGAGATCCCTGGAGTGAGAAGCGAATTTGTTACAGCCTGTATATATCAGAGGACATGAAGCTAATTTAGTGAAATTACATTCAGTTTATTTGTGAAATTTTAAAATGCAGCCACTGTGTGCAACATTTCTGGCTATGACCCTACACATGCCTCCTATAAGTGAACAAAAAAAATTACAAAGGGTTAGTTTTGTCTTACAAAAAAAATTCCTGTTGAGAATTTATAAGATATTTGTCCATCCAGCATTTAGCTTTGATTATTGTACGTAATTCTACAAAATCTTATACAGCATACACCTAATAAAAAAAGTAGCTTACCAAAGAGATTGTCGGTATTGTTTTCTATCACTATTTAGTTTTAAAGTGTATATGTTTTCCTTAAACTAAACGCTATCAAACTTATTTAAATAGATAGGTAGGTATAATTAGATATTCTTTTACAAATATCAAATATCCATTTTTAACTTACAGTAACTATAATTATGGCATACATATTTTAATATTTTTATGTTTGTACTATTATTTTATTGTTGTTATTATGTTTTCAATAACATAAAACTTGAAGAAGAAAATTCTTTATTGTGACCTAGGTATATTCGTTTCATCATCTTTTTGTTTCGATCAGTAGATAATGTAAACCCATATTAAATATCTACGGATAATGATTCTAGGACTATATTACATTGATTCTTTGGTATAAATGTTATTAAAAACAATCTTATAGCTAAACATTGGAGAATTTGGTATTACCCCAAATTAATATTGTTTCCATAGAAATTAACTAGACAAAATGACACACTAATTACAATATAAATGTAACATAAAAATATGATTACGTTGGGGAGCGTTGCACGAGGCGACTCCTTTTTTGCGGAAGGTTAGTTAATGCGGAGATCCAACTCTTATTCACCGCGCTATTGCGGAAGCGCGATAATTTGAAATCCGTGCGCGATGACTTGTTAACATTGATACATTCATGTTTGCGTGTGTTTAACCTTTTTAATTTTGGTCTAGTGGCACATAAAGGACGCATTCTTGGTAGTGACGATTTGTCTATTTTTTCTTTTAAATTAGTGGCGCATATAAGACGCAATGCTTTTATTTACCAAGGATTTGTATAATGGCACAAATCCATTTGTAAATTACACAAACAAATCAGGGAAGTTAGGGATGATACAATGAATAAACAAGGTAAGATACATTACAAATATACATGTCGATACTCACACTTACAAAATATAGATGCCTAAGCTGACCGTCTTCTTGTCGGGAATACCAAATCCTCCAGTGTATACATATAAACAGAATGCTTGCAATTTCAATGTGGTGTGATATTTGAATTTAAATTAAATATCATGTGAACATCAGATATTGTGCATTTTCCATGATATTTTAAATATTCATTGAAATATAATATATTGACTGAGCAGACTTTCATAGTGGTATTTTATATTTAATAAGGATTACGAGGAAGATAATATATTGAAAATTATAAACTTATTATTGGGTTGAGAAAAATCTACCTCTTTACCTACAAGGAGGTCTACAATAGCGCACAGTGTATAATATCAGGGATTGTTTTGTGAAACTTTCAAATTTATTTTTCAGACGTTCAGCAGTCTCCTGATAAATGAAAAATGTACTGGCGCAGATCGAATAAAATGTTTTTTGCGGTAACTATTGCATATCTAAGTGAAGTAGTTGCACACTAAAGGTCCCTTATTAACAAATAAATTTCTGAAAAATGACTGTGGATGTACATTAGGTCTTCCCAAACAGCTGGGTCATTAAACGCTTGTCGAGCATGTGAAATAGAGATCACCCTCTTTATGTCATCAAAATGAACATAATAGTAGCTTGCAGCCTCTAACCATGTGCCCCAACGTGTATACCTATGTACAATACGATATTTATGGGCCTGGAATGTACTATTTCCTCGCATACTTGTTACTTCATTATCGTTATATTCAACTTGTAGGCCAATCCTATGGGTTTTATGAACTCGTATATTTCAATCCCACGTAGAAAATTTGCTCATACTATTATATCGTGAAAATAAAATTTTAATCAACTATTTTTGCTAATTTATCCTCACTTTTAAGTAATCTTTTATTATCGCAATTCCATATTTCTTCTGAGATATGGGGTCATTAATTTTATTTTTTGTGTTCCATATTTTTTTTGTTTCACTCTTCGTAGAGCTAGGATACAAATTTTATGTGTGAGGGTTGCATTGCAATTATTGAGAAGAGTTTAACTAAAGTTGATTTTTTCAGTTGTTGAATAAATTGTAAAATAGTCGAACAATTAAAATTTCATAGAAAATTTGGTAAGTTCGTTGCTAACTATATATTAACTATTAACTTGAAATTTTTCTCACTTATAAAACTCTATAATATTTATAATTTCATGTAGAAAAAAGTTCTCTATAGATTGATAAAATAAAAAGTATAGATTACTAATAAAAATAAACTTTTGCATGTCATAAATAAAAGGTGTGAACTGTGACAAGTGAGTATTTGCAAAACTAAACATTTTTTGCGAAAATAATTTATAAAATATTCTGTATATTAATTTTTCAACACCATGTATACTAATTATTACTATTAACATGAAACAAAAAAGTATATTAATAACATAAAAAGGTTTAAAATAGAAGTGAGGCAACTACTACTCGATAATGTTTTTTATGATGTAATTGAATATTTAGATTTAGTATTTTAAATATTGTTTTTATACCAATAATCTGTATGTGTATGTTATATATTATTTTATTTGTAGTATTCATTGTTGTATGTTCAATGTTATTGACAAGTCCCATATCATTTTTTGTATTGGTCAAATGCACAATAAATTATTACATTATTATTATTATTATTATTATATTGTTATTATTAAAGTAGCAAGATTATTACATTAAAATTACAAGCATTCTTAATGATATTTGTTGAAAAATTATCATAAAAAAAATTATTTACAATTTTTAGCTTATTTTGAAAATGTTAAACTTGTTTGTTAAAGAATAACCAACGATGATCCATTGATAGTTTAGATAGTTTCCTTATAGTGTGTCAGTTCCTCAAAATTACCACAAAATACAAAGCATTTCGATTTTTATTTTTTTTTCCAAAAAATAGTTCTTACGACTATTACAGTATTAAACAGTCCCAAAATTATTAAATAATATAATATATACAGTTTCTGTATAACCTACACGCACACACATAATATAAACACTCCTTTTTTCCTTACAAAATATTTAAATTTCTTCACATTCTTTATTTTTATTTCAATATTTTATATGTATTAGTACCGAAATATATAAATTTTATAAACATAATATGTTTGCAAATCACAATTAATCCTATGCCTAAAGTGCAAATTTTTGAAAGCCTTATTTTTTTTTTTGAAAATCTAATATAAATATGGCAGACTTTCCATTGCTTATCATTATTATTGGCAAATAATACTTTTTCCCCTACTCTATGATCGAAAAAAATAAATAACAATTTTTCACTGTAATAGAAAAATAATATTACCAACGGCAATAGAAAAACAAATTTCATTATATTCATGACCCAGCCTAAAAATTTAAGCACATCCATGAACAGAAATGAAATATCACTGAAGATATCCACAGGATGTATCCTAGCTATATCTGATCATATTTCTAACTGGACTTGAAAACCGGCAGTAGCAGATTGCTGAGAAAATAGTTAAACAAAAGGTTTTTAGAAAAATTATCAAAAAATAAATAATTTTCGATTTTTCTCCACGCAAACCAGCTGGTCTAAAGCAGTAAGCAAACGGTGGTCTCAAGGAACTCATTTGATCACTAAAAGTGTTAATGTTCCATTATATTCAGGTACAATCAGTGTGAGTGACATAAATAATCATCTTCGTTAATGCAAATTAAAGAAAAATGTTTTAAAAATACTTTTCAATAGTCCTATTAGTTTAGCATAGTCAATCAATTCAAATTTCCATCTCTTCTGCACTTAAATTTTTAGGTAAGGACATCAATATAAATAAAAAAAATATACCGCGATTTACAAACTAAAAGAGCAAAAATTATAAATACACCAAACATCAGGTTCAAAATAAAGTATTTACTTGAAAATAAGCGATGGAGATATATAAATGGTGCTTTTGGCTTTTCTAGTAAATATATCAATATATCATTTTTCTGACCTTGTACCACTGATTTCCTCCACCAATTTTTTTGAATGCAGCAAAAATAATTTTTTAAATAGGTACTACAGTAAAAAACTGGGATAAAACAAAGGCAAAGTAAAAAAGTAAATTGGTCAGGCAGATGGGGGGAAAAGGACAATAGAAATTAATTAATTAACGAGTTTTAACACTTTAGGCTGCTACATACAATACTTACTAAAATACGCTGTATTTTAGCAAGTTGGTATGCTCAACTTTGAAAACAAGACATTTCAATGATTTTTGCCATCATTTTTGGAAACAGGCAGTGCAAGCACAGGAGTTACAAGGTCACAAAATTAATAGGTTTATTAGAAACCCCAAACTCTTGCGATTTTCAAGTCTCCCATTTAGTTTAAGGGAAAATACCTGACACTTGTATTAAAATATAGACACAAATAAACAAAAAAACACAACCTTACATAAAAAAAATACGTAACATATAACAATTTTTGTACTATTCCATTAAAGCAAAATTTTGTACCTTAAAACAAACCCATATGCACAGAGTACTAATATTTTTGTTTTTATCACAATAAAAAAAGTAATGAGGTAGTCTCGACGTGACTAGAGGTGCTGTACTCTGTGTTTTGAATTCTAGTACTCACCATATTTTTCTACTTATTCTTATCTACTTGCAATCACAATTTTGTTGCTAAACAATTTTTAGTAATAAAATAAATATTTTTTAACACAGACCCATAAAAATAACATATCTTAATGAAAATACGCTAATGCAATAAGTAATACTTAGTTTTTTGACATTTTAGTTGTCTAAATATAATTTAATGTAGATTAGATCTACCATTACTAGCCTAGAATTTTTGAAATTAAAGTTATCACAGCCAAAAATTACCATGCCAATTTTTCTCCCGACTACTGAGTACTAGAATTTCTTGAAACAAAAGAAAAATTAGGAGTAGTTAGTAAATTTAAGACAAAATACCTGATGCTGAAGTAGTAGTGGTATTGTTGATACTACTTGAAGTAGGAGCAGCAACTTGAATTTGTAAATTTGGTGAAGGGTTGCCTGTAAAAATGTCCAATCATAAATAAGTAAATACAAAAATGTATAATTAGCTAGTGCATCCTACTAGGTCACCAGATCTTAACCCTTTTACATAAGATAAGCTCAGTACATACATGGCATCTAGTGAATAGTTCAAACAGTTTGGTAATAATGAAACCTGTGCAGAATTTTTTTAAGCCATACTTTATACCATAGTTACATTATGAATGGGTGGTACTGCTGACTAGCTAACCTGCTACTGGACGTACGTTAATTAATAACAAAAAAACTAGGAATACGCATTATTTACTTCTAAATTTGTTTAAAATCAAAAAATAATAATGGAAATATTTCATAATTTACCCTGTTGAGACAGCTCTGCCTTGACTCTTCGGGCTATATGTGATCTGGTGTGCTTCCGAAGATGGTCCTTCCTGTAAAAACCCTTACCACATTCTGTACATACATGCCTCTTTTCACCGGAATGTATAACAAAATGCAAGGTAAGCTGCTCCTTGCGTTTAAAGGCTTTCAAGCAGACTGTACATACATACGGTCTTTCAGGATTGTGGGACTGTTTATGTCTTGTTAGATGGTCTTTTCGTTTTAATCCTGCCCCACATATATCACAAACAAATCGACGTTCCAAAGTATGACCAACGAGGTGTTGCTCTAGAAGTTCCTTTTCTGGGTAAGCCATGTGACACTCCGGGCAGCAGTAGAGTGTTGAGCCATCTAGTGCCGTGGTTAGACGAATTTCACCTGCAATTTTAGCATTTTCATTTATCAAATATCGTACACACTTTGAAAAACAGACTATGCATATAGTACATTTAAAATATTCTTACCAGGTTTAGGCCTAGGTTTCTTTTCTTTCTCAGGCTTCTTCTTTTTCTTCTTCTTAGGAGGGGAGGTGTTTTGAATTTGAGCAGTGTTAATAGTTGTCAAAGTACTCAGACTATTTATTGAGGTCGTAGTTAGATTATTTGTGTTTCCACTCAAAACGTTACTATTCAGCCCATTGGTGTTTATACTGTTTATATTGAGCGAGTTGTTGTGCAACAAGTTCATGCTAGATTCGCCGTTATTTTGTATATTCATCTGCTGGGCATTTTCTTTTTTTATATTTTCAGCGGAGTATTTTAGAAAGTGGTGAAGACTTAAAGGAAGCGTTGATGCTGGAAGATGAGATAGGTAATCAGCGACCGTTGATCCGGGAGTTGCTAATGATTGCCAAGCAGAAGGCATAGTAGACGTTGCACTGAGTGATTGATTCTGGTTGATATTTTGATGTTGGGATGTTTGAACTTGAGACTGCTGATGGGTTGGTTGTTGATTTTGGTTGGCCTGGTGTGCACGTCTATCAGACTCTTGTGCGTTTTGCTTTACCTGTAATATAGTTATTTTGTTTCAAAAAAGGCGACTATTTTTTTGTTGTACAAGTTAGCTACGTACCTTCTCATTATTCTGTTTTTCTTGCTGTTGTTGTTGATGCTGTTGGCTCTGCTGCAACATAGCCGCACACAATTCCTGTGCCAACTCCTGTGGTTCATAGCTCTGCCGTTTTTCTTGTCGGACATTCTGCTGGCTGTATATCGCCTGATTCATATAGTTCCCTTGATATTTGGAACTGTTTATACTATTCAGCATCTGCTGCTGAGTAGCAGGGTGATGCTGAGTGAAAGAAGGTACTCCATTAGCGGTATATCTATTGCTGTTGTCCTGAGTTGGGCATAACGTGCTCGTAGCGTTTTCCTGAGAAAATTTGGCGGCAAATTGGTGTATCGTAGGAATCGCAGTCGAGAAGTGGCCTCCAAACGGTGGAAAATTCATGGTTTATTCTTATATTGTCTAGAAAATTTTTAAAACAATTATATTTCCAACCATTTTTGTCTTTTATTAAATGTTGTTATCAGCCATAGTTCAACAAAAAAGAAGCTGTGAATTACAATGGTTATGCAAAACAGACTGTTGTTAATGGTTTTAGAATATTGCCAAGGAAATTTGTCGAGCAAGTGTTATAGGGAAGGCGAAAGATTTTCAAATCGTAGTTTACCAATTTTGCCGCCGTTGTTGGGAGATGACGGTGACGATGACGTCGGTATACAATTAGGACTCCTAAGCATGAAGAAAAGATTTTTGAATCCAGATATGTATTAAGTTTTCTCTCGGAACATTCAAAACCAAAGAACCCAAAATCTCTATTTCTGTGGAAAATAATATTTACTGAATAGTGATCATGCATGTTTTACAAAAGGAGATGCAGAATAAATTTGTAATTCAAACGTGCATTAAAATCAGCATGAAACTAAAGTAACACATTTTTAACAAGATTATGTCATAAAACATCCGTTGCCAGTAGAGACAAACATCCCAAATTTGATTGCAATAGTCGAAAGTATTCATTTGCTATTTAAATAAATATTTTTTTAAGAACTTTTGCCATCAATAGCGTTCTTATGAAGCACTTCTGGGTAGACGTAAATTGGAAACAATCGTTTTATTTTGGATATGTGATATATGAGATATGATGTTTTACGCAAGGACCTATCAGAGACACCCTGTATATTCTAAAATTTAAACCATTTATGAAAGAATTTTTTTTGTTCCTTTATTTTGTCCTTTAAAACAATTAGGTATGTGCCTTTTACCATTTTTCTACATGAAGACAAAGGTAATTGTAATACTCCTATTAAGGAATTGTTTAATGGCCAGTTTTAAGCATGAATAAAATAAATATTTGATTTCTGACATTCTATATAAAGGTATGTAATAAATATATGTATATCTCATTCTAAATTTTATACCACAGTTTTATCTGTTCTGTGTACCACAGGATATGATGTAAGGATATTCACAGGTTGTGTGAATAAAATTCATTTTTTATCTGATAACAATACAATATATAATACATAATAAAAATAAAATTATCCTGCATGTGTCAAATCGTTGAATGGCAATAATTGGTAAATTGCAGATTTTCACGTTTTGCAAGCGTAAATTTAATAAAGCAAAGAATTAAGATTATTTTATGCTCCTAACCTCAATTTTTTATATACAAATAAATTTTCTCACCATAATTGTTGTAAATCGATGTAGTAGTAATAAAACACCGCCGCAACCACTAATCGTTTGCAATTTCTTTGGTATTCGGCTTCGCCATTCTCCTTGCGCAAAGAGAAAGGGTTGCATTTGGGGTTGAAGCGGTCGTTTGAATTAAGGCGGGAAAGTAACCAAATACGGAAATCAATTTAAAATAATTATCTATTGATTTATAATAGTTTTAAGACTACATTGGTAAGAGAAATAGATGGGAAATTGGTTTTTGCATAAGGTTTTTTCTTTTATTTGCTTTATTTGTATAAATCTGCATAAAAAAATGTACCTAGTGTGGTACAGTGTGAGCAAAAAAGATTTTCAGTCTGAAGGAAATAAATTATTTTATAGGCAACATTTTTCTCTATAATTCCAGCATTTTTTTTCAGACTGCCATGACACCCACAGTTTATTTTTTATCTTCACAATGAGATAATAATGATTAAGGGAATATACCTGCAGACGTAAATGAAGTTACCCACAAAAATTGTTGTTCATGTCCTTACATACAGTTGTACCACAGTACAGAATCGAAGTAAGAAAATAAGTTAAAAATTCATATATATTTTTTTTAGTTCAAAAAAAGAATAGATGTACTGGGTGTTCCGTAATGGATTCCAATTTTTGAAGTGTAGCAACTTGGCAACTATCGGAGGGAGTAGGATCAGAGTACCTGAATTGGATAGGAAATAGATGCGGATTATTTAGTGATGATGGAACACTGGTTGGGTGAGAATGAAGCATTCGTTAAAGCCAACGATTCATACAATTGCAAGAAGGTGGTTTGTACTTCGTCAATATTCGGCGAATGATCAACGGATTTATTAAAAGCGTGGATACAGAGGTTTAGGTAAACATCATCAGCTATCAGTTAATCAAAAACCACGAGATCAGAAGCAGTCTGTTGTAGCTATGTGTGCTGCCATGATCCAACTTCCACGCCAAGTTATGCAAATTTAAAAAAAAAATAACCTAGTGACCAAAAACTGTTCAAAGAATTCCATATTATTTATAACTTCTGGTAATGTACATTATAGTATTAAAAAACTATTTGAAACCTGGTTCCTGATCAGTGTTCACAAGTTGCTGTTCTTTGGAAATATGCCATTGAACATATTTCTGAAACTTGTCAACTGTATAAAATTTCACAAAAAAAAATCACTGTTTTAGCAAAATATTCTAAATACAAGTGCAACTCTACGTTTTACACAAAATAAAACACAGCTGTCTGGTATACTTATTTTTTTTTTTATTAGCCAAGAGATTGTTCTACACTTTCGACAAACCACAAAAAACAAAATATTCACAAGACATTACTGAATAATAAAATTACAGAATCACTATTGTCACAATTTCTTAAATAGAAAAACTATAATAGCCATCACATTAGAATCAGAAACATACTTTAATATCGAGACATTTCCTAAAAGAAACAATAAATATCTTGTAAGTAGGTTTCGATTGTAAATTACTTGAAAAAATAAAATAAAAATTGTTTTAAAAGGTGATGTACAAATTAAAACTAATCCTTATAAATAAAATAATACATAATACAAAAAGTAAAATAAGCGTTTCCAAATCTTAAAATGTACATTCTACTGAATCGATATATCTATACAGGGTGACTAACAATTATTACCTTCATCTTAATTCATTTAACTCTAAAACAGATCCTCGTGAAAAATAATTGATTAGAATATTCCAAGGACATTCTTATTCTGTAAATATTAAAACACCCCGAAGGATGAAAATTAAATGCTTTGGGAAGCTTTAAAATATCCTCAAAATATTCCCCGAAGAAGGAACAAAGGTAAAATTATAGGCCACCCACAACGGTTATTGAACGGCTGAGATCCTTTAGTGAATATTCATAAATTACAAAGATTCCCTGCCGCATTTAAATAAGCTAAGGCAATGGACACATTATCCCGAAACAAATGCTATTAAAAGTCATATCACCACACGCAAATAAAATTAATATAAAACCATACACAGACAAATCACTGGTGTTCATCTACACATTATTTCATAAATGAAAAAAATAGCAAATATATTGCACTGGAGCATCCTCAAAAGTTTGAGACAAAAAAAATGTTATAGTTTTAAAAAAAAAACTATAATCTGTATCTTATATTGTTATAGACACAATCGCATTTATATGTATAATATATAATCAGTCTTCAGGTTACAGAAATATTACAGTACAAGATTATTATCGTATTCGTATTCTAAAATTATTGGTTATGCTCTGCATCTGAAACATTTTTTAGTGCTATATGTATATCAATCTTGAGGTTATCACCACATGCCAAATTTCAGTTGAATTTTTTTGATAATTCACAACAGTGTCAATTTTATTTCATTTGATGAAGTAAACTGGGAGCATCGTTGTTTAAAATAGATACTGATGTGTAGTAATTTTGTAAATAATCTTCTTACCTATGTAGATCTAGAGGTTTCAGATTCTTGTAGATCAACATTATATTAAAATTAAACTACATCTATGTGAAGACATTTGTGAAAAACCTATAAATTAAAACGTATTTTGCATTTTAATTTATATAATCTAATACCAGCTCTCACTTCCAATTAAAACCAACCTAAATATAAACACATGTATACAAGGAGCAGTTCGAGTTGGCACTTGATCAAACAGGCAATGCATTGACAGAAGAACCAATTAAAGCAAATGCAGTAAATAAGACTCTACTTAGTTCATTCAGATCAGTTCCGCTGTCAACTCTCTGCCTCTGAACTTGACGTTCCTTGGGTAAATATGTCAATAACCGACTAATGCAAAGGCATCATAGAGCATAAGATAAAACTACGAGGGTGCGAACAGGGCTATTGGTATATGCTATTTACTTTTGACCACTAGCAGCGGATGGGAATCCACAGTCATGAATCAATAAGCATGGTTCAGCACAGCTGATGTGTGACCGTGTTCGCCTCTTTGTGGTTTTATCTGTATGTCAGTCATATTGCAAAACCCAGAATAATAAAGACAAAAAACCCAACATTTTCAATTTATGGTATATCCAAATACCATCACTGATCGTTTAACAAATAAGATAGTGCGAGCTAATCAGTCTTCTAAAATGAAAATATAATCATTATAAAGTTCGGCTACTCAAACTTTTGAAAACGCTCAGCATTTAACTTAATCGTATTAAATTACCACCCTCGTGCAGGGGATTTAAAAAAATTCATAAAACACATTTTAAATTTGTTTAGATTCTGTAAGTAGGACATATAAAATCACATAAATAAAAATCATCATAAATAAGAGGGAAACTTATGAACTAAAAATTAAAAACCAACATAATATTAGTTGCCGTTGCAGCAGATCTTTTTAAAAAAGTCCTTGAGCTTACAAAGTACACTTTGATATATAGTACAGGCTACAGTGTCCTTAAGGAAAGAGGTTGTACATATTACCAAATAATTTCTGAAGAACAAAAGTTCTGGTAAATGAAAAATCTATATTTTCAACAAATTTAAAACAATTTTCACAATTAAAAAAAAAAGTATTTTCCTAAGAAAATCCAATGGTTTTCATGGTATTAATTAAAAAATTCATACCCATCTGATCAATTCTCTGCCTAACTAGATCTTTACATACAATGGACTGCAAATTACATAAGAACTGAAAACAACCGTCATTAGAGTTATGAGTACCATTGTTGCAGAGTTATAATCTGCTTTGGACATAGTAATCCAAGGTAATGTAATAATTTTGAGGCAGTATGGTGGTAAATTTTAAAAATTTACTAGAAATTTTCCCTTTTAGGTATAAATTATTATTTAGTGATGACTTATTTTTGCATTATTCTGTACATCTGTACCTATTCTTGAAAGAAATTATCACTAGAGCTGGCAGAAATGTGCAGCGGGACATAGGCGTACACATCATAATAAGCGTGATAAAAGAAATTAACTAGTAACACAAACAATAAACTTACAATTTATAACAATGTATGCACAACTTACCCTCTTAACTATCTTAGTTATTACAAACTGGAGAGGATCCGTAAAAACTTTGCAGCATCAGGTATGTTTCTATGGTTGTCTCCATGAGTGATGTTCACTGTGATGAAAAGATATGCTTTATTTTGAGAATGTTCGTTCGACATTTATTGATGTAATACAAGCATACTTAAAATAGCTTTGAACGCATTTAACAGATCTGGAGATGCACCACCAGTACCATCAGAAATTTGTCTTACTCTGGTAAAACTGGTGTTCTGCTTTAACAGGTGCAAACTTTTCTCTAACACACTGTTTTGTAAGTTTTTTATGGCATCATTTAATCTAGTAAATGGTTTTTAAAGCTGTTTCAATGGAAATATCTTCAAATTTTGTCTGGCTTTCCTTAATAGCTGCAGCTTCGTCAGGATTGAATTGCAATATCACAGATTTTATTTGTTGTAAATATTCTGCATAATAAAAAGCTGCCTTCAACCATGTTCCCCAACCTGTAAGAATTGGCTGTGGTGGTTTGGAAATACCGGGACGCTTGTTGTGAAATGCTGGAAATCCTTGTCGAATAGTTTCTGCCACAAGATTAAAGCATGAACTTTACATGTAACATGTACCAATCTACAACTGTGTTCTTGAAGATAACGACCTACTAAACGCATTGTCACGGCACCATCCGTCACAAACATCAACACTTGTTGACAGAAAAAATTTGTCTAATGTCTCCAACACCACCCCTGTTTTTGTTTTGCCAGTACACTCAGTTAGTCTTTTGCTGGCTAGTAATAGTGGAAATTTCAGTTTAAGAGGGTCCAGTACAAGTACTATAACATTTACAATAGAATGTTTTTTTACAATCTGTCGTCTCGTCCACACATAACCACAGCCGATTCTTATACGTTAGGGAACATGGTTGAAGGCAGCTTTTTATTATGCTGAATATTCACAACAAATAAAAGCTGTGATACTACAATTCAATCCTGACGAAGCTGCAGCTCTTAAGGAAAGCCTGACAATATTCGAAGATATTTTCGTTGAAATAGCTTTAGACTATTTACAAGAACTACAAAAGATTACATAACGCCATGAAAAATTTACAAAAGTGTGTTTTCGTTTGGGGAGTCGCTGCAAATAGTGGTCGAAGTAAATCGACTGCTACACGCCATAGCGCAAAAAATGAGGGAGTTAGAGAAAAGTTCACATGCGTGTTAAAGCATGGCACCGGTTTTACCAGATTAAGACAAATTTCCGATGGTACTGATGGTGCTACTCCCGATCTGTTAAGTGCGTTCACTATTTTAAGTATGCCTGCATTGCATCAGTAGAAGTCTAACGGTCGTTCTCAAAATATACGCACATTTTTTCACCAAGCGAATATCACTCACGGAGACAACCATAGAAACACACCTAATGCTGCAAAGTTTTCACAGATCTTCTCCAATTTGTGATAACCAAGCTAGTTAAGAGGGTAAATTGTGCATACATTGTTACAAAATGTAACAGTTTATTGCTTTTATTACTAGTTAATTTATTTTATTACGCTTATAGGATGCGTATGCCTATGTCCCGTCGCACGACTTGCCAGCTTTAATTATCACACATCATATATTTTTATTATAAATTCTTATAATCTTCTTTCGATACTAAACATTTTGCATTAAAGCTTTATTAGCTACATGGAAGGAAACCTAATATTTGACCCTGCTATATTTCTTTTGTACAGAAACGCAAAGTCACATAATGTACTGTTAAATACTCTACCCCTCATTATAAATCGATAACTCTGCATTAAATTTTGCTGTATACCGGTCCCCAAATGCAAGTTATCTTTAAGTTAACAAAGAAAAGCTATTACGTATGATATATAAAACAAATTTGACTATTCAGTAACCTCACGAAAACACACATTTGAAATATTATTTTGCCCAAATTATGTATGAGCAAGTGAATAAAATATTAATAATAAAATATCCTTTGGTATATACATATTACCATTAAAAATTAAACATTACATGATAAAACTTAATCAGTCAGACAAATAATTTGTCGATATTGCTACACTATAGCATATAAATTATTATTTTTTTAATTGGGTATGGTGAAACTTCTAGTGATGTGTCTGGTTACCCTACTATTAGTAGGGAGAACTAGTTTTTCTGCTGGAATTTTAAATATACCTTTAAGTTACTAGTAAAGTCACAGAGTTACCTTACCTTAGTAAAGTAACGTTGTGACCTAAATTACTGGTAATTTTAAAAGCTTGATTTAAAACTTCAGCACGAAATTAGTTCTTTGTAATGGACACGAATTTTCTGAAATTACCGGTAATGTAACAGGTAACTTACCAAGTTAGAAATTTCACATCGCTACAATATAACAGTCTAACTGCATCTAGATATTTCTTTAAAAAACTTTCTGGTAAATTTGACTCAAAGTAAAATACGTTTCTACTCATATAAAACCTATTTATAAATAAAAAAACTTGGATAAAAATGTTACTAAGGTTTTCTTTATACTCAATATCCTCAGAGTAAAACTCGTTGAACAATTAAAAATAACCTCTTTCCCACAAAACCACCACTAGCTCTGTACATTTTCAACCGCAGCTTTTTTTTTTACATTCAATAAATAACTACACTATTGGCGGTAAACAGCAGGCATTGCTACACCATTACCCGGTTTTACGTAATCACCGATCATTAAATTAGCACTAACGGGGTAATTCGCCATCACTAACGGCTGTTGTTGATGATGGCTGGGTGATGTGAAAAGTGAAGGGGATATCGCCCCACCGATGAGTTGTGCGGTATGTGTCGACGTCGGACTGGCGGCCACCCTACCCCTACCCGTGCTCGATATACAACCCGGATGGATGTTTGGCTGTGCAGATTCTGCAAAACAAAGAAAAAAAAATTAACATATCATTGACCACTAGGTACAGATTTTGTAATGCCTTAAGCATCGATGTACTACTTAAGACTATAAATGTGATGAAAATCATCTGTAAATCGCTTTCAGAATGCTGTGGCATATAATAATAATAATAATAATTGCACTCATACAAAAGTTTGTAACTGTATAACACATTTGACCCAATTGCAATATAGAATTCTAGTTTGGCATCTCATGTTAGTTAATACACAAACTAAGCTAGTTTTTCAAGGTGTTTAAAAAATTCCTGCCATAAAACAAAGTTATGAACTTATTTCAACACAGTACTGTTTTTTTATTAGTTGTAATTTAACGTGGATGAACAGCATTCAATTTTATTAATTTTGACAAGCCTATCCTTTTACATGATTATTAAAAAAAAAAACATATATTTTTGTTTCCTATCATATTTGAAAAAACATTCTTGGGATTAGACAACCTTTCACATTTAATGAAAATTCGATGGTTTAATGACAAAATTGTAATGTAAGCTCATGAATATAAAATTGCTAATATATTTAGATTAGGTTTACAATTGTAAAAAAAATTCTCATTTATCTTATCTTATTTCCTTTAAATTTAAAAATAACAATAACATGCTTTGAAAGTGATAACCTTTGTCAGTTTTAAGACGAAATATATTTGTACAAAAAAAAAAGAAATTAAATTCTATACTATCTCTTTTACTAAAACCGACGGTAAAACTGTACCATGACAGACTTTAGGACTGACAAAAATATATTTTGTATTAAAAACAAGCAAATTAAATAGTGCACCATTTGAAATATACAGGGTGTTTACAAAGTTATGATATTAAAATAAATGGTAGGTTATACTAAATAGTGCAGTATATGAAAATAAATATCTTAAAAATAAAAAATTACCATTTTCATTGTATATGGGACCAATGGCTCACAACAGCTGTTCGAAATTATCTCCGTGCATTTAAACACATAATTCTGCTATGTTGTTAAAATATTGATTCTCATTTTATTATCTGATCGAAGATCAATTATTCTTCTGCATCTAAAACTTACATGGGTTTCCCTGGGCTCCCTTCATATCCAGGATGCGCTTGTAATGAATTCGTATGGGTACCTCTAATCTAGTAGACAGATGATTATGTCTAGCGTTGCTTTTGTCAATTTACGGTTGTATTCCGGATTTTAATTTGTAATTTTCTAAGAACAATTTGGAACGGTATCACCGGAAATATATTTTGATAACTGATAGAATGTCGGTAACACTTTGTGTTCTGAAAGTTTTGCGAGATGAACTTTCAACTAGTAGTTTTCTGATGGATTATTAACGAAAAAAAAAAAACCTTTTTGGTCAATCGATAAATATGATTATCAACTATTACCCATTTAATTTAATATCATAGGTTCATAAACACTCTATACATACCATTACAAACCAAAATAAAAATACAATTCCTCAGGCAGACTATGGCATTCGAGAAAATAAAAAACATCTCAAATATGGATCAAGTTAAAAACTACAGTTTTTAGGGTTCTCAATAAAATCAAATAACAGAATTTCTTGATTTTTCAGGTTTTCCATAAAAGATACGAGATTAAATTTCATAGATATTTTTTATTTATTTATTTCCTTTTTATTAAAGAAGTAAAAAGATTAAAGTAAATTAACTATTACTAGAGGATTCAAATACCCTCCACTTTAAGGGTGAAACTCAAAAAATGGCAGAGCAGAACAAACTTTCACATTGTGTCCATAAAAATTTTAAATTTTAATCGAATTTTGATTATTTGCTAATTTATAGAGAGGTGGAGTGAGAGAAGTACATTCGAAAAGTCCATCAACGTGTCTGGAAAAGTGGAATAGTACAAGGCACTTTTCAACTTGGATGCGCGCATTAGTAAATAAAGATTGTAAAGTTTGAGCAGAGTTGCCAAAATGTGCAATTTATAGCCACATTGAAGGAAAAATATTATAACTTTCTTGATGATAAAATTAAGAGAATTATTATTGAATAAATGACAATATCTGTAATTAATAAATAAAACGATACAAGTTATTATTAAAAGCCATTAACAATAATAATAATAATTTAAACCTGAAAGAGGTTAGCCACTTGTTACAATCTGGCAACACTTGTCTACATTTCAAACTTAGACAAATTCCGTTTTCCATTGACTGAACTGGGACCGCATTTGGGCAGCACTGATACTCCACTGGCTCTATCAGAAACATGCACTATTCCCAATGGAATAGAAGTTCAATCATCAATATGCCTTTTTGCCATTTGAATTTGATTAAGTTATTAAAAATGACCCACGAATTCAATTAAATCCTACAGTTTTTGACAGGTGTTTTCGTGCACATAAACTAAAATTTACATTATTTTCACTCATCGAATTATTTTTCGAGATATTAAAAAAATCTTTGAAACATATGTTTACATAAAATATAGAAATTTTCAGATAAAAGATTTCTGAAAAATATCATATAATGATGAAAGTAAGTCAGAATGTCAGATAATATATTTTAATTACAATAAAATTAACAACTAAAAATTTATATTATAGTCTTTAGAATAACAAAATCCTAAAACCATTTTAAATATTTTATGTTTGGTTTTAAATATTTATAAGAATACGAAAAAGTGAGAGGAAGAAGGCATTTAGCCTTCTTCCTCTTTACGAAATCCCAAACTTAAAATGAAGTTTCATTTGAATCCAATAATAGTGTGTTGGAATGAAGATAGAGATACATTCCATTCCAGATTCTGCCAACACATTGTTCATTTGTAAAGATACTTCTACAACCATGCAAATAAAATTTTACGGAACTTGATTTTTATAAAAAAAATTAATGAACACCCTGAGGGTGCGTCCCCACTATTCCATAAAACCGGACCCGGATTGACGGAACAGTGGGTATTGCGATAAAAGTCGAAACGGTCAACATTTTCTGAAGTAACCTTGAATGAACCCGAAGCGCTCATCAGCCAATGAAATCTCTCGAACCGGTTCGGATCTGGACAAATTCGGCTAGTAGGGACGCACTCTGACTTTTATTAAAATACACCCAAATTCCCCTAACTTTCCATGATTTTTTTTAAATTACCTAAAATTCTCTGACTTTTCCAGGTTTTCCAACTTGGTGGGAACCCAGCCTACACAACTAGTAAATAACTATTTAAACTGAAAGAGGAATAATTAAAATTAAAACATGCTTATATAGAGACGTCTTCTAATTAGTTTAAATGACATCAAACCTAGCTTACCTGCCATATGCTGAGGGTCTACTAAGGCAATGAGATTACTTGCCATTAGGTTATTGTTTATAAGAGTTTGAGTTGTGTCCATGGAGACTTCCCCTAGGCCATTTACTGACATTCCATTAACCATATTAACAGCATTTCTTACACCCTGTGCATCCAACTGACTCCAGTAGCTCTCACTAGGGGATACATTTGCAACACCTAAAAAAAATCATTTAGGCATGTTCTTCTTTTCGTCTCCATTTTAAGTCTACTATCAATCAAAAAAAACCAAAAATTTCTGACAATGATGTAATTTTAACAACCATCAAAACAGTTAGTATTATACTTGACACTCATTTTAAGAACATTAAACCTTGATAGCGACCTTTAGGAATAGAGGCAAGTTGGGTTCAATTGTTTTATTTTCTTTTGGGAGACGTGGTAAGCTTTTTGTACACTTTTCATATACATCCTGTATTTCATGTTATGTTGTAATTAAACCGGAATTGTATTTTTGAAATGTTTTTTTTTATAAAATATCTGGCTGGAAGAATGTACAATCAAAAAATAAATTAATTTTGTTAATTGAGAGTCTCATCGGCAGCAAACAACACCGATTTTTAAGGTTATCCCGAGAGTTATTCTTTTATTCATTTCACTATTTCTTTGTACTTGTACAATATGATTGTTTTCCAATTTAAGTCACAAATGGAAATAAGATGCAATAGTGAAACGAATTCCAGGATAGCTACATGTCCTGGTTGAATGTTGTTGACTCTCAATAAGGATAAAATTGTCTATTAAAAATACACGGCCTAACAGTTTGTTTGATTTCATCCACATACACATTTCTCACATAATCTATATCGACCAAATATACATATATTTTTATACAGTAGTATAAGGTACGTTTGATCTCAAAAAAAAAAAGTATCTCTTCACTTTCCAACCTTACATCTTCACATTTAATCTCTACACCTGAATCTACACCTATTTTAACATATTATATATTATATACCAAACAAAGCAAAAAACAATTTTTATACCTGGAGGAGGTTGCACAGGTGCTCCCGTATACCTAAAGTAAGGATTTTTCAAATCTAAAGTATTCTTTGATGTCTGTGTCGTACCCTCCACTGTTAACTCAATCGTGACATCATAACTCTGTCTTTTATTTGCTATAAGTAAAACTCTACCAGTCAAAACTTGGCCTTGTTTGAGCAACAAAGGCTGCTCCAACAAACATCTCACTTGGTACCAATGTGTTAGTGGTTCTGTCGGGGCTGTGCTCAACCAAATGGTTTGTTGTGATCCTGAAAATGCCACATCAAACCAGAACGCTAAACCGTGACACGTTCCTGATTCTAATATGTGAAATTCTAAAGGTATGTCTATCGTATGTAGATCCGTTTCTTCCGCATCGAGAAAGTCCACAACATGTCTTACAGATTTACTCATACAAATTCTAACATCAAACGTATCTACTATAGGCTGTCGGAAGTATTCTTTAACTGCACAGTTCTGGAGTGCTGATAGATTCACACCATGAAAACAAGTCTGGAACCAAAAATTAGCTTTACTATATTGTTCCATATATAGGGCATCATCGGTAAAAGGGGCCACATGAAGATCACCTCTAGAAGGATACATTTTTCCTCCACGAGCCAGCCACCGCTTGGCATTTAAGTATGATTCTAACATACGTTCGTTATAAAGCATATAACCCATAGGTTCAGATATTATTACATCTACTTTTTCTGGTATATCAATTTCTTCTATTTTACCTGGTATCACTTTAATAGAACTTGATAAATGATTAGCTTCCACTAGTTTTTGTGCGTAGTGTGCCATGGTTGAAGCTTCAACTGCATAAATACGTTTTGCTCCAGCCTGAGCTGCAAAGAAGGATAGGATTCCTGACCCTGCACCTACATCTAATACTACTTTATCCTTAAAGTCATCTAAGTTACATAATATTGCTCGCTGATACGTATAAGTCCTAACAAAATCTTGTAACATATTTTGTTGCTGCGAGAGGTAGCCATAAAATTGAAAATACTGGGTAGCTGAGGAATCTTCAGTTCGCACTGAGAATACTGAGGCATCTTTACCTGATTTGACTTTTGTTATTGCTATTGTAAAATGTCTAGCTTCGTCTTTACTATTAAACTTAACTAACATGGTATCGTTGTCAATGGTAAATAAATAAGATGAAGAGCCTACTCTACAACACTCTGTACTTGAATCTACTGGAAACTCTAACAGCTGATTTGATTCGTCTATTTCGAATAATTTTATGCTAATGCCTTGCGGATCATAGTCTGCTCTCAATTTTACTTTTCTATTATATTTAGGAATTGTGTGGTTGCTTTCATTTATTGTATAAACTTCTACAATCCAGTGCTTAAGCGCCATTTCGACTCGATCACACCGCGAACTAAGGTTAATTGTTATAAAAAACTTAACTGGCGTGTACTTAGATCACGTGAACACAGGTAATCACTAATAATTAATGCCTTTTATTTGTTATTTTATCATGTATACCACGTTTTTTGCGATACTGTCAAGTATTATGCATCATTCACTAACCAGACATCAAGCACAAAGCTTTCCTTATATCGAAATTCCAAACTGGTTTTATCGATAACCGGTGTCAACTCAATAGTGCTACATCGAAATTCCCTAGGACAAAAGAGTTAAAACTGTTAATTTTAAAAATCATCAAATATAAATAACATGTTAGTTACAAGAGAAATTATTGATTACTAAAAAAATTAAGTGATGAAAATTGCAGTTTCACTATAAGTACTGGATTGTAACAAAAACTACTAAAATTAAGATTTCCAAAGAATAAATTTTCAATTAATAAATAGACCACAGATACCAACTGTACATGTGGTATTCCGGAACGCATATAAGCATTCCTTACAGTCATACGGAAATGGCAGTATTTCTAGCAATTTCATTGGCCGTTTCAAGGCCACGGCATGGCGTGCTCATCAGATATCATTTTTAAAGGGGAATTCGGCACCATGAAAATAAACAAACTATAATAAAGGGCAAGGAAAAAAATGTAATAAAGGGCAAGGAAAAAAATGTAATCTTTATATAAATCTTACTAACGAACTAAAAAAATACTTATTTAAAAAAAAAATAATAAGTTAAAGGGCAAGGAAAAAAATGTAATAAAAGGCAAGGAAAAAATGTAATCTTCATATAAATCTTACCAACGAACTAAAAAATACTTATTTAAAAAAAAAAATAACGAGTTTGTGGTTTGAACCCTAGACCTACCGCGTGCTAGGCGAGTACCTTCTCTATCGTCTAACGAGTTACTTCTCTATCGTCTAACGAGTTCCTTGCTGGCAAATGATTCCAAACGGATTTAATACACTTTGACATGTCATGTAACTTGCATGCCCTGCGACTGTCTTAAAACGGCCAATGAAATTGCTAGAAATACTGCCATTTCCGTATGACTGTAAGGAATGCTTATATGCTTCCGGAACGATCATAATTAGTTTTGAGTGATTGTTTTACGTTTCAACAAAGAGAATATATATTTAATCTTTGATTTCACAGTTTCAAGTGTCGTTGATGTACAATAAAATTCGATTGTTTTGTGAATCAACTACGGCTTTCTTAATTATTCCTTGGAATGAGCCCCCAAAATCCAAAGCCCTTAACAGCTTCGATCATAATCGAAGCTTAACAGCGTTAGTTCGGTAGTTGGCAACACTACGACTGCTACCAACTTAATCAACAGAATGTTGCTAAGGGCTTTAAAAAATTCCTGTTTGTTGGTCATTCGTTATTCCATTTGTCAAGTGAGAAATCGTTAATAAAAAAAGGTTTTAATATATTTATTAATTATATCGTTGTTGGATGTTATGACTGTATAGAAAACTAGAAATAACTACAATGACACAAAATAGGTGTGTGGTATTTTCTTTTAAAAGCAAAATTTTTTCACAAATTGTCATTAGAGACGATATTTCCGTTCTGAACAGCTGATGGAATATGATTAATTTTTTTCAGAAAACGTGGACGAAACCCTCAAGAAGACGAGGTAGAGTTCATGCCTTTATCAAAAAGGATAAATAATCTTCACATAAACAATGGTATGCTGTTAGAGAATTCCACCGGTGATCCTACATCGATAAATTCCATTGAATGGGGACCTGGACCTCCGAACTACACAAATCACCTGCCCGAATCTCCTCCCAGTTCAGAACCAAGCCTAGATTGGAATAGTATGTCACAGTTTCCACCAGAATATTCCCCTGATTTAAGTGAAAATCAAAATCCTCACTACTTTAATATTAATAAGTTGCTATTTGAAATGTATGTCCAGAGGCTTCAGAGGGGTTGTCATCAAATATAAGATGGTTAATTTATTACATGAGATGGGACTGCCATATACTGAGTTTTTCTATTATTAACGATGATTTATTCTAAGCGTAAAAGTCTTGATAAAAAACGTTTATTCGGAAAAACTCTGGTCACCACATTATACAATCATGATTATTTTAAATTGTTCTTTATCAATTTTAATGATTGTGTTCAGCAACTGTATTTATTTTTTTACTATAAAGTCTATAATTATTTTATACTTGCATATACATTTATGTATTGATAATTTTAATTTTTTTAATTTATTATACAATAAACGATTGATTCTTTTTGTATCAGGATGAACTTTTACAGTTGCCATACGTATGTTTTAATGTGACGTGTAAGAATAGGAATACCTACTGCAAGTTTATATCAGTTATTTGGCAAAGGATCACCAAGTAATTATTGCCAAATAATAAAAAACATTGAAAAATCTAAACAAATATATTTATATCAATATTTCTCTATATTTTTGCTAGCAAAATTACATAATCATAAAGATATTTGCATTAGCTAGCCATTTATTTATTTTTCTATATTAATATTAATAATCAATAGATTTTAGGCACTTGTACAAAATGTGCTTTGTTGAATAGATATATCGAGATGCAGGGTATCCTGTGTAAAAGATAAATAATTGTGTTAATTCTACTGTTAACATCTATAATGAAATAAAACATATTATAAATGTAATGGAAATGTCTAGAATTTGAAAACCTTTTCCACATCCAAATTTTTTTGTATGAATTTTTCTTTAATTACGATGTGCCGTACTTGTCAGCTTAAAGTTGCCACCTTCTGAGATGCTCTCTTTCTGGCACTATTTGTAATGGGGCGTGCCTGAAAGGGAGCATCTCGGAAGGTGATGACTTTAAGCTGATGAGTACCGTACAAGATTTTGTTTCACTCTGAAATACTATATGGGTATTTTATTTTTTATATAGGTACTTATAATGTATATAAATGTATAATACTTTGTAACTACTTATGTTATCTTTAATACATTCTCTTTATTGTTATATCTAACAAATAGTTTTATTTATTATTAAACGCCTTGTATTTAATTAACGATATTTTTTAAAAATGTTTTAACTGCCATCTAAGCGACTTAAGTAACTTTAAATCTAAGAAATCTAAATGTGCTTGAATACGTGAGATGGGGCCCTACAGTTTATAGGAAATTTACAATCATTTACTACTAGTGGCTTGCTAACCACTGTGTTACCATTTCTTATTTTTGTATAAGACTACAATATATAAAGACCCAATTATACTAAATACGTATAAGTATTTTGCATGGTACATACATATATAGGTACCTATGTAGGCATCGTGTTGGTATTTTTTTTGTCAATATTTTAATAAAACTAACTAAAACATATTTTGAAGAAGTGTAAGATAGGTAGATAGGCAACCTAACCCAACTTACCAGTATTTTTTTACTCACCTTTGGGTATTAAGCCACTGTCCTATAAATTATTTTAAAAAATTGATAAATAAACCTCTGCATCAGAACGATCAGTCAGAGGTTTTCTTTTTTACTAGTATTTTATTTTAATTTTAAATGTGCCGAATAAATGTTAACAAAAAAACTGTGCATCAATTTAAAAACTTGAAAAAATGTTAGGTAATATAAGATAATAAGAATTTAAAATCGTTAACGAATTCCAATATTTGAAAATTATTATCACAGACCAATTAAATTACATTTTATCTCATCACTCTTTTTTAATTCTTACACAATATTTTCTGCAGTAGTGCCATTTTATGTCCTAAGCAAGTTAAGAAACTGTTAATACTTTTTATCGTTGAAAAGCAGGCGTGGCGTAGTAATTACCGTTATCATGGAAAACAGATAAAGATTATCAAATAAGTAAGTTGGGCCACACTGTATATTTTTGTGTAACCTGTAACTGATGAGTTTTATAGTATTAGTACATCTATATATAAGAAAGTAATATTTTGAAAGGTACGATCTTTTCGACATATTTGGCAAAGAAAAATTAAAATCATACCTTGGCGCGTAAATTCAAATCATAACTGTACATCATATGCCATCTATGAATGCGTAAAGGCAAAGTTCTTGGCAAGCCACAGATCTAGCTGGCTCGGCATAACTGACATGAACCCGTTTGATGACGAAGTAGTGCTTTGTGTTTGTTGAAGAGGTTTCGAGGCATTTAATGTTATCCTAGAGAAGGTAAGTGCTGTTAATTAGTGAAAATTCGCGTAAAGGGCGACACACATCTACTCCAGACGATTTCACAAATCTTTTCGCGGGTCGCGGGTGTTTTAGGGTAGGGAGCTTCGTCGCTGTGATGTAGAGTTTTGTGGAAGGGGTGCTCGTAGTGTATTCTGGTAGGATATATTCATCCCCACATTCTTCCAAAACCACCACCACTTCCCTCCACCACGTTAGAAGCGTCATCGCCATAGATACGCCTTTGATTCCCAGACTTTGGACATTTTAGTTCAAGGTCGTTAGCCTAACGGAACTTGCTGAAATTGCCAGGAGTGCCCTCATCCTCGACGTGTACACTGCGCCCTTGATACGGTTTATCCTTTTTTTACGATAAGTTTGATCGGTTGCATTGTTCAAATGAACATTTTAATGTAATAAATAGGTACCTAGATTGGTATAGAGCGCAAGAACGCAATATTCATGTTATCTATGTATAATCATCGTCCCACAAGCGAGAATAATGGTAATCCAAGTTCATTATATATCTTTATTCAGTCAGCCTTTCATAAAGTTTCACGGTCTCGTGCTTATAGGGTTTGTATATTACCAGTTGGTTTAAAAATTATGTATTCGTTATAGAACGGAACATCTGCCTGTCAGTCCGTATCGCTATTGAAAAAAAAAAAATACATTACATTATTCTATAGCTTGGTGCTTGTATTCACTTATCTTCTATTGATTATTGATTTTTTATGCAGGTCGGGTTTGTATAAAGGTAATTAATATGTTATGTAAATAATGACATGACTGGCTCGTGAATTCGTTGTTATGTACTAAAATTTACATATGTATGTAGGTATACCAACGAATTTCAAGTAAAAGTATGTTTAAATTGAAACTATGTAGGTACAGTTATACAGTTATTTGCAACATAAAAAACATCGCTTATTTGATGGCGCGGCGGTAAAAAGGTTAAAGAGGCAAGACATTTTCTATGTTACAAAATAAGTTTGAAATAAACTTTATAAAATATTTTTTATTTAATGAGGATGCTGTTAATATGGGACATAGAACAATGAGACCTATATACCCAACCTTTTGCAAACTTATCTGCAATGTACAGAATTTTTGTGTTTAGAATATTTCTCACGTTGAACGTATACTTAGTTATGAGTAGAATAAATTGGATCACGTCCAGCATTTTTTTGCATAATTAAATTAAATTGCCGTTAAAATGCTTGAAAAATAATAAAATATCAATATTTACAGGGACGGTTCTAGGGACGGGGTCCTGGGGGACCCGGGCCCCCAACTTCTTGAGCTGCATTTATAAATTGAATAATAAATTGCGTTAGCAACGAGAAATCGCCAAAAGTTAAGATATACGGATGTGCCGATTTTATGTACGGTGTGCGGTAAGTGTATGGACCGGCCCTTGTAAAATCCAAAGTAAACTGCTAAAACCCACTAAACACAAATGATGATATAACATCACAGCCACTCACATTTCAGTGGTTTATGCAACTACAAATGCATAATATTATAAAAACATGGTTCTAAAAGATGTAATTTTACATTGATGTCTCTGCCTCGTCACATTTTAGTTAATTTTGCAGCTACACAATTATTACGTTATTAAAAACATGGTACTTTGGTGATCTTTGTAACGCTTAAAATATCACTTGAAATGCCTGTAATAAAAAAATTGATATTTAGAACCGTCATTTTTAATCACATAAAAAGTATAATTTTTCATGGGAAAAGCACATTCGGTCAATAGGTATTTTAATTATTATATTGATGTGTCGAAGGGGCATATTTTCCTAAATACCAATGATTTGTCTCGCTTCGTCTACTGACATGTAGAGGTCGCTAATTAATGAACCCAGTGTCAATTTTTCTTCTTACATACTAAATATTTTGTATAAAAAAAAATAGTATATTTTAAAGAACATAGAATATATTAACAAAAAAATATAACAGAATTAATTGGAAAAACAACTTGATGGGTTATACAAAAATGGACATCTGTCAGATGATAGCCGAAACATCTATGACGTGTTACTAATTTGTAGATACATTGAGAACAAGAGTGACGTCTCGGGAACAAAGGACTTCTTGCGGCCATATTGAATTTCTAATAAGCTGAAAAATACTCGGTATGGTAAAGTTTTATTTAAATACTAAAATTTAATCATTTTAATAGGTAAATCATAAACAATAATTAAAATAATCGTTGCTTATACTCTACCATCGCTTACGGTTAAAATTATAAGAAAAAAATGTTCTATTAATTTAATTATTCTTTAAATTTAAGTATTTTAAAGAGCCCATTTGTTTTCTGGGAGTATAATTTAATTATTCTTTAAATTTAAGTATTTTAAAGAGACTATTTGTTTTCTGGGAGTATTATATGTTATTTTACAGTAAAATTGCCTGCGTTCATATAATTACAACCCTACACCTAACTGACATGCATATACAGCTAAATCAACTTTAAGGTTATGTGTGATGTCTATTTTATTTTATAGTGGTAGCCATTAACTAAAATGTTTATGTACAACAAATGATGTAAACAAAAGAAGATATTTATTATGTTGGCATTAACATGTTTTTTTGCCACATAGCTTTTAAGTCACCTTTTATGTTGGTTATCACTGGCGTTAATGATCGCTATGCAGTGGCGGATGGTGGATTTAGCTTATGCCATATCTTAGTATTGGAGCATGGAACCCAAGCAACATTTTAAGGCAGGATTACCACTACTGAATGAAGAAGTTTTACAAAAAAAAAATTGAAGTAAAAATGAGAAAAAAAGTTACAAAAATCCCAGATTACTTCAAGACAATTAGTAACATATTTGCAAACTATTTTCTTTTGTAACCACAAGGAAACTTTATCACCCCGTTTTTTTTATTTCGAAAATTTAGATTTTTTTATAAAGTTATGACATTTTGAAATTTACACAATGAAGAACTTCTATTTCAAAATGTTATAACTTTACAAAAAATCAAAATTTTTGAAAACAAAAAAAAACGGGGTGATAAATTTTCCTTCTGATTACGAAAAAAAAATAGTTTGCAAATATTTTACTAGTGATCTAGAAGCAATCTGGGTCGGCAGCGCATTTTTGTAACTTTTTCTCATTTTTTTTTTCAATTTTTCTTTTACCAAAATTATTCATTCAGTACTGATAGTCGTGCCATGAAATGTTGTTTGGATTCCATGCTCCAATATTGAGATATGGTATAGCCTAAATCCACCAACCGCCACTGTCGCTATGATGTGTGATGTGTTATATACATGAAAGGGATGTTTTTCGGGTTAAGAAAATGTATCAATTAGAGATGGGGAGGTAACGATAAATGACGTAAATTCCAGGCTTGCCTCTAGGTGGTATGTCACCACGTAAATATGTTCGTGCATATATGACACAATTATCTTACCTTGTGGTTATTTTGGCGAGTTCGGCAACGTTCCAAGTTATTACGAAGAGGACTGAAAGTATTGGTGAATGTAATACTAACACACAGATGTAACTAGCAATCACAAGAGTAAAAGTTATTACTAATATTTGTTGTAAATGTTCCGGAGGTAATCTCCTGTGCCTCTCATTAAAAATCCATTTGTAATGTGAGGAGGACCTTTCAACGTCGCCATTTATGTCTTGTGTAAAAAAGTCTACTTTTTTAAAACGTCATCTCAGGTGTGATATGTGCCACCCCGCAGACCGATGCCCGGGGAAATTCAGCAGCCTACTACTCGGTGCAAGTCTCGGGACCTTTGGACGAAAAGCAAAAAAAGTTTTGAAAAAAATTCTTTAAAAGTATAAACTGACAAAACCAAAAAGTGAAGAGATGTAGACATCGAAAAAATAAATGAGAAAACCCCCTTGACCCTCGTCGATTTTGGCAGCCTTTATCCTGTGCAAAAGTCCCGTTGGATAAAAAACAAAAAAAGTTTTGAAACAATTTTTTTAAAAGATCGAGTAGATGTTATAAATATGTAAAGCATAAACTGACAAGACGAAAAAGTCCTTATAACTCGTGAGAGATGTCGAAAAAGAAATGTCGACTTGACAGCCTACCACCATGTGCAAGTTTCGAGTCTTTTGAACGAAAAAATAAAGTTTTGAAAAAAATCATTAGGAGGTTGATGTTAAAAACAATGGACCATCTGTTTGAGAATGCTTCATTAAGTCTTTGCAATATAATATTATATCTACGTAAAAGCCGTCTCTGGAATTTATCGCTGCCTCCCGATCTCTAGTTCAATACGCTCCATTGATACATGTATCATTTTTGTTGATGATATTAATGAGAAGAGAATTAATAGGTACATATATCCTTTCCACTTAGCTGAGAGGAAAGAATTCTTGCCTCACGGCTAAGGCTTTTGGGTTCGATTCTCAGCCAGAGTACTAGAATTTATTTTGGAAAATAAATTTGTATCAGTTTAGATGTATATTGGGTGTGAATCCGCTGTGTCTAAATACGTCGCCTCTATTGCAAGTATAGGGACCTAAGAGACATTCGAAGAGACATTACTTGTTTCGGTTTAAAAAACCTCAGAGAAAGAAATCAATGAATTTATAGCTATCAATCTATGAAACATTTCTTTCTCTCCACCCTCGCCGAAAATTTCCATTTAGAAAATTCAAGTCTATACATAAGGTGTCTCAGTTTTAAGTACCAAGATCTCGCCAATCGAGAAAGGATTTTCGCTACATGCCGCGGAAACGAAATCTAAAATGTGCGTCTTTACAACTTTGCCGCACACGCGGTTCCTGATGGGGCGCTACAGAATTAATTCAAAACTCATTGTCCCGTGTCCAGGAGATTTCGTGTTATTCTCGGAACAGCCACAATAGGCCTGGTGAAGGCTGCAGTGGAGGGTCCACAGGGACCCACTCACAAGAAACTTATTCTCGGAACACCCTGTATAATGCAATTTAACTTTCCCACTGTTTTTATTGTATCCAAAATTACACTTATTTGCAATAGAAGTTTTGGGAAATAATTATCACATATGTATTTATGAATGAATAACGATGGGAGTGGTATCAGTGGACAATAATTAGTAATTACGTATGTTGTTATTAATTAATTAAATAAAACATTTTGAGGGACACGTTAAATAACGTGAAAGCGGAATTTGACTAATTTCCATTAACGAAACTGACCTTGTTGAGAAATGTTAAGCTTATTTATTACGGATTTAACTACATAAACTGGCGCATGACTCCGTACCAAAACAATACATTGTCAAAACTTCCTCAAATTCTATAAACGCAAATATGCAGCATTACACGTTTAAAAGAACCGGTAAAGGGTAAAAATAAGTAATAGCTTTCCTTCTGCGTTTAACTTTAATGACAATAATTGTTTATATGTTTATTATGTAGGTATTTACGGTTTTATAGTAGGGTACAACATATGAAGCGGATACATGTACATGGTGTGCCAGAAAAATAAAGGCTTTATCACACTTAAGCGATGCAGTATTATGATACTTATCAAGCTTTTCACATTATTTGCTTATTTTTATATGCATCCATTTCAAATAGTGCAACAGAACATAATACAACACGACACAAAAAACAATTATTAAATGAATATATAAAATAATGAATAAAACGCCCGAAGCCCCGAAATATAAAGTTAGTAAAGCATCTGCACAAATAAACGTGTTGAACAACACGATGCGACTACATGAATAGGGGTACCCTATTCTTGTGATGCAACGTTGCCCAAGCTAACGTGTAGTTATATAAAGGGTGTTTCAATAAGAGCGCAATATTTCAAGGTTCAATAAAACATGGTTTTCTGTAGTAAAGTATTGAACTATTTATTGAGTTTATAATGTAGACATTTGGGACTAATGTATGGAACAACACATCTGGTAAATGGCGGCCACGGCTTTGCTGGCACATGCGTTAGGTTTTAGGTTTAGGTTTGTTGTGAGTGGGTCTCAATAGACCCTCCACTGCGGCCATCAGCAGGCCTATTGTGGCTCACGCCTAATTATATTTCACCCAATAAGTTCAGTCTCTTAATGAAACTGATAACTTTATTGGGTGAGAATGTGTCCAGATCCTCTGGCAGCAGTTGCCCTTTGCCAAATATTGAGAATCGGATCCTCTCCACAGCGGGACAGGTGCATAAGATGTGGTCTGCCTTCTCATCATCCTCCAGGCATAGACGGCACTCGGCGTTTTCCGCTAGGCCGAGTTTATGCAGATGATAGTTTAACTCTAAAAGTTTCTTAGCTCTTGATTTCAAAGGGTATTTTATAAACGCCTTCGAATGAACTAATCCTGGTAACTCTTGCCAATAATGGAGAGTTTGCCTTTCAGCCCAGGTTGAGATAGCCATCTTGGTAGTACTTGAGGATATGCCAAGTATTGGTTCTGGTCCGATGAATCGTGATCCCGCTCCTTCTCTGGCTAAGGAGTCCGCTATTTCGTTACCTTCCATACCAGAGTGGCCGGGTATCCAGACCAGAGTCACTTTGTTGTTCTTGCTCAAATGATTTAGAGCTTTCTGACAGTTCCATACCGTTTTGGAGTTACACCGGTAGGAGCCAAGAGCTTTTATAGCTGCTTGGCTATCTGAGAAAATTTTTATTGATCTGCGTGTAAGATGCATATATTCCAGCCTTCGTACACACAGTTCAATGGCATGAACCTCAGCCTGAAAAACAGTTGCATGAGTACCTAGGTTTGAGACTATCCTCACCCTTGGTCTGTAGCTGTGTACTCCGGCTCCTGTTCCCTCGGGAGTTTTGGAGCCGTCTGTAAACCAACAACTGTCTGCCTTCAGTAGGTCGGCTTTATTCCGATCCCACTCATCTCTTTCTGGAGAAAGGATGTTGAAGGTCAGCTCGTAGTTGGTCATGGTAGGCATAGTATCCGAGGGCATTCCCAGGATGCTGTGATTCTCTATGTCATCCAACAACCTGTTCCGCTCCATGATACTAGTCTGCGGCATATTAATGGCCGCTTGTTGCAGTCTGTAGGTTGCCCACCTGGCCTCTCTCTCCAGATATATATGAAGAGGGGGTAAATCCAGGAGGATTTCCATTGCAGCTGACGGTGTGGTGCTAATTGCTCCCGTTACGGTCATGCATGCTAATCTCTGCAGTCCAGAGAGTTTGGATTTGGCCGTCCGTTGTAATCCTTTCGGCCACCAAACAATGGATCCGTATGTTATCATTGGTCTGATGACCGTGATATAGATCCAGTAAATTTGTTGGGGATCCATGCTCCAGGATTTGCCACAAATACGACGGCATGTCCATAGGGACAGCTTTGTTTTGTGGATTACCTTTTCCAGATGGGAGTTCCAATTAAGTGATTTATCCAGAGTGATTCCTAGATATTTCACCTCCTCCGCAAATGGAATAGTTTCACCCATTAAAGTGGGAGGTCTTAAGTCCTCCAGCTTCCTTTTCCGGGTGAATGGTACTATTACTGTTTGGCACATGCGTACTCTTTTGGCAAAATTTTGAATAAAGGCGTTGCATACATGTGGCAGTATTTCGTTGATATAGCGCAGTATTTCCGCCTTCAATGCTTGGATGGTCGCGGGCTTGTTGATATAAACCTGTGACTTCAGATAACCCAACAGCCAAAAGTCCAAAGGTGGCGGCCAATTCTGGTCACCAAACCGAGAGATGACACGATCAGGAAAAGACTCGTGCAAGACCGTCAATGTTTCACGGGCGGTATGGCAAGTGGCACCGTCCTGCTGAAACCACATGTCGTCGAGAGCAATATCTTCCAATTGAGGCACAAAAACTGGGTTATCTTAGCATGATAATGTTCACCATTTTCACCGTTACTGCATTACTTGCCTCGTTTTCGAAGAAAAACGGCCCAATAATTCCTCCAGACCACAATGCACACCAAACAGTGGCACGTTTTGGATGCATTGCTTTTTTTCGTGAATCATTCGTGGATTTTCTGAGCACCAAATGCGGCAGTTTTGACTATTAACGAAGCCATCGAGGTGAAAATGGGCTTCATCACTGAAAATGATTTTGTCCGCAAAATCGGCATTCACTTCTAGTTGTTCAAGGATCCAACTGGTGAAGTCTCTTCGCTGTGCATGGTCTGTTGGCAGAAGTTGTTAAGTCAATTGGACTTTATAGGCATGAAGATGCAAATCTTTAGTGAGAATACGCTGAAGAGTGTCTGTTCTAACGTCCAATTCTTGTGCACGATGATGAATCGACGTCCCACTCTCGGCCACGCTCTCGGGAACTGCCGTGATGTTTTGTTCTGAACCATCTCTACGAGTTCGTGTCGTGTGTTTCACATCACTAACCAAACCAGTACTTTCGAATTTTTCGATTATTCTTTTCACAGTAGATGATTGAGGAACATTATTTCGACCGAAAATTGGACTCACTTTACGAATCGTGGCGATCAAACTTTCACCATTTTGATAATAATGTTTAACAATCGGGACGCGTTCTTCTATCTGTAATGCTCCATGTTTACCAACTCCCATCCGTCTCCTATCGACCTGGCATGTCATAATATTGTGACATCATGACAGCCAAACTGGCGCGCAATTCAAATCTTGTGCTCTTATTGAAATACCTTAGATCGAGCCAACCCACTAGATACACGATTAGCGGTATGCAGTGAGGAACAGACAACAACAGTGTGGCCAGCTTGGGCGATTTATTGCCGATGGGGCTAAATATTTTTAAGAATTGCTACCTAAAATTTGCAATAGTAGCCGGGCGATATTTTGGGCTACTAAAGAAAATTCGTATAAATCTTATTAATTGTAAAAATTAGTTCGTTGTGTTATTAAATCATGTAAAATAAATAAACAGAAATATGCCGGTATCGGCGTGATGATATGTGGTGAAAAAATGCCTATTGTCAACTGTCATGTTGAGTTGAAATTTGAAATAAAAGTTCTGTGATATGGACATATCTGATATTTTACAACTTTAAATATTTCATACTGAAATTATACAGTTATTTAAAAATGGTAAATAAGGTAGATACGAGAAAAAAATAGTTACAAAAAAGTTTCCAAGAGAACTTCGGTGAGTCGGCGGCTTTGTGCTACTTTGGGGCTACTTTAATTCTAAATTTGGCTGCTGTGTGTTTGGCAAATACTGGCAACACTGGACAACAAGAAGAAAAATTTCAGTATCGCTAAAGTTGCAATGGGGAGTGTTGCTCGTTCATCTAAAGAAATCTTTGCATATTAACGTATTTACTAAAATTATCTGAACGTTTCACAATCTTAATGTTTCTTTCGAGACGCCACATATAATAAAACATTAAAATTATGAAAAATATCAGATCAGCCCACAATCAAATATTGATTTTTTTTTTTGGAAACAAAATGTAATTCTAAAAACATAAAATAATTACCGAGATTTTTAAATGAATACTAAAATGGTCTTTATAATCTAAATTTCAAGGTTTGTTGAACTCGCAATTCTATCGTGCGATTACTGTTTTAATAGAACCACCCTATACATATGTATTCACATAAACCTGGGAAATAAAAGACTCACACGAAGGCATCTCATCTGCTATTCCAACGCAATGCTGCAAACAATAGTTCCCGCATACTTATGTATTCTCATTAAAATACCTAACCTATTTATAATCAATATGGTTGTATTTTAATGAAGGAAAAAAATTGCGACTATTTAATTGTACATGTGTAAGGGATCACATGTCTGTATAGTAAATGTTGGCTTGAAAAATCGATAAGTATGCCGATGGATATTGTCTGGCACAGGGCCGGACTAATATTAAAACGGCCCGCTAGAATCATTCAAATTAGGGCCCCATATTTTAGATATGTCAGTGAACGGGCATACAGAATACGTATACTATACGTGTGCATTTAGAATAACAATATACAGAACATGCTTCAGTTTTTTCCGTATATCGTACATCCCAGCAAACTGTGCTGACGACATTCCGATGATTTTTTAATTTTTATTCGTGAATGATACGATGTACGAAAAAACTGAAGGGGGACAAAAGTATTAGTTAAAGATAGTGAATCCAATCAACAAAACAAAAATCCGTTCGTTTGCATTATAGGTATGCCGCAGATATTCGGTCTGATAGGCTGGATACTGAACTATCCGGCTGAATATCCGGCATTCTGTCTTGCTTTCATTAGCTTCATCAATTATAAAATATTCCCAAACTTTACTAGACATTTTTATACGCTTTCCTTATGCTTTTAAAATACATATTGTTTCTCTGGTTGTGATTCCCGTGAATTTAACCTTGAACGCGGTTTTATTGCTTATGAATAGGGTTGCGTCGCTTAGTCCCATTTTACACAGCAAAAAAAAATTAAATTATGGACCGGATCACGAAACTCGATACGTTACTCGATTCGGCAGAACCAAAATGCGTCAATGGAGACAGATCGAATTCAAAGTGTTGAGTATCGTGATACAGTCGCATACGTCGACATATTAAAATGCCGGATATCCGGATTCGATGATTAATATTTATCCGAATGGCCGGTTTGACCGGATAGTGAAAATTACGATTCATGGCATCTCTAGTTTGCAAATAACTTTTTTATATAAGATTCTCTCACCCCAACCCGCCCTAACTGCGACGCTGTTAGGTAGTTAATGATGAAAGTTTCGTGTACGTAGCCACTATGAAAACTATTTTCCCTGCCAAGTTTCAAGTCGGTACTCTCAACTGAGTAATTATTTAAAAAGTAAGTTTAATGTTATACCGGGCGTTATACTTTCAAAGCATAGATCGCTTAGGAAACATTTTGGAAAAAAAAATCTTGTTTTCTTTATTTATTTATTTTTGGCGAAAAAAGAAACCTCTCGAAGTTTGTCGTGACATCATTGAAATACCCTGTATAGATAAAGTGAGAAATCCCATTTTTTTCCAGCAGAAAATCACAAACGGTTTGTTGAATTTTTTTGAATTTTGAATGCGCCTGTCTAAACATTAATTAGTCGGAAATTAGTTGGAAATTTATACTGCTGGAACGAAATTTTTGCTTCTCTTCTGCGGATTTTTTCACTTTCTCAGTTTGCGCATGACATTTGACTGAAAGTTATAAATAACATAACCTATAGCTCTGTTTTTGCCATCATTTTGAATCATTTGTGTTTAAATTTCCCAAAACGATAGTTTTAGAAAATGGAACGAATTATTTCTATCTTTATACAAACTAGAAAATGTTGGCACAAAATGTTGTTATATTCACAAATACATGTAAAATTCAAAGAGTTTTAAACGACATTTTATATTGCGCATGACGATGCTAAAATCTACGGAGAATCCAAAAATCCTTCAAACAGTTTGAAATTGGTTAGAAACTAATCACTAATCAGTTGACTTGCCGGAACACAGAACTAGTTGTCAAAATCCCTGATTATTGTCTGCTTGAACGCTAATTTCGGTTTGCGCATGTCGAGGACAGTTTGAAACTGTTTCTGACTGCCGCTGGACCAAACCTAATACCACAATGTTTAGCAAACTCCCTAAAGCAGCGCCCATGTTTTTCTGACTCTCCGTATATAATCTAATATGAATACTAAGGAGCATCTCCCAGTTCCTCTTATCGCTTTTTTTAATATGTTAGTACATAATGTGTGGCTTCCCGGGTTCGATTCCCGGCCGAAGAGCCGAATTTTTTTCTAAAGCACAAATTAACCCTAACATACTTGGATATTGGGTGTGTGTCCGTTGTCTTTAAATGTGTAGCCGTTCCCACACAAGGTATCTCGAAGTACCGTTAATTTAAAACAATGATAATTCTTTGTCTGGTATATGCAATTAATGGGTGCAATGCCCTTAAATTGGTATTCAATTTAATTAAACTATTCATTGCGGTACCTATACCACAATTTCGTTCGATTCTGGTTCCTAGTCCGACATTGCTACATTTAAAATATAGTTTTTTGCTTCAGCAGACCGGTAAATGTCTTAACCATTCGATCTCCAGCGCAACCTGCTGCGGAAGACTTTCTGACCACATCTGCTGTAAACTCCAACAAAGGTATTTGACAGCGGGATTTCAAAGGGTTAATACTCTATAAGAATTTCCGTTAAACAATGATCTGCTTGTATTTACTGACTTATAATAGTAGGTGTTGTATACGCCGTTGCCCTTAGCGTTAAGGTAATTTATATTATGTGTATATCTTTTCATTCGGTCTATCAATTAGAAAAAAAATATAGTCAGACGTACGAAATGAATAATTCATTTAATTGCTAAAAATAATATATTTTGAAAATATCTAGAAAGTTTTAAAAATAGTCAAAATTTTGTTGTGCGAAAATTATTATCTTCGTTGTTATTTTTTATTTTGAAATATTCGAACACCAGATAATTTATGCATTCAAAATGTGATAACTCCGTAATACACGCACAAGTTGGAGTTTTCACATTGATGTCAGACATTAGATTGTACTAGTGCCTGTCTCGAACATCAGGTTCTGCTTTGGTATTAGAATACTAGTTTTGTTTAATTTTTTACCAACAAATTATGAAAAATGTGAACTGATTATATTAATTTTTATGTATTACAAAGAAAAGATAAGCCTTCTGTCCAACCACAAAGAACGATAATTGTTTATAACACTACAGATAAGACAACTCTTATCGAACGTGAACGTGTTGGCAAACAAAGATCGGTAGAAGAAACGGTTATTTTAACAAAAATATGGAAAATTGTGAACAATACTACTTTAGGAAGAAAAAAAAAAAAAGAAGTGATGTTGGTACTTCGGCAAAGTTAGATCGAAGTGACGAGGATATAATTCGACGTATTGTTTGTAAAATACAGTGCATTTCAATGAAAACTATCCACCCTAAATAAATTAGGATATATTGATTTTTGCAAAAAACGCCAAAACACGCCAAAAAGAGAAAAGAGGGGGACGCATTTTCTTATAAATAGATCTAGGATTAGTTCCATACCCGCACCCCCAGAGCCAACCCTACATTTTTTTAATGGAACACCCCAGGTGATTAGTTTCTCCTCGAAGAGCTCATTACGAAAATGTATAATTTGTGGGGTCTAAAGTGAATAGTTTGGGCTACACATTATTTTAAATAAAAAAAAGGTTTAGAGTAATAAACGATTCAATACCAACAATTACTTTAATAGGTGTTCAAACTGACTTCTATTGACCTCCATACAGTCGCGTTTCAAACGCCTCTCAAACATTACGAAAACCTTGTGGCGTTTAGTAGTGTTGACATTCTCGAACAATCCTTTGTCGTAAATCATCTAGCGAGTCTGGTTGAGTTGCATGACTTTCATCTTCAAATACCCCCACAAAAAAGTTTAAAGGAGTCAAATCTGGTGACCTAGGTGACCGGCCACTCCATGATCGAACCTCTTCTACCTATCTAACGACTAGTAAATGTATCATTAAGAAATTGACGAAAAAGTCACAGCAAAATGTGGGGGAGATTTTCAGAAGAATTCTCATCGTTTTCTACTGTTTGGGTAAATTGTGGATCAACTGCTTCTCTAAGTAATTCCAAATAAGACTCACTATTTAAGTGTCCCTCAATAGAAATGGGCCCAACAATATGATCTCATAGGATACCACACCACACATTCAATTTTTGAGGTTTTTGAGTATGAAATTCGCGCATTACATGTGGATCACTCTCAGCCCAATATCTGCAATTGTGTCTATCGACTAATCCATTAACAGAAAATGTACATTCATCGGAGAAACAAGATCTTTTTAAAAAATCGAGGATTAGAATTTTTCGAAAAAAAGTTATTAAAGAGTTGTTCCACCCGGTACTTGATTTCGCGTCTTACATGCCGCTCTTATTACGAATTATCCTGTAGTTGCATCTAGGTGTGTAAATGGCTGTAAACCTTGCAATACGTTATGAAATAGAAAAATATCCTTGAACCGCTGCTCTCGTTGGGTTATTTGCGTTGCGAATTCAGTTTTTAATGGTTTTGCTAACTGGAGGATAACGTCCAACGTTCATTCATATAAATATTGATTGTAAAAATCATCTCTGCATTCGTGAATATCGATTATGGTTAGAATAAGTTTATCTATAGGAAAACTAAACCAAACGATTATCAATATCATGTTAATGTTAGTGCCATTCGATAAAAGATTAATTACAATAATTTTGTCTTGCATTTTAATCTATTAGTAAGGTTTTAACGTTGAATTTTATTGGGATTTTTTGTATGGTGTTTACGGAAAGAAACATAAAACAACTTAAGATGTGGAAGAGTGGCAAAACTTAACCCATTCAAGAAGATACGGGTGGGCGAATGCTTGTAGAGCTCCATATACATCTGATTATACGAGCTCCTTCCCATTTCAATTGGCCCACTTTAGGATTTTTCAGAAATTCGTCTTGACGGAGCAAAAATAAAAGTACTACATGAACTTCAAATTGTTTGTTTTTCTTTTACAGCATCTTTAGCACCTCTTGATCACAAAAAATACATATGAAGTGACTAATATCGATAACTAACACAAAATGAGAACAAATAAAGAAAATGTGAACAAATACTTAAAATTAAGAAAACAACAATTTTAAAGTTTACCACTGGGTAACATCGCCTTTATTTTTTATTACAGCCGAAATTCGTTGGGGCATAGTATTAACTAAGCCTTGGCATAATTCCGGTGTAAACGAATCCCATATTTCCTGAAGCCTTTGTTTTAGTTCGAGGATTGTTCTAATAGGACGTTTCCGTAGCACCTTTTTCATCTCGTGCCACAAAGTTTCAATCGGTGATAGATCAGGACTACTAGAAACCCATTCCAAAAGTTGTATACCATAGTCGTCCATTCATTTTAAAGCTCTTTTTGAAGTGTGGCATGCTACGCCATCCTGCTGAAACACAAAATCTTGGTTTGATGTCAAACATGCTTCCATGACCGGTAAAAGCGATTCTTCTAAAATGTCCAAATATTTGTTTGTATCCACAGTTCGTTTAATAAAATGAAGTTTTCATACTCCTTTGGATGACATGCTGCCCCAGACCATTACAGATGCAGGACATTTTAACTTCCTTTTGAAACAGTCAGGATGGAACGCCTCATTTTTTTTTGCGAATAACTCGACTTCGACTGTCTCCAACACACACTTCGAATCGGGCCTCATCGCTCCATTGTATTGCACGCCATTGCTGAGATGACCAATCCTTATGTTCTTTTGCCCATCTTACTCAATTTTTCTTCTGCTGTGGTGTTAAAAGTGGCTTTTCTTTGGCCTAAAGCAAAATTGCCACTTTAAGTTTTTCTAGTTCAATTTTTTAGTCAAAAAACTTACTTTGTAAGTGCCAAATGCCATTTTGTGAGCCTCCCTGTGACATGTGGATCTCGAAATTCTCCTTCCAACAGCATCACTCCACAGAGCACTTAACTCAAGGTAATTGACGCGCCTATTTTTCTGGATAATTCGTCTTAATGCTCTTCTATCGGCATTTGTAATCTTTCTTTTTTCACATGTCGAGGCTTTGCGGCGACTGAACCGGTAGTTTTATATCTTCTAACTATATTTCTTACACTATATCGAGATAACTCTAATAAATTTGCAATTTCCGAGTTTGATGTCCCAGAATTAAAAAATTTAACAATAAGTGAGCGAATTTTGTCATCAATAATCTTTCCTCTGCCCATTTTAAAAAACACAACTACCTTGAAGCTGTATAAACTGCATTCTGACAGCTATGAGTATTAGCAATTGTCGCGGCGTCTGTTTTCCAAGGCCATCTTTGCATTATAGGCTTACTTTGTAACTAAATAAAAATGGGTTGATGGAACCTTTTTACTTCTTTGTTACAAATTTGAATAGGGAACAATAAAGTTGGTGTTTTCTGCTACATATTATTAAATATGCCCGGTTAATTAATTTTGGGCCTTAAAACAGCATGTAGTATTTATTATTTTTTGATCCTGCGCAAAAAAACTAAGATATCAATCGGTGGGCCAACTGAAGTGGGAAGTGGCTCGTATTTGTGCGCAAACCATACGTACGCGCAAATATGCTCTAATGAATACGCAGCTAAAGACGTAAAAACCTCTTCGTTTAAGGGTGGGGGGATAATTGTGGCAACCATATAAATCCCAAGAGCAGGGTTTATTCTATGGTGCAGTTGGAAAAAAATGTGTGCAGTTGAAAATTGAAATTTGTGCAGTACTTAATTTTTATTTGACCCATTGAAACAATATAAAACTATTTAATATTCATATCAAAAACTTAAATGATCATACATATGTTTCCTTAAAGACCTTAAATATATATAATTGTTCAAAATTTAACTTTTTTTGGACTCGTTTATTTTTAATGCTCTCACTATCTTCTTCTGCCTGAAGTTTTTCATAAATTCCTTGATACCATGGTTGGTCCCCCCCCCTTGATCTGCTATCTTTCTTGCGTAGCCACTCGTGAACACTGGGTTTGGAATTCCATTGCTCCAAGCAAGGCATATTGCAATGAACAAACATATAAAGATTTTCTGTTTCTAGGAGCACTCGACTTCTGTTGGCTGTTTTTAACACATAGCTACTACTAATCAGTCTCTCGACGTCCGCACTGTGGGGCTTTGCTGCCAAAACTCGTGTAATTATAGTTGTAACATTAGGAAATTGGTTTAAGCTCGAAGCTAACAATTTCGTCAATTGAGGAAGAGACATTTTTCTGACTTCATCAATATAGTCCAAATCTAATAAATCACTATATTCCAAAAACAGTTCCCTTAGATCAAGATTTTTACCTAAGGCATTATGTACTTTTTCAATGTGAGCATTCCGTTGTAAATTAGAGAATGGTTTAAGTGTGTTCAAAATCTCAGTATCAAGACTCAGTCTTTGTGATAAGAACTCTACTGAAACATCCACAATTTCGTTGTTGACAGCATCAATATCACGGGGTTGGCTTACATATCTATGATGTTTTCTCAAACGGCATTTTGAAGTTTCTGTAAACTCAACATCTTTCAGAGAAATCAGTCCGGCGTCGTTTTGCATTAGTGTATCATTCAGAGTTTTTATCCAACCACTTATTAACGGTGTTGTTTTTAGGTCTAACAACCTCTGTTTGACTTTTTTTAGTAGCCGAATCCATATCCAGTAAAGTTAAAGTTACCCTGTAATTTTTTCTGATACCTGCTAAATACACGTAACACACGCACGCATTCGATTTGACCTAGCATTGTCAGTCAACAATTTAAATTTTCTATTTGTTTACATTGTTGTGGAAAGGAATTACACAGATAGGTGTGATTTGTGATTCACCGTTTAGTTACATTAGTAGTATCACAGAACAACTATATGTTAGCATATTAGCAACGCCAACAAAGACATTTAGACATAAGATTCATTCATGGTATACCAACCTAAATCTGAAGGTCAGAGCGGGAAAATTCATTTTTTTGGTTGACTTGCTGATTCTGTCATCCTTAAAAAAAATTGTGATCCTTTTTTTAAATCGTACATACATAATTTTTAAAAATCTGTTGTGCCGTTAAAATCTTAGAATAAACCCTGCCCAAGAGCACCAGTCATTGTAGAGATAGAGCGGAGAATTTTTTTTATAAGACGCTATCGCGGTCGTTGCTTAAACAACAATAGGTTTACGAACGGTCTAGCAGGAAAAAGGTCGAAGTAGGCGTTCGATTGGAAATTTCATATGTTAGTAATAATAATAAATAATGTATAATGCATAGACAAATAATATATCTGTATAGTACGAGAAATCGGTGTAGTGACGGGACGTGCGGGGTAAGACGCTACGTGAGGGCGGGAAATGTCTAACACATGACATCTTCCGTCTTTTACACCGCTTATATTAAGGCGAGAAAGATGATTGTTGTTTTTGTTGACACGCGACCAAGGCAGAGTTTCACTTACATTCTGTGATAGTTCAGGTCCGCACTTAATTTTGTTACCGATTTGTTTGGCATAATAATTCATATCTGTTTATTTGCTGGTGTGTTTTTGAAAATAATTTAAGGTTATCGTGTTGCAGTGAGTTGTGTATTATATGGTAAGTGTAATATTATAATAATTATTTTATATCTGTTTATTTGCTGGTGTGTTTTTGAAAATAATGTAAGAAGGTGATCGCATTTAATGTAAAAATGTTTCGACCGTGGGAGGCCTCTACGTCTACATCTTATTGTGTTTGGGAAAATGAAAGTGATAGTGATTACAGTGATAAAAAAATTAGTTGATCAGTGTTTTCAGTAAGAAAAAATCGGCTACATTTGAACTAGCAAGCGAAACTTTGCTTTAAAGTTTACAACAATCTTTTGAGGCGACGAGCTAATGACCCTAATTTGTATGATTTAAATGTACTAGGTGAAACAGCATCTCTAACTAATGTTCGCCGTCCCACAATACATAAACTGGTGAAAGAGGCACCCTCCCAAGAAAACAACGATATGACGCCGGTCAATCGAAAACTCTGGTCCAATCGTTAGCAAAACTTTTAAGAATCTTAGTTTTACGACGCGTATCAGGAAAATGAAATCCCAAGTATTGACATGGTAGACAGAAAACTAAAAGAAATAGATTATCATCTAAAATATACCAAAAGAACTTTAGGAACTTGGCTGAGAAAATAACACTGGCGGTTCTTCTATAGGGTCATTTGGTCAATGACCTCCCACATACAAATAAAAAAACAGCTATTCATTTTCTGAAGTTTAAAAATATATAATATATATATTTTTAATGTTCTTAAAAAAATATATTAAAGTTTCTAGTTCATTCTATGCAAAATACTATTCAGATATCTAGATCGCAGGATTTCGTATCCCCTCTGAGCACCGAGCCTCTACATTCATATTCATTACATTATCCATTTATAGAATTTAAAAATCTTTGGTCAATCCACAACTTGTCCTCAAAGCTAGCTACGGACCGAATTTATAACGAATGAAAGTGAAATAGACTTATGCGCGAATCGTCAGAAAGCAAAAAGAGACAGAAAACACTGGCGGGGACAATGTCCCTGACACATTTTACGGAAACGGTAACGCACGAACACAGAGAACCTCTGTAGTCTGTGCGCACGAAGTTCAGTAGATCAGTCTTAATGCTGACTAGGTACGCGTTGGTCGGTAAATTCTGTCGCGTTGTTTTTAATGTTTTTATTTGTGACCATTTTATTAGTAAATCTCTACTTGTCGTGAAATTAAGTAAAACAGTGTTTTTGGTGTTTACTATTAAATATGAGTGTTGTACAAAATATATTAAAACAAAGATGGACATAAGTTGGGTTATGAAGACCGAGTGAAATTCAAAGGTGGTGGCCGTCCAGAACCTAATATGACGATAAAGCAAACATCTCTTGATAAGAAAAAAGAAGTTAATAGGTATTTTCGAAATTCAATGTACGATTTATCCGAGTGGATTTGCGGATGCGTGGTAAAAAATGCATTTTTTTGTTTCCCATGCCTGTTATTTGGTGATGATCCTGATCCTGTATGGTCCAAAATAGGTGTAACTGACTTGAAACATTTAAAAATAAAAGTACAGAAACATTCGCTCGCATCAAGTCATATGAATAACTGTTGTAGTCTAGCAACACTTGGTACAGTTGATATTAGAATGCAGTTAGACAGTGCCTATTTATAGAAAAAGTTTAAAAGCTTACAACTAAACGTCAGGATAAAAGCATAAACATTTTTTTTGCTAATTTACATAGCTTTTCTTCATTCTTTGGAAAATCGCCAAAAAAGAACAGCCGTGTTAGATAATGTTGTTAGGGTGATATTACCTAAAGCGGCTCCAACACGATGGAATTTTAATACAAAGTGCATAGAGACTGTTTATACCTATCGAACAGAATTATTAGATTGTTTAGAAAAAATCATTGATAATGAATCAGAAAACAACACTCTAAACCAAGAAGCTATTGGTTTAAAAAACTACTTACAAAATGAACATTATCTTTACTAGTTAAATTTTTTTCATTTAGTTATGCCTCATTGTGATATATTGTTCAATCAATACAAAAAATGTAATATCGATGTCATAACAGTAAATAAGGGTATTGGCGTTTTTAATAGTAAAATTGAAGACATCAGAAATAAAATTTTGAGTAATTATATGGAGGAGACATCCATGCAGTCTGCCCATAAATGTAAAACGGAAGAATCAAAAAGGAGAATTTCAGTAGAAGTTTGTGATATAATTACATCTGAGATCAAAAACAGGTTTGGCTTCAGTAATCATTTAGCAGTGTCTCAGTTATTTCACGCAGATCGATTTAAAGATTATAAAAAAAACTTTCCTCAAGATATGTTTAAATTAGTTAAAACAGAATATCCAGTCATAAATCATTTCAAACTTAAAACTAAATTAGAAGTATTATATAGTCGAGAAGATTTTTCCAATAGTGAAGGTGCAGTTGCTTTGTTACAGCTTTTTATTAACAATAATTTGTGCAATACTTTTTCTGAAAGTGTCAAACTGTTAAAAATCTTGTGTACTCTCCCTATGACTACCGTCGAAAGTGAACGTTGTTTTTCCACCTTAAAAAGAATATAGACATTTTTAAGAAATACCATGGGTCAGGAAAGGTTATCTTCTTTAGCTATGCTTACCATAGCAAGGGCATTAATAAAGAAGATAAAAGACTTTAATGAAAAGTTAATTGAGCACTTTGCATCTCAAAAAGACCGGAGGATCGACTTGAAATTTAAATCACTTTAAAATGTAGCTAATACAGTAAACTTTTCTAATTGACCTCCCTATCTCTTGACCCACGAACCGCCACTGGAAAATAGACCAATTTATTATCTAGATGAAACTTGGTATGATACTCAGATACAACAGCAGAATTATTTGAGGATTGGTTCAAAAATAAGTTATAATAGTCGTTAATATTTTTCCAAATAGTGTGATTGCTATGATCTGATGCCATAGACAATTAAATAAAGTTCATTGCTCAGAAGATACCAAAGTGCCAGTACAGAAGTACACGCATAATTACCATATTTATTTTCATGAAGGTTACAAAAAAAAAAGTATTAATATATTTTTTCTCGCTTTTCGAAGAGAAGGAGTTTTTTGACAGAAAACAATTTTATTTAGTTTTAAGTCCTTTACATAATTTGTGGCCATGAATTTAGCAACACTCTGTATATATTTTTTAATAATACCATAAATAATGTCAATTATTTTGTTATAAAATGCGATCTCTTAGTTTTAGGTGTTTAAATCGAAAGTGTTATGTCTATAATCTGGTATTATATCTCGTATTTATACAATTTGTTTTCACTGTCAAATATGTTTATTTTATCTCTCTTTCTATTGAACGTAAAAAGGGAAATCTAAATAGTTGTTCCCGGATAGCGACTTTAATAGCTTTGTCGTAAAAGTGGTGCTTTCTTTTTAAATTACAACTACAACAGCTTACTAAGTTAAATGATGCAGATACCATACCTCCAGCATACACAACTTGGATCAAATAGTACGGATGCTGTATTCAGTATATTCCTATATTTCAGTGTTAAATTATTAAGAAATAGAAAATGAAAGACGCAAAGGTGTAGTTTAAAAAAAATTTCGTTCTTTAAACCATAACTGTATACAAATTTACAATGTTGCCAAGTAAAACAAAAAAGTGTAAAGGAGTTGCAAATAAATTTTCTTGTCGCTATTTCTACGTCTAGTGCGTAGGGTTCCCAGACCGCGTGGAAAAAAATACCGGACATATAGGTATGACCAGAAAGGTTAGAACTTGGGAGAAAAGAGAAGAGGGGGGGGGCGAATGGCGGGAGATAAAGGGGGTGGGGTAAATGCTGTAGAATAAAATTTTTTAAATGCGTTAAATGTCAAATTGTCAAATATCAATCGGTTTTTTATTACACATAAATATTTCAATAAATATTTTCATATAAATATTTCTCATAAATATTTTCATATAAATATTTCTCATAAATATTTTTTTATACATTAGATAACGAATATATTAAATTATATTTAAATGAACACAAAGTAATTTTTATCACTGTTCGAACGGCTTATATTTATTATTGGATTGAGCAGCTCTTATGAGGCTCTTATTTTTGGCAAACTGTTCTTTCGCTTCGGTGCAATCATAAGGAATATTGAAAAAAAAACGCAAAGTTCACTCCTCACTGAATCTGCGAATAACTTATTCCGTTTATTAGTCCAAACATTGCTCATGACACTGAAAATTCGTTCCACTCCTGGATTTGAAACTGGAATTGATGCACAATATTGAAACAATTTCAATAAATTTGGGGCTGATTGTTTTTGGAAAAAATGTTGCCACTTTTCAATAGATGTTTCACCTTCCAAAGCTCCGTATACTTCTCGTAGAGTGTGGATTTCATCGAAGAGAACATTTGGCGGAACATCTTTTTTTCCAAGGTGAAATCGACCAAATTTCAATAACTTCGTCGAAGGATGGAGATTTACCTCTGCTAACGAGATCGAAGGCACTTTATGCACGAAAAATCGAATTTTCGAAAGGGTACCATTTTTCCAAATATGTCAAAGCCCTTTGGTACACGTTCAATGCCTCTGATTTAAATTTTTCGACTTTAGAATCATCTAAATAATTTTTACGCAGAGCAAATGCAATTTGCATGGCGAAAACTTGTCATCAATTTTACTCTTCAAAGCCGACCGAAAACTCTCCATGATAAAGTAGATTGATTCTCTAGTCTGAGTATCGTGCTTTGGAATTGAAACATGAAGAAGTGTACAAAATAAAGATAGAGCTCTGGGATTGTTGGCTGATTTTCACAAGCTATTTCATGTTCTTGATCTTGAATCACTTTCCATATAGCGTTATGGCAATTGTCTTCTCCGAGTGAGAGGAAGTACGACTTAATTGGCACCCAATTTTGTAATAATCGTTCCACGGCACGGAATAAGCTAAGCCATTTTGTTGGTACGAGTCTGAGCACTTCGTGGTATTCTAAATTACAAAAAGTAGAAAATTTTTTTTAATTCTTCTCTCTTCTTTGCCGAGTTTGAGAATTCTGCATAAACCTTTAAGACCAAATTTTCAATGTCAAAAGACATTTGTTTCAACGCATATTTAGCAGTATTATGCAGTATATGATCGTTGCAGTGTGCTGCTATAAGGTCTTGGTTATCTTTAAGCAAGTTCGTGTAAACTGATTTATTTACACCATAATTCACCGAAGCATTGTCGGCACCATAAGCTGATACGTTGCTCATTAATAATCCATTCTGTTCCAATACTCGGCGCAATTGTTTGGCTGTTGAATCCGAATCTTCGTGAGGATCTTCGAAGAAATCTAAAATTCTTATGCATAGCCCTGCCTGAGAGGTGAAATATTGCGCAGTTACTGGAAAAAATTTCCGATTTGCTTTATTAGATGCATCTGTTGCAATAGAAAATGGAATTCCTTGTTTCAAATCAGTTAAAACGATCTCGAGTGCGAACGGGCAAAGCACATTATTTACAATCGCCGATGCTTTGGTACGACCAGCAGTCATTTTCCTCAGAATCATCGATTACTTTCTTTATTACTTTGACTGTACAGTCCTGAGAGAGGTACGAAATGTGATGCTTGATTGAGTGATAAATTAATGTTAATTCAGCAACTGTGATTTTATCAGTTTGTGAACTGTCATTTTGAGGAAAGAACGTGTTCATTCGTTGCGACGTTTTTGCAGCATTCTCGATTTTCAAGTGTTTTGCTGTACTAGTATGCTGTTTTACAGCTTTAATGCCACCGTGTGCTACGGTAAAAGAGTTACTTCTGCAAAGCTTGCATCGTACTAAGCTTTTGCTTTTATCTGCATTGTCAAGCTCTATCCAAGGATATTCTTTCTCGCATGTTGATTGGATTGAACATTCCCTTTTTGGTGTTTTTTTTTTTTTTTGGAGGTGTATTGTGTTCACTCATCGTCGGTACTTATTGTAGATATACTAAAAAACGATCGTATCTTGAGTAGTCTAATCTGAAAGACGAATATATAAAAAATTCAGTTCGAAATATAAATATATATGAGCATGTCATGTCAAGAAAACAAGTCAACGTAACTATAATTACCTTTGGTTCACTTAGATAATAGAAAAACAAACGAAGCGCGGCCGGAGATCACATTTGAAAATCAAACACTTCGTCACGATACATGTAAAAGAGGTTAGACAGGTCGCCGCGGAGGAGGCGAGTCGCAATTGTTGCGCGCCACATTCAAACCTTGACTTACTCATCTAATTGATACTTGCCAATTCATGGAATGATTGTCTAATTTAATAAATTTATATATAAATTAAATAGACTTATTGCTAAAATTAAATACAGAAATTTTGTCCGGTATTTATTATTTTTTTATACCGGACGCGGATTCGAAATACCGGACTGTCCGGTGTAATACCGGACATCTGGTAACCCTACTAGTGCGTCTATGTCCATCGTTTAAACTATTTTACAATTCTATTATATTCACTATGTTTATAACTTACTGAAACATGCTCACAATTTTCTAAGTTTATAAAAATCTTTAAATGAGATTATCTTTTAAAGAATATAAAAATTTTTTTGTCATTTAATCATTTATCAGTAGAAATAATACATAAATCTGTTGAAATAATTTTGAGAATGACTCATACATTTTTATTAAAAATAGACATAGCCACAAATCTAACGTGAATCATTAATATCATAACTTATACACATGAAAGAAAACACATGGAACAGATTTGCAGTCAGATGTTAAAATTATTACAGTACTTCTATTATATATTTCTTAATTTTTCATTAATTTAACGTCGAATTTAAAACATTTTCAGTTTGTTTTGAACTATTTCATAATTTTTTTAATGTTCCTGTACACTGGAAAAAGACATTTTTATTCCCAACAGTTTATTGTCTGTGCCCTCTGTTGCTATTTGCGGGGTCTATTAGATCTCGTGTCAAACTCAACAGCTATAAACTGATTTTTTGACCATTTCTAACCGTATCTTACCCATACAATCCAGTATAATAAAGTTTTAACGATGTTTTTTTTTGAAACACAGCACAGGTGATACAACCCCCTGTTTCCCTAAAAGTATAATTATTTGATAGAAATAGATAGGACATATTGCGAGGGCCGCCATATTCAGGCTAATAATATGCAATTGTGGTATGAATCGGCGAAACCGTTCCATTGACGTTTTAATATTTTTTTTTCTAATCGTATAGGAAAACGTGTCAAAAAGAATATAAGTGAAATGGGAAATCCATAACGATTTTAGAGTAAGTTGAATTAAACATTCACACCCGAATTGCCATGTCGAGTTTAACTAACAACAATCCCATTATGTTAATCAGATGCAGAGGATTTAATCAAACGTATAATCCTTTGCAAGAAAATGGTAAAATTTGTGGACATTGGTTATAAATAAAATATATGGAATTACTTTAATATCCGAAATAAATATGTATATTTTTTTAAATGTATTTATTCGTTTACATATATGACTATTTTAAAAGATGTATTTGTGTTATTTTATTATACAAGGCGAGGCAATAGTGCGTCGGACTTCGATATCTCAAGTTATGTGATAGCTAGAAATTAAAAAAAAATATATATAAGTAAATTAGATAAAAAAAATCTATAATCGGAAATTATTTCCGAATATACAGGGCGAGCCAAGACGAAATTACAGGATCAAGTGCCTTTTTTTTAAATGGAATGCTATGTATATCAGTAAATTTTTTGAAGCCTCTTTCTAGACTCTATTCATTTCTATATTATTATTGACAATCTCCCAACCACTTGGATGTAATGAATTTTTTTGTTGAAATAATGCCATCTGCAAGATGCATACATTGAAAAAAATCACCAGTCACAATTATGGGTTTTAAGCAAAACTTAGGTGAATACTAGTTATGACACATCTAATTAATGTTTCTGAATCATTTTTACTTCTTAAAAATGTACAGAGTGGCAAACAATTATCTTTTAATTGAGAACTTTAAATTGAATTTTCTCAATTTTTTCAATGGAACACCCTGTATATTTTTCAACGATGTGATGTAGACATGAAAAACGAACATTTTTTGTAAGTACTTCCCTATGGCTATTACAACCATTTTCGTTTTATTGAGCAATAAGTACAGAATTCAAGAATAAACTTAAAAAATTGAAGTTTCCTCAAATAATTCGTTAGAAAAAATTATAATAGGTGCTCCACGTGTTGCCCATTATGATTGACACACGTCTCTTTGCGCTTTTGAAATGAGGTTTCTACTGTTCCAAAAATTGCCGGTGTGGTAGATCTAGAAGTAGTTGTTATCCTTTCCTTCATATTTTGTACTGTTGTTGGTGTGTCTTTATAAACAATTTCCTTCATGTGTCCCCATAAAAAGAAATCCATTTTTGTAAGATCTCTTCCAATCCATTGAAATGGGTAGGTATTATTTAAGTGATCTCTAACTGCATTTAAATAATGTGGTGGAGCACCATCTTGCTGAAACCACATCCTATTTCCAATCCAAGATTCACCAATAATTGTGGCAGATAGTTTTCCAGAAAATGAAGATAAATAGCTCCAGTCAATGTATCATCAAAGAAATGCGTCCCTATTACATGTTCTCCAATAATTCCTCCCCAAACGTTTATAGACCATCCGTGCTGGTTATCAACTTGCCTAAAAAAAGTGAGGATTTTCCAAAGCATGATAATGGAAATTATGCCTATCAACAAATCCATTTTTATGAAAAGTTGCCTCATCAGCGAATAAAACATTACTGAAGAAGGTGACATCTTGCATTTTATCTCTGGCCCAATTACAAAACTGTAGACGCCTTTGAAAATCGTCATCAGATAGTTCCTGGTCCATTTGAATATGATAAGCATGAAACTTATTTGTTTTTAAGATTCGACCAACAGACCGTCTACCTTATTCCTACTAATGAGCTTACTTCTCTCTGACTAATCTGGGGATTCTCAATCCAACCGTTGCCAGCACCACAGAAAACTCATTTTCTTCGTTCACTACACGTTTTATTCTTTCACTTTTTTATATTCGACATTTCCAGTTTCTACAAATCAATCGAGAAGATTTTGCAAGCTGCTAACATCAGGAATCCTTCCTTTAGGATACCTGTGCTTATAAATTCTGTTGGCAATTAAACAATTTCTGTCTGACTCTCCCAAAACAAAAGACATGTCTAGAAGTTCCGCTTTATTAAAATTCATTTGTAAAATTCGAAATATTTTAAATTTAATACAAATGATAACTGACGACCGATAAGTGCGATAAATATTCGTTTGTACAAGACAATTTACACTAAACTGAGGTTTTTGAAGTTTTGTTAATAAAATTTTTTTGTTAAGAAATGCCAGATGGCCTTGCATTTAAAGATGGAAAGTGATTTTGTGGTCTTAAATAGACCTTGGTGACCTCTATCTTTTGAGACCAGTTTGATTTAAATCGTACAAAAAACAAAATAATTATTACGCTGTTACACTCTTAAGTGAGACACACTGTATATGTATGTAAATATAATGATATTTTCGCACCCTGATTTAAATAAAGTTTGTTAATTGTAAACATTTATTTAAAAATAATGGTAGAATTTAATGTCATTTTGGACATGGAAAATCTGGAAAGTCGTGGAATTTAACTAATTACTTTTGGTGGGAACCCTGTAAATTCTGATTGTAAGCCAAAAATTCCAGAATATTCAACATTGCAAAATGGTAATGTTTTTTATTGGGAAAAGCCAAGGAGCTGCAAAAAGGATATACCTATACTCATTATTTATTTATATTATACTAGTCATGTACACTTCTTATTTATATGTGATATGCTTCTTCGTTTGTTTATTTTCTTATAGTATGTTAAATATATAAATAAATAAAATATAAAAAATCTCACCGTCATTAATCTGGTCTATTTATAGATAAAATTTTATTGTCAGTCAGAGCCGTCTCTAATTAATTTTGCGGTGATTATTGGCAAAAGACCATAAATTAGTAAGTATAAATTCAGAAGAATTAGTGATAATTTTGTTTGTTGTGGTATATCACAATAGACGACTGTATATATTGTTTTCTAATTATGATTATTTAATCCAGAAAAAAAATATTATTTAATTGATTGCATCATTTGTGATATCATAGCGGCATTAATCGTAACATTAGAACTTTATATCTTATAGGTATTCTTGTTTTTTAAGGATTTTTGTTGTTGCCTGATTGAATTTTTTAGTTTTAAAATTGTCCTTTACTTTTTTTATTCAATATAGAAAGAAAAGTATATTATTTTGTTATATATATTTTCGTTTTTAAAATGAAAGATGTATATAAGGTGTTTAGAAAGCAACACCAGTGTTTTATAAACTTTTTTCCGAAAAACGAAACGAAACACGAAATATAATCCCATCGCGATTTGATTATCACTGGGAAACGGATAATTTTTCGACTAGAGTTTATAAAAAAACTAATGTTATTTTGAAAAATGTTCTATCAGTTCCCAAAGTTTGACAGGGGACCTTTTGGACACCCTGTATAGCATTGGGTGAGAAATTAAAAAAATAGAACTAAAATAATTGTAATGTATTTTATCATTCAGCAATAAAAAGTGACTAATTATGATAAATTTGAAATTTTATTACTCTCTATCAGTTCTTACTTTCTGGTTAACTGGAAATAGCATCAAGATTATTTATATTTATTTAATGAACATGTTTTCAGTATATTCAATTAGAGATTTTCTTCTTGAATTAGACAATGTATAACACAATTATATTAAGCATATTTTTCGACACCTATCCTGCTCAATATCATTGACGAGAGTATTAAATATTATGTAATATATTTATTATTTCTGAATAGTTCGATAATAATTTATGAATGATTAAATTTGAAAAAAAATACATACAGGGTGAACTGGGCACCATTGCTAACTCTGTTATTATTGGCGCTACGAACTCGGCAAGTTAGCAAACTATAGTCTATTATTTCCAAGACTGAATATAAACAAAGAAACAAAATAACTGCTCACTCTTATACACGACATGCCTGATTACAATTCTGTAAATTATGCGGAGTTCGTCTTCCTCGATTTTATTGCCGGTAGACTCATAGAAAAACGAAGTGGTCCGCGGTTCGATCTGATTACGTGAATATCACGTTCAGCTTTATGTTTTCGTCCAGTCTATCTTGAAAATAAATATTTTTCGCTGAATACAGTGGTATAAACAGAAAGATAATCGAGTATTCACTTCTCGAATTATTTCCAAAAATGGAAATGCATTTTTCGTATATTGAAAAATGTGATATGCTGGAAACATATTTGATTTGTCAGAAAAATTGCCAAAGAGCACTTCAACAGTGACATTATTTTTGAAAGTTTTATCGCAGATTTAGAAGTAATGAGAGTGTTTTTTGTCAAGAAAAGAACAAAGAAAGCATATGGTATCAGAAGAAATTGAAATTATTGTTTTGGCATATTTTGAAGCCCATCCGAATAATTTCATAAGAAATTTTTATAAAGAAATCGGCATGGCTTTTTACTATTCGAAAAATTTTGTAATAATTTGCACCATGCAAACTGTTCAAACGCTAGAGGAAGGTGACGGTGACAGAAGAGTAAGGTTTTTGTGTGTGTACCTGGGACGAATTATCTGGAATGACAATGCAAATTTTTCTAACCGTGCCACTGGAAAAAAATCACCATTATTGGAATAGAGAAAAGCCTGTATCATCCGCGTAATCCGCAGAGATGTTTTAGTGTCAATGCGTTTGGTGTGGTCTGTTCTGATCCAGAATTGTTGATCCATATTTTTACCAAGATTCATTGACAGAAAGGTTACATTGAATTTCTAACTATTATTTTGGGAGAATTTTTCGACGATCTGGAGATAGACTCCCGACAAGAAATTTTCTTTTGACAAGACTGTCCATAATTTTAATGGAGATTTGCAGAGATATTTTAGAAATAAGTGGATGGCTTCAAACGGTCCTGTACAGTACCCCCCATGTTTGCAGGACATAACCCCTCCGGATTTTTATTTCTGAGGATATAAAAAAATTAAGTCTACAAAATGAGATAACAACGTAAACGAACCACAGAATTATATTAGAAATATAATAAATTCTATTAATAGTGGAACTGTCCTTAAGTCAACGCGTATTGTTTTGTAAAAGCCCAAAAATGTCTTGAAGTTAGCGGCGACGTTTTTAAGTATTTATCGTAATTATAAAATAAATTGTTCTGTTCTATGGCTACTTGATTTTAAAGTGTATCTAAATATCAGCAACTAAATTGAATCTTCTAGTTTCCAGTGTTGGGTTAGTTTTTAATTTACAACTAATAATTTTGAAAATTTCTTTAAAGCTAGGTACCTGAAAATATACAGTTTCACTTAAAGATATGGGCACCTTAAGTTATCTCATTCTTTTGGAGCGCACTGTATTTCTGCCGCTGGCACTTTTTATGTAATAATATGTACAAAACTGTATTCAACTGGAAATAGAGGTGACATACTTCGTAAAATCCAAGTCAACAGAGTAAATAAATAATTAATATCTTGTTTTTATTCTGGCCGTTCATGCTTCGGCGACTTGTTTGCATGGAAAGATGTAATAATGAATTTCGCATATATTTTCCCTTCCTTTAGCGACAAGTGCGTGTCGTAACTAACGGTAAAATTTTGCCACAAAGCAGTTGTTGCCTTAATTAAAATTTAAAAATAATTAGCATAGACCCTTAAAAACTGTCATGGATGTAGTATGGACATATGGAAACTTGTTTGTATCGTAGAAATCAAATATCAACGACAGACGTATGTTATTTGGAAACTTTAATGAAAGTGGCATTATTCATGACTAAAAAAATATAATAGTATTCAGCGAAAGTAGATATGCCCAATTTTTGTTGCACTACCTTCTTCTAAACTGTTTACAAAAGTGTCAATTTCATTGATATTCATTTTAAGGGAATACATTGTTTCTGGTTTTGTTCTTATGCATCCTGTATTTGAGGTAGTGCCAAAGAGAGAAATCTCATACGGTCAAATCTGTCAATTGTGGCGGCCACAGCAAGTAAAATCACGAGGTCCTGACACGTGAAATACTTGTTTGGGAAAAGTCTTTCCATGGAAATCTTTGACATGACTCATAGCAGCAATTTGATGTAGTTGTTGAATCTGAAGTTTGAGGGAAGTTTTTAACATCTATGCCTATCTACGAGTCGTAGTAATAGGTTGGTGATCTTCGAAAAAGATCCGACCACTTCAATCCTTAAAACAGTGTTCCACACCGATATTTTTGGTTAATGAAATTTCGTTTCGTTAACTTTTCGAAAATTTTCTATAGCCCTAAACAGTTATCTGTTAACGTGACCATTTATGTGAAAATAGACATCTTCACAGTCATAAATAGCCTTACCACGATGTCTTAGACAAGACCCATTTCGTAGGGATGGTTTTATTTTGTGTAGCATTCATAACACATTTTGCTTCTAATAAATTGAATATTGAGGCACCGTTACGATTATGAACGATTCTCATCAATTCTTGGGTTATCAGCATTACATACCGAATTGAGTAGGAGCTTTAGTTTGTATTAGGGTTTGTCTTTCTGTTGTGTTTTCACTTGAATTATTTTGCAATTTGCAAGATTTTTCTGTATAATATAATGACCGAAAATGAAAAAAATTCCAACTAATATCCAGGTGTATTTTAGCTGAATCAGAATATAAGCCATTTTAAATGATATGTACTATATTGGTTTGCAACTAACATAACAAAAAATATCAGGAATAACGCGAATGCAAAAAAATCGTGACGGTATATCTAGTGTTTTTGTCTAATTAAATTTACAGTTACCAATTATTAAAAAAAAACAAATGTTATTTTTAATTCATGAGGTATTACATTAGGTATTAGGTATTACATCAGAAACTCATGATGTTAAAATAGGCGTTCCCCAAGGTTCGGTTCTTGGCCCTTTGTGTTTAGTATATATGTGAATGAACTTTCATGTAATATTACAATGGTAGAGTTACAATATTTGCAGATGACATGGCAATAACTGCATCGGCTGGTTAGAATTCCTGAGGAAATTCATATTGCAGCGAAATTAGCTGTAAAATAATTAAATATATGGTGCGTTAGAAATATTAAATTAATCATTAAACAACACACGTAATATACATCCCCCTGTATCCCTGAAGGTAGCTCAAGGTATCTTGTGCGGGAGAGGAAATAAGTTTTATTAAATATTATTTGTGTCTGTGTAAACTTTCACCTAAAAAACCTCTCCAAGAGTACTTGCTGTCGATGATAAATATAAAGTTTGCAAATAATGTAAAATTTTTAAGAACTTCGACAAAAGAATAATATTTTCCGTTCCATAAAAACATGGAACTCTCATATTTTAAATGTTTGCAAACAGTTCAATAAGGCATTATTTGCTATTTGTGATGAAATATAGAGAGTTGTAGAGTCACTTTTAAACAAAAAAAAAAATGTTAACTGTTCCCAGCATATTTATATTAAGATGTATCACATTTTTAACCAAATATAAAGATACATTTACAACATTCTCTTCAAGTTATATCTGCAACACCTGGTGATATTGCTATTCCTAACCACAGAACTATAGTAATTTCAAAAATTGCTTTTATTATAATTGCATAGTTTGTTACAATGCGTTACCAAATGAGATTCGTAACATAAAAAATGGTTTAAAAAAATCCAAGAATTTTCTCGCAGAAAGCAGATACTATAGTGTGCAAGAATTTCTGCATAAATATTAATAGTCTATACCTTGTTTAATATATACAAATTTTGATTAATTGCCTAGGTGTTCCATGTTGTGGTATTAGTGACGATTAATTATGAAAAGTATTTTATTTATATTTTATTGTACAGGGCGGGCAAATTTCGATGTTTGTATAAAGTAACTCGGTAACTGTAAGAGATACAAAAAAAATGGAAACCACATTCTCGATCTCTTTTTTTGTGACAAATTCGCTGGCGAAAACAAAAATTTGCTATCGTCTACTCTTTTCGAGTTATAAACAAAAGTTCGATTTTTCGACTTTAGACACATGTCAAGATCTTGGTTGTTTGTAAAGTTATGAAAAAACAACTTTTACGTTCTTGAGGCACTTTTTTCTGCATAGTACAGTGGCGTTAAGAGAATTAAAAAAAAAATTGCTATATCGAGTTATGGCATAAGTTGTATTTTTTTAAATGGGAATCATAGTTGGCTATAGTTTAGTTAAATTTTTTTCTCTTTCAAACTACATATGTATCATATGTAGGGTCGCTTTTGATGTGTAAATATTTAATAGGGAAAATAATCTTTTGGTAGATGACTTTTTTTGTTTTTTTATATTTATTTATCTATGACAGTGTTTATCCGTTTGTCAATAAATTGCGCCCCATTTAATCGTAAAAGTGAAGATGTCTTACGAAAATTACGAGAAATATGATATGCTAGAATGCTTTATTCAAAGTACTTAATAACAATTGTGACGTTTCATCCGAAATATATTTCAATCGCCATCCACAAAGACAATCTAATAAAGCTATTTTTAAGAGGTTAAAAGAAGATCTCATTAATTGTGGGTCAAATATTTATATCTAATTTTATAAGACATTACAATTACAAAATAAAAATTCAAATCAAAGTAAATGTAACACATTCGCGACGTTCTGACCCATCCGTGGGTCACGCCAGTGTTTGCTAAGTTTTACCGCTGAGAGCGTCATTGTTTCGATTTAGGACCGTAATTTGTATATTATAGACATTTTTCTGACATCGGGTTACAAAATCTCTAGTAACTCGAAATCGGTATGAGGATAGCGTTATGATCTTTTTTTTATTTTAGAGAGGAAAGGTTAGAGAAGTTCTGGGTAAAGTGGCATCATGAGCAAATTATCCATTTTCGAGTTATTATCCGATATGTAGGATGATGGGGCGGTAAATTCGTGATTTTTTCTTGACATCCATCCCTTTCGATTCATATTACCGAAATCTGGATGGCCCTATTATCCGAAATTGTTGTCGTATATGTAGAAATATGTGAGGAATCGAATGGTGTACGTAGTTTGTTGAACCCCATCTTTCGTTTTCGAGATATCGTCGTTCAAAGTGTGGAGGATGGGATTTTTCGTCATTTCGTGTTAACTTTGCGAGGGTGTATGTCGAAAAGTAAGAGAGATATCGATATGCTGTTTGCGCCATTCGATTCGTCTCGTTGTTATTTGTTCAGATTTTTCTGAGATATTTCGATTTTTGTTAAAAATTCACATATAAAAGTATGGGCATTTTTTTTGACAGCGGTTTACTGTTACGAGTTATACGAGATACTGTTTAATGCGTTTACATAATAAATAAAATGTTCTTCTTTAGCTTATAACACTTTTGTCCATTACAGATTTTTATCATGCATTAAACCTAGTATAAAGCGTGACCCACCAGTGGTGGAACGGACGTTCACTAGCCAGACCTCGCCTGACCCACGGGTGGGTCGCGAACGTGTTAAACTGATGCCCGTTATGTTCGATACATAAATTACACCTCTTCATAACACTCTGAACTGTATTATAATTATGAAGATTTGAAATGGAATTTTCACAGTCTATAAAATTTTGTCCGAGTTCATTTATGTCGCTACTGGTTTTCTTGTATAATTTGTCTTTAATGTGGCCCTAAAAGAAAAAATCCAGTGGCGTTAAGTCAGGTGATCGTGGTGGCCACCTCACTGGTCTGTTACTTCCCATCCAGTTATTTCCAAAATTGGTATTTAATAATTCTAAAACGGTCCTGATGTTATGAGGTGAGACACCATCTTGTTGGAAGAACTGATTTCTTACCTCAGTTAAGGGTAAATTGTCCATAAATTCCTCAATTTTCTGGTTTCAGATTTCGTAGTACCGTTGGCCGTTAAGATTTTCTTGATATATGTGATAACACCATTGCCACGTAGAGCACACCAAACACTAAAATCAAAGCGTCCCTGAAATTGTACGTCAACGGTACGGTGAGTGTTCATATCAGACCAATTGTGCGCGTTATGCCTGTTGAAAATTCCTGCACTGCTAATGTAGGCTTCATCTGTTCAACCTATATTTCTAGAGAAGAATGGATCTTATTGACTTTTTGACGATACCATATGCGAAACTCCAATCGTCGCTGAAGATCACTTGATTGCAAGTGATGTTTCCTTATTGTATAAGGCCTGAATTTGTGTCCTCAAAATACCCAAAGCTCGACGTCTTGAAATCCCAGAATCAGCTTCAATTTGACGTCTTGAAATTGAAGGATTTGCAACCACCATTCCATTTACAGTTATAGAAGTTTTTCAGCATCTTCAATGTTGCAATTTTTTGGTCTTGGATTGTTGAGGGACCCACAATTAATGAGATTTTCTTTTAACCTCTTAAAAATAGCTTTGTTTGGTTGTCTTCTTTCTGGATAGCGATTGAAATATATTTCGGATGCAATATCACAATTGTTATTACTTTGAATAAAACATGGTAGCATATCATATTTCTCGTAATTTTCGTAAGACATCTTCACTCTTACGATTAAATGGGGTGTAATTACGACGGAAAAAAATTATTAATACGCAATTTACTGATAAACGGATAAACACTGTCATAGATGACACACGCCTACTTGGAATAAATATAAAAAAAACGCAAAAAGTAATCTACTAGAATATTTTCGCTATTAAATACTTACACATCAAAAGCGACCCTACATATGATATATAGTTTGAAATAGAAAAGAATTTCCTTTTTAACTAAACCATAGCCAACTATGATTTCCATAAAAAAAAAAAAAACAACTATGCCATTGCACCTTTTTTTTAATTTTATCGACGCCTCTGTATTATACAGAAAAAAAGTGCCTCAAGAATGTAAAAGTTGTTTTTTCATAACTTTACAAACAACCAAGATATTAACATGTCTAAATGTCGAAAAATCGGAACTTTTGTTTATAACTCGAAAACAAAAGACGATAGCAAATTTGGTTTCGCCAATGAATTTGTTTCAAAAAAAGAGATTGAGAATGTGTCTTCCATTTTTTTGTATGTCTTCAGTTACCGAGTTACCCTATACAAACATAATTTACCCACCCTGTACGTTTATTGTTTCTTATATTTTTAAGTTCTATTGACTTGACTTGCCATATTATGTACATTTGTATCATTTTTTGTGACACAATTAAATAAATAAATTTAAATTTATCTTTAAAGATTTCCTTAAAAAACAGCCGATAAACTTAACAAAAGGATTTAATTAATTAATTGATTAAAAGACAACAGCTTCCACTTAACCACTCACTGAATAACTGTTTTCGGACGCTCTGTTGCTCACCCACATACCGATTATTTTACAGTTCATCTCCCGTACTAACTAATATCAACACAGGTGAAAGTATCTAGAAGTAGGTAACTAGGTTGACATCCCCACGTTCGGATTTCTCTATTACCTTCTCGATCTCGCTCGTTACACGTTACAACAACACGACAAGGATGAATGAGGTCACGTGACCGTTTTCTAACGAAGTACCCCACTTACAGCGCAAGTTCTTTCCACTCTACTCCGTAGTACCACTCTGCGTACCTTATGTTTGGTTTTGCACCACTCTTTATGTGTTGGATCATCCCCTCTTGATGATTTTGGGGGTACCCCCAAGGACGGAGTTGTCAAATTTGTGTTTTTGTTTTGATTTTGTGTTTTTGTGATTTTTTTGTGCAATATTTTTTTGGGTGCTTTGTTCAAGTTGTGATATTTATTTGTTGATTTTGTAAGTGTACCTTTTTTATGTAGTTTTCGCTTATGCTAAGTAGTGATTTCTTACCCCTTCCAAGTAATGACGGATATTGCCGTTGCAATTGCAATTTAAATTAACTTTGATTTACATACTTATATCGGGGTGACTTATAAACATATTTTATGAGTTAAATATGCGAAAAAATGTCTCCCTCTTATAATTTTCTCCATAATGTTTGAGAAATCTGATATCATGTGATCAACTTTTTCATAATACTATACTGGGCGTTTAAATTAAGATAGTTAGGGCTTGTGTCTCAATACTCTCAACTGCCATAAGAGGTAACTAAACAGAAATTTCATATAATTTAAAATATCTGATGTGGCCAGCACATAAATTTCTTATACCAGTATATGACAACTTGATCTAAAAAAATCATTCTATTTAATTCTTCACTTACCTCATTTAAATTTTAATAGCGTGCCTTGAAATGTTTCATTAAAATTTAACTAATTATCAGCGTCGTTCGATACTGTCAATAATAATTTGTCATATATTTTAATAATTTCTTATTGATATTGACATTTTTGTAACTAAATTAGACATTTCAAATGTCAAACTGTTAAATTTATCCTAACCCCATTTTATGAGGCCAAATATTTCAGTTTACATCAGCTTTATTTAAGTACTTGGAAAATATATTTTATTGGCTTGATATTGTAGACATGATTTATAATCTTCCATCAAGAATATATTTTTTTGCAAAGGCAAATACAAAATAGTTTCGATCCTGTGGATCTCCTTTCAGCTGGACAATTTTGCTCATCGCCGAATTTATCATTGTCTATGGCCTTTAGAACATGTGTACCAAATTTGAAAGCATTATCTCAAAAACTGTGGCTGCTATCACGATACTACAGACATGTCGACAGATTTTTTTTCCATAAAGTTTTGTTTATTCATTATAATTTGTCGAGATTTGTCCAGAAATGCAATAAAAAATTTTAATTTTTTTTCCCAAAATTGTACCTTTTTTCTTTCATTCATTATGTCTCTTCTGGTGGTACCACATTCACCAAATTTAATGTGTCACCTAAAATGTTGAAAATCTTTACTGCCATATTTGGGAAGTCTTCTATTAGTATTTTTTTAGTTCTCGCGGATACACACATATCCAGACACACGCACCGACAGACATCATTCGGAAAATAGAATGGATTCAGGAGGGTTCAAAACGTATATATCAGTCAAAATCTCGTGGTGGAAAAAAATCACGATTACACCATACTTCCTTATATTAGGTATAAGAAAGTAAAAATTTGTAGATCTCTTGATTTTGTTCAATAAGACAAAAATTATGGTCAAAATTGACAGATTTCAGCATTAAGCGTGTTTAAATTTTTAACAATAGTTTCCAATTAAATAAATGAAATGTTTTAAATTTGGTGACTTTCACGAGAAGTTAGGCAACAAACCCGTTTAATCAATAGTAAAAAAAAAAAGGTAGCCAACAGTTTTTTGTAGGTAATGCGAAAAACTAATTTAAAATTCAAAATTTTAACTAATGCCATCAGATTTTGTATCGTTATTGGAGAAAATAAAATCAGTATGTAAATCAAAATTTGATTTTAAAATACAATTTTATTTCCCAATTTGTAATGTTTTTTTTTTTCGAAACATTTAAGCGGAACACTGTATTTTCGTATTCTATGCGTTTCACTGATACCATAGCTGGAAAAAATAATTAATAACATAGTAATAAAGATCAAAGTTGAAAATTGTTTGACATCACGATTTTTCAACGCAAAATCTATAAACATATTCCCATATTATTCTTCTCAAATAACACAATAGATATTTTTTGGAGCCACTATGCATGGCGACGAAATAAAAATTGTCAACAGTTGCCACCGGCGCGTTACTCAATCAAGCACGCTTCAGATTTAATTCAACTTTTTTCCGATTCGAGGAGCATCCATAAATGATCACCCTGTGCATACATAATGAAAAATTAAAAGTAGATATTTTGTAAATGGAAAATTATTGATATTTTATTACTACCATAAAATTAAAAATTATTCCATTGTGTGCCTACATCTTGAATGGTTAGGGTAGCGGATGGGGCCGCATTGCTCTAGTTTGGCTCCGTGACTACAGGCCCACATTTTTTCAACCACATTAGATTAGAGTTAAAGGGTCACGTTGTGAACCATAGCGCGATAATATAGAATTTGTTGCAGAGGTATAGAGAATACGAAAAACTTCATAAAATCACTGACAAAGATGCTGCCGGGCATTTGTTATATCTACAATGAGCCATAATATTTTAATATCGGATTAAAACTGGTCTTGATTTAATAGGTTCAAAGAAAATTAGGACTACCTGCTTGTCCTAAATATTATGCCAAAAATTATGTGATCTAAGATATTATTATAGTTCGTGTACCTGTTTGCTCTAAATATTTTCCTATAAACAAGTTATTCTAGTGAATTTGTATTAAACCCTCTGAGGATGTCATTTATAGGAATTTTTGTGTGATTTTCGTTTGTTGTACCTACCCATATTTATCGCCCTTTCTGAATATACAGTGAGCACGTAAAGGTTGGAATAAATATTCCTTAAAATTGTTACAAAGCAAATGACAAAAATTCGCTCAGACAGGTCGATTTTTAAATGCATTTCTCATTTCTTTTTTTGTCAAAAAAATTGTTTTGGCGTTTGGAAGAGCATATTTTTCTGCATTAAATTCTATGGCATGTTACATATTAATAGCACACACTTGCATTACTTATGATCCGACCCTGGTAGAGGAACTTTTTTTAAGTCTTACACTTTTTTCGTGTTTACGCCGTTTTTCATTTACCTAGTAACGTGGACTTGGCTGTAACACATTAGTCTTTGCTTGTCACATTGTAAGTATTTAAAGTTTTGATAATGGTACGTTTAAGTATGACACAACGAAATGAAATATTAATGATGATTGGCTATGGAGACAGGTCTGTTCTGTGGAGACAGGTCCCGACACAACATCTGGTTTGTGAATTATTTAATGATAAGTACCCTATTATCGACCTATTACACAATCAAATGTGCAAAGTACAGAAATCCCAAAATTTTGGTCATGTAAGAGATAATTTCACGAAAGGTCGTCCTGCAATTCCAAAAAATAAACAGTTAAATGTTTTAAGGACAATGAAGGACAATCCTTACAAACAAGTCGCGAAGTCGCAGCATTGCAGTCAATTAGTCAGTCGACTGTTTTAAAATATTTGAAAAAGAGTAAATGGCACCCATATAAAGTGAATTTAGTTCAAGAGCTTAACGAAGATGATTTCGACCGCAGTGTAGAATTTTGCAAAACCATGATGGAACGATGTAATACCAATCGTAAGCCGAGTGCTTTTCTCTGATGAGGCCACCTTCTGTTGTGGCATTGTAAATAAGCAAAATTGTCGATATTGGTCACATGAAAATCCACACAGGTTGATGGAGGCACATATCCAGTTTCCACAGAAAGTTAACGTGTGGGCTGGAATTGTTGGGACTACAATTTTGAGTCCATTTTTTATTGAAGGTTCATTAACTGGTGAAAAATATTTCGAGTTGCTCCAACAAAACGTAATTCCAGGACTTACCGCACTGTGTCAAAATAACGAAAACCCTAATATACCGGACAACTCCATATAGTTTCAACAGGATGGTGCACCACTGCTTTGTCGCTAAAAGTGCGTAATTATTTAAATGAAATTTTCCTACACAGATGGATTGGTGGACGCGGATCAGTAGAATCGCCAGCTAGATCTCCGGACCTAACACCATTGGATTATTTTTTATGGGGTTACCTTAAATCCAAAGTTTATTTTAATAGATCCGAACAATGTTGAGGACTTAAAAGACAGAATTAGGTTGAAATTGGAAGAATTGGACCCTAAACAACTACTGACGTTTTGCTAGAATTTCGGTTTCGACTTGAATATTGTCAAGAAGCAGATGGCACGCAATTTGAACATTTAATTTAATTATTTTTGTTGTATTTATTAATTCTTGTATTTTTGTTTTATTACCTTGTTATAAGTAGTAAAGAAATTTTTTCTCGATCATTTCGTCATGTAACATGCCATAAAATTTAACGTACTGTATGCAGAAAAATGTGCTCTTTCAAATGACATTTTTCTAAATGGAGGTTGCAGTTTAAAAAAATTGTCGATAATTACATAACTTTTTAAAAATGTTTGAAAAAAAAATTTTTTTTACATACAAAAAAATAAGAAATGCAATTAAAAATCGATGTGTCTGAGCTTTGTAACGATTTTAAGGAATTTATTCCAACGTGTTCACTGTATTAATAATGTCTGGGGCATTAGCCTATAATTATCACTTGAATGATTTTTTCATATATGTAATTCGGGAACCACGTTACCATGTATAATAATATACGAAGCACTGCACCGTGATCCAATAATTAGTACAATAATAATTATAAATAAGGAACCTGGTACGGTAGCTTTGTAAAAATCCATATACGAGTACATAATTAATTTCTTTATAGCACCAGTGGTAAAATTACAAACCAGATTTATCAAATCCGGAATGAATTCCCAAAAGCTGGTCTAATATGGGGTCTATTATTCGTTCTCAAAGGATTTTTATGCATTTGCTTCAAGGATCGTGGTCAGTCAGGACTAACCTGCAATGTTCCAATTTGAGACTATTAATTCTCTCGCTGGAGATCAGGGGTGGTTCTACGGGGGTCCTGGTGGGCCCGTGCCCCCAAATTCTTGGGCGACATTTATAAATTAAATAAATAAATTGCGTTAGCAACAGGAAATCGTCAGGAGCTAGGATATATGGCTTTTATGTACAGGGTTAGTCACCCAAAATTGACACCCCCTTTATTTCTCTTAATTTTCATCGAATCGAAAAATTCAAAAAAGGATTTTACACAGTTTTTATGAATTTTTAGGATAATTGAACAATTTTTAAAAAAGGTTGCAAAAAACATGATTTTTTAAAATGGAACACCCTATTTTTTATTTCAAAAAAATTGTCAGTTTCTGATCACAAAAATGTATCATTATTATATTATTACTTCAACTGTTTTCGAGATATGTCGTGATATCTTTTTTTTAATAAAAAAAATTATGATAATTCTTTGATGCGAAAGCATATAATATCTAATAATGACCTTTATTATAATAAAACAAAGTTAAATAAATGACAACGTACAGTATAAGAACAACAATGAACAACAATAAATAACAGAAATAAAGACAACTTCAAAAGGCTACAATAAATATCGTAAGAATTACGATATAATTACGTATTTAATACAGTAGGTTTGCAATATGTTTATACGTTCTCCACGTATCCTCCTCTTCTTTCAAGGCACAGTTGGCATCTTTTTATAAATTCATTTCTCACATTCCCAAATAATTGATCATTGTGCCGCAACTTTTCTATTGCTTGTCTAATGCATTCCTTCAGCTCGTCGATGTTATTATAAATCGAATTTTCATAAATATTTTGTTTTTGTGTTCCCCACAGAAAGATGTCCAAAGGACTCAAGTCTGTGCTATTAGCAGGCCAATGTGTAGGACCGTATTTTCCTACCCAAAGTGGATATCTCTCATTCAAACATTTCGTTACGTTGCGTACAGAGTGTGGGGGAGCGCCGTCCTGTTGCCAAATAACAGAATTCCTGTTTGGAAGGGAAATATTATCTAAATAGTTTTTCACTTCCCCCTGAAGAATATTCAAATAATGCACTGCATTTAAGGACCATGAATACACGGCCTACAATTGTGTTTTGATGAATACCACACCACACATTTACTGTATCATATCCTTGTTTTTTATCTTCTTTATAATATGTGGATTTTCGGGCGCCCAATAATGTGCATTTTTTTTCCTATTAAAAAGTCCGGCAGTTGAAAAGCTACTTCCATCGGTTCAAAATACGTTTTTAAAAAATTATAATCCTCTTCTATTCTATCGAGCCACCTCTCTACAAGAAGCTCTTCTGTCGGCAAAGTTATTTTCAGTTAAAAGCTGAACTGGCAAAATACTATAAGGATTATATTTGTGACGTTTTAATATGCTTGAGAAATATTAAATTCTTCTGCAGTAGCCTTTGTAGATTTATTGGGGTGTTCGGTAAAAGAAAGTAAAATGTCTAATTCCATACCTTGTCCTGTTTTGGGTCTCTGTTTTTCTCTTATCATCTTTCAAAGATTCGCCGTCCCTAAACTTGTGATAAATATTAGAGAACGTGTTCTTGGAGGGAACGCGTCTCTGATGAAATTTTCTTGCATATTCTCTTTTAACTAATGATTTGTTTTTATTACTGGTAAGGTATATTTCTAATATTTCTTTCTTTCGGCAAAAGAATATCCCATATCAACAAATATTTTGGAATTTAAAGTGTAATAAAATAATAATCTTATGTGAGACCTGTCAAATAAACTCCTTATTGTTTCTATAAACCATTTAGGTTCATGGCTCTCCTGATTTATGGTATTGTGTTAAAGTTATTCCCGTGATATAACAATATATCTTTACTAATATCTCAAGTAGTATACTTGCAAACTTACAATAATCATATATTTTTGTAATCAGAAAACTGCGGACAACTTTTTTTAAGTAAAAATATATAGGGTGTTCCATTTAAAAAAAAAAATTATTTTCGCATCCTTACAATTTGTGGAAATTTTTAAAATTCATTTAAGTATTCTAATTCGTTAAAAAACGTGTAAAATCCTTATTTGAATTGGTCGAATCGATGAAAATTAAGAGAAATGAAGGGGGTGTCAATTTTAAATGACTAACCCTATACAGTGTGTGGCTGGACCAGTCCTTGTGAAATCCAAAGTAAACGGCTAAAAAAAAAAACAAAATAATTACATAATATATATTGTACACCATCATAAAGAATGTTTGAAAAAAATTATTCATCATGAAATCTATAAGAGATAATATTCAGTCCCTTAAAAAACCGAAATAAATAATACAGTTGATATCACAAAATGCACTTCACATCACTTCACTTTACCTCACCACACATCGCATCTTCCTCTCAATCCTCGCCCGTCTCACCCACTAATGATTTTCTTTATCACTGTAATCACAATCGCTTTCATTTTCAAAAACACAGTAATATGCAGACGTAGATGCCTCCCACGGTCGAAACACTTACATCAAATACCTTCTTAAATTATTTTCAAAAACACGTCAGCAAATAAACAGATATAAAAAAATTATTACTTATATTACACTATTACACAACTCACTGCAGTATGAAAACCTTCTTAAATTATTTTCAAAAACGCACCAGTAAATAAATAGATATAAAATAATTATTAATGTATTACATTATTACACAACTCACTGCAACACGATAACCTTAAATTATTTTCAAAAACACCAGAAAATTAACAGATATAAGATAATTATTACTCATATTACACAACTCAAATCAACACGATAACCTTCTTAAATTATTTTCAAAAACACGCCAGCAAATAAACGGATATTAAATAGTTATTATTTATCTTATAATATATCAGCACTGCTAGAATGATTTGGTAACAAAATTAAGTGCAGCTCTGAAGTATCACGAATATAAGTGAAACTCCGCCTCGGTCGCGTGCCAGCAAAAACAACAATCACCATTTTCGCTATAATGTAAGCGGTGTAAAAGACGGAAGATGTCATGTGTTATACATTTCTCGCCCACTTGTCGCATCTTGCTTCGCACGTCCCGTCATAATATAGATTTCGCTGACTATACAATATAAATATAATATAAACATCTAATTGCCTTGTTAATTGCGGAGATCCAACTTCAGGTACCTGTTTATTTATTGTGCTTTTGTTCCGTGTTCCGACACCTCGAACAACCGTTTACCGCACAGTCACGCTCATGCGCAATAGATCAAACGTAACGCGGTTGATCTATTGCGCATAAGCGAACCGTGCGAAGAACGGTTTTTCAAGGTATTGGAGTTTTTTCGATATAAATTTGTTAAAGGTTTTTTTTTGCATTATTTTCAATTGACTCAAAAGGTTTCCCAAGATAAGAATAAGGTCGCCATTTATACTTGGTTTTAGAAATTCTTAAAGATCGACTTTAGTAAGTTAATAACAACGTACTTATACGTAATATTTCAAATATATTTTTTTTTTGTTTCAGATATAATAGGACAATAATGAATTTTTCGCCGTTTGGAGTACCGTTGTCGGCAGCTTTGCCCGTCGCCACGCAGTTTACCGCCGGCAAAATTACACAGAGTGTAACTACGCCGAACGGCCAAGTCGTCGGAGTTCTACAAGGTGGTGAAAATGGGGTACACTACATTCGGCCGTTGGACGCTAATGCCTTTGCAACTGCGACCTCACAACAGAATCAGGTAACTAGTATATTCGATTTTTTCTTTCTTATTCTGTTGTACTAATTACCATACAACTACCTCGACCGGATTGAAATTTTTGGCTCAATTAATGTTTTTTTTTTAAACGGGCAATTCTTTTAAATGTATTGGCAACCCGACATATTTAACTACGGTTGATGGTAGTTTTCGTGACGAAAATATATTGAAAATTATAAATTGAGAGTATTGAGCCATTGATTACTTAATTTCTGGTAAAGTACAATAATTTCATCTGTATTTACGCCAGTGCCAGTGCAGTATTTATTTTAGCAAGTATTTTTTATTATTTCTAGGGAACGCAAATTATCAGCTTACCGATTACCACGCCCGGGGTCAAACCGGGGGAATATTCCATGTTTTCTGTAATTATGCCATTATCAGTACAACCTTTATTTACCACACGTTTTTTTATTGTTTTTAGGGAACACAAATTATCACCTTACCGATTACTATGCCCGGGGCCAAACCGGGGATCCCCAGCAAACAGTGCAAATTCAGGTGGTGAACCCACAACCGACTCAGGTTTCGCAAGCTAATTCAGCTAGTTCACCAAAATATCAAATTTCTCAAATACCTATACAGGCCTTCGGACAGGGCGCCACTGTCCTTACAGTCGCCTATAACTCTAACCAGGAGGGAATTCAAATCGTAAGTACAGAAAATAAACAGTAGGTAAACGTTAATATAAAGACATTTATTAATGTAGTTTCCCAGGGGTCAATGTGTACATAGCTTGTTATTTTCAAGTATTTTATATTTGTAGGTGTTAAGATTTCAGAAAATGTATCTTTATTCGCAGCTGGATGGTCAGAATGGCATGCCTGAGGGTATGACTGTTGTCGCCGCTCTTCAGCCTCAAGACATCCAGCTGATTCAAACTCAAGCAGAGCCTGAAAAAAATGATAAGGAACCAACACCTGTTGCCTTGATAAAAAATGAAATTAATACTAAGGACCACGAGTTGGAATCAGCGTCGATATCCATTCCTGCCCAATACCTTCAAAGCGCCAATCTTCAGGAATACCTCCAAAAGATGCAGAACACCACGTTGCCGCTGAGCTTACAGCAATTCTTGAAATTCAACACCACAGCAGATATAAAGAAGGAGCAAATTACAGAGGACGGTATGATAGAAACTGTCAGTATAACCACTCCCGATGGTCAAGGTCACCTGATAATGCATGAAGTAGGAGGAGAGATGGAAACTGAAGAGAGTGTTGATGATCCAAACGATAAAACCAAGAAGAAGAAGAAGTACAAGAAGAAGCCACCAAAGCCGAAGAAACCTAAGCCAGGTCAGGTGCACATAGCGACCGCTTTGGATGGCACGACTCTTTTCTGCTGCCCAGAATGTCATATGGCATATCCGGAAAAGGAATTATTGGAGCAACACTTGGTGGGACATAAAATTGAAAGGCGGTTTATTTGTGATATATGTGGTGCTGGGTTGAAAAGAAAGGAACATTTGGAAAGGCATAAGCTGGGTCACAACCCTGAACGACCTTTCGTCTGTTCAGTGTGTATGAAGGGCTTTAAGCGGAAAGAACATCTGAATCTCCATTTTGTCATCCATTCAGGGGAGAAGACGGAAATTTGTGGGGAGTGCGGTAAAGGGTTCTATAGGAAGGACCATCTTAGAAAACACGCGAGATCGCACATTACTCGCAGAGCTAAGGAGGAAGCTGAAAGAGCGCAGGGGCTACTTACTAAGGAGCCTGCCACTGAAACTGGAACTGCGCAAGTTACAATTCAGGTTGGTGGTGTAAGTTATCATTTTTATTTTTATTTTTTCCTTATTTGTTTTATTAACAATTTGATATGTTTATGAAACCCTCCAAATGTCTATTGTGATCGTAATTACTATGCATTTCAAAAGTATTGAGTTTTAGATCCCTCTACTTTTTGGCGTTTTGTTAATCATAAAAGAAATTATGTGGATCTACCTAAAACCATGAATTTGTAATAATGAACATTGCCTGATCCTCACTTTATCACAAATGCTTTTGCTGATTTTTTCAGCAGTCTTATTCATTACTTGAGAGTAACCTGTCTGATCATAATTCTCATGTGACATGTGGCTTGAATTTAAACTTAACCTGCTTCACAGAAACTGAAATATTAAATACCTTGAAACAAGTGAAACTTAAATTAACTTCCGGTCCTGATTGCATCCCTGCCTTCTTACTGCATGACTGTGCTGCCACTTTTGCAAAACCGCTTACAATATTATATAATTTATCAGTAAAGTCTTCCAAATTTCCATCACAATGGAAATTATCAAAAATTACCCCAGTTTTTAAAAAAGGGGATAGACCTAAACTTAGTAATTGTCATCCAATTACTAGACCAAAACCAAATATCAAGCTTTGTGAATGTTTTTTTATAAAAACGGAAGCCTTTCGTTATAGTCTAAAACTAACTTTTGTGTTAGACTCTTCTTGTCTTAAAACCTCAGAAATACCACAAGGATCCAACCTGGGTCCACCACTCTGTGCTTTGGAGGGTGTCTCCATATGGTGTGTATCTTATTTACTTCCCGTTGGTTGTTTTAATTTATACAAACGGCGATCCATGATTTTATAAATTCACATTTGGAGAGTTTTTAAACAGGAAAGGTCGATTTTTACACATTTTTATTTCCTTATTTCAGGTTCCTAACTCTCAGATTCAAATCCCAGTTCAAATCCAGGTCCCACAGCACCACATACAGGTTTCCGCTCACAACGAAGAAGATAGCGAAAATCCAGTCAGCACCGTTGTCTTGCCATCTGCCTCTGAGGGTCTTTCTATACTACCTAATTAAGAATTCAATCTTAATTGACATAAAACTAGGTATTTTATATATAAAATAAGGAACATCTCCAAGAATGTCATCACAAGCATCTTTTTCCTGTGATTGTTATTCGGGTGTTTTTTCTTTTTTCTGGAAACATGTTCCAAAAACATGCAGGTGACAATATGTAACAAGTTTTTTGGAAACTTGTTTAAATTCTGTATATAATAGTTAAACATATTCTAATATTTATTGCTTATGAAATTGTAGTTTTCATGTTTCACATTGGTCTGATTTTTCTTTTTTTGTACAATTTTATTTTATTATTTTTTGTCTATCAGTATTATATTGCAATATAATTATTAAAAATTTTGTGAATATATCAGACCAACTAGATACTTTATATATATATATATATATATATATATATATATATATATATATGCGCATAGTATTCTTCGTATTATATTAACTGAGTCCAGTAGAAACAATCGGAGATTGTGCTCCAATGCTCAGTCCTAAACGTTTTCAAAGTAATGCAAATATACAGGGTATTTCAAGAAACATGTGCCATTGCTTTGGCGGAGATTTCTCACACAAAGATAAGACAAATAATTCCTATCAACATGGGTTCACTGTTGCTTCATTTCAGATATACACAGTGTTAACATTTTATTTTTTTCAGTTTTTTTTTTCAAATGTCTCTCCTAAATGGCTTTAGCAATTTTAATAATATTTAGATTGTGAAAAGTTTTTAAGATATTACATATTTTAATATTAAAATGGTGTGGATAGCTTCATTGGGGGCGTGTATATGAGCTTGAAATTTAATAATTCTGTAGATATACGCCACTGACTTTTTTACTTTTTGATTGCACACTTATGTAAATGCCTAAAATAGTTACATGTTGTATTTTTTCTATTCTTGCTTTGTTTAAGAGATAATTGCAATTTTGAATCTCTGTTAAATATTGTGCTTCCCATAAATTCTTAAAAAAAAAAGAATCTTAGAAAATGCACGCCCATGATGAAGCTATCCACACTATTTAAATACAAAAATATGTAGTATCTTAAGTACACTTTACAATCTAAATATCATTCAAATTGCTAAAGTCGTTTCGGGAAACTTTTGAAAAAACGATAACAAAATAAGAAAACTTTAACACCATGTATTTCAGAAACGAAGCAAGAGTGGACCCATGTTAATAGGAGCTATTTGTCTTATTTTTGGTCGAGGAATCTGTGCTTAAGCGGTGGCACTTGTTTTTTAAACACCCTGTATAACATTTTCTCATGGCTTTATTCTCAAAAGGAAAAATGTTTGTTACGAAACTGTTTAGACATCTAAAAACTGAAAAATAATTTGGAGTGAACCACTATTAGGTCGCTCAAACATAAGTTAAGTGTGGAAACTCACATTGGGGTCTTTTGTCTGTTTTAGGACATGCACACTTTGTTAAACATGTCTCGTTAATATAACATGAAGATTAGCTGAAAATATGACAATTAATTTTTTAAATCATGCTTTATATAATATACACTTTTTTTTTGTACAAAAATCATTATTTAATTTGTTTAGTAATAAGAGGTTTTGGGATTATTATTATGTTGAGTATATAATTCATTATAAGCGTCCAAATGTCGAAAAATCAAAAATATAAATAATTTTTGTCACAAATTATTTAATAAATTGACCAAATGATGTGTCTTTACAGTTTGGTAAAAAAATTGTGTTAATCAATTCTCAGAAAATCTATTTGTTGACTAATTGTAATGAGGTATAAAACTTCTTCCAAGAATGTATTTAAAATATTAATAAGGCAATTCAAATAGAGAAGAACTTTCGTTATTTTTTAGAAACAATGGTCTTTAAATTTTCTAAATTATGATTTTCTATCAAACGCTTCGAAGGGACAAAAATCCAGAAAATCAAACCTATAAGATGGTCCAGTATTAATACTGAGGAATTTATATTAGTTAACCATTTAGCAGTGTCCCGTGAACGAGGCATTGGTGCCCAACACATAATTGTACATCAATCATCTTAATAATTGCACCACCTCAGGACACTTTCGCTTACAGTGCAGTTCGTTCCAATGGGCGTTCTAATCAAACCCTTGATATACTCTTCTACTTATGTCAAGCAGTAGATTGGCTGGAACTCGTCCATCAGAACTAATAATGCTGTATATGAAAGCAACCTCAGTCATGTATATACATAAGCTTATAACCATAATTTTTCGTTTTTGTCAAAACATGATAAATGAGAGTCTTTTTAAATTACGCACCACCTCGACCTATCATACGCAAGCCAATGTGGTGGGTGAGCCTGTTGGCATTTTGGTACTTCTCAATACAGTGAAGAATAATATCAACACAATGAACGTCGTCACATATTACTCTTTAAGAGAAATTGTAATTTGTAAAATCACGTCAACTATCCAGTAGGCTCAAATTGTTTTGGTCATGATAATATGGTAGCTGGATCAAATGGGTTAACAATCAATTATCTAAATACACACACAGCAGGGTAGCAAAGCTGTTGTCCAAATTCCTAATCTCTGTTTTTGAGAGTCTTGTCGTCAGCATCCAATCAATATTTCCCTGCCGTTTTTCTTCCATTTTTGTTCATCTAGAAATGCTAACACGATCACTATTCTCTTGCTTGTAGGGATAGTTTTAGTTACATACAAGCAAGTCGTGATTTTTCCCTATTTGATTTATCTTTATGTAAATGTATTGTTTTTTTTATTTGTAATTTACGGTAAGAAATATAAATCATGAAATCTCATACAAATAAGATTTATTATTGTTATGCCTATATGCATATACAGCTAAGAAGAGACATTATCATTTACATGAATACATATATGGGGTCATCTTACTTTTTTTTTCTATTCTAACCCATCTGTATATAAGTGATTAAATGTGAATTCTTATAATCAATAAAATATAAATATTAGATGTACATATTTTATTAGATTTAAAGACGTTAATGATTTAAAATGAATATAAAATATTACTAGGGGTAAGTTTTTATACTATTGACAACAGTTCTTCATATTTTACAAATGGAATAAAATGTTTTCTTTTTAATGAATGTGATTTTCTTTCTTACCTTAAAATCAAACCAAAATCCCCAGTAGACTTCCAAATACTAACATTTAAGAAACATTTAGTAAATTATGTATCCAACAGGTGCCCACCAGAATGGAATAGCAGCTGTTGCTTAAAATTTTTTATGCATTTTTGTTTTTCAAAAGTTGTCATCTAGTCAATATTTTTCTTCCATTCTTTATTCTTATGTTTTTCATTTTTATTTATCTTGATTTTGGCAGTCGCCCAGTCACAGTCATCGTGACCGGTCAGGTCACGATCAAGTTGAATGGTCAAATTGCAACATGTCCGAGGTGGTTATGAACAGTCAACTTGTTGAAGTTGTCCAAAATGTTTAATTATCTGCCATAGCCTCAAATTTTAATCATGACACTTGACATAACGATGTATAAATGTCAATCACCTGTTTTTGGTCAAAGAAATTGAAAGAAATCTTCAGTAAAAAAGATAAGAAAGATGATTAATAGACTTTCTCATTGCGTGTTGGTTTTATTAAGCATTTATTCAACATAACTATTTTGGAGTTCTGCCCTCTGGGAATAAATAATTGCTTCACATTTTTAGGACATTTTTGGCAATTTTTTACTATGTGTTTTATCAATAGGCGAGTAGCATGAAATGGCGGCTGGTGAAATTTAGGTTATATCATATCTTAGTATTGGAGCATGGGACTCAGGCGATACTTTGAGGCATTGCCAAAGGAGTCTACTACAGAAAATCGTGAGTAATAATCAGGTACATTCGTTGTTTTCATCATGCTCATTCATGATATAACCTAACTTTAATGACACGAGACACTTCTGATAAGTACAATAATTTTCCTACTGAGCAAGTAAATTACTACTTTCCCCTTCTGTCATCTTTGTGTTAAATGCTTTTCAACTAATTTTTATAAAAATTACTAAAAACTAGCGTTAAAAAGCCATAGTAAACATTAACGTTTAGTGACAATGACCTTTCCGTACACTAGCACCTCTCGTGGTGAATTCAAGCGCGTTAACCCTCATTGATCTTAGCTATCAGATAAGACTTGCAGATGATCGAGGCTTTTGTTTGCTGAGTAGTTGTTTCCTGTAAATCTTATTTAGTATATAGTTTAGCCCATCAGGGTTAGAGGTCGCAACTCTTGGTACCTGCTTAGCAGGTCGGTGTCAGTCACTAAGCCATCCTGACGGGTAGTAGCACTGACCACCAGAGGGATACACTTATCACTCAGTATGTCTAAGATGCTTTATAAAATGATTTGTTCAAGAACTCCTATTTAAATAGGACTTTACGGGTATAGTAAAAGTAATAACCGGGTAGTACCATATTTTATTCTGATTGGATGAATTTAAAATTAAGATTATTTCTATTCAATGAAAACCGGTTGATCAAAACGGCTGGTTATAACCACGGTTACCGCATTATAACTAAATGGTTACCGCATTCACGCTCTAGCCTATCAGATCGCGAAACGTCACAAAGGGATCTGTCCATCGTTAAAATGTAATAATCGCTTATCTCATATCTTGGTGAAACAAGTAAAAGTCCAAACAAAGCAGAAATCGAAGAAAACCCATATTAAAAACTTAAAATAACACGAATGCGAAAATAAACACTTCGAACGAAAAGCGAAAAAGCCCTTTGTGACGTCATTGACGTTTCTCCCCACCATAATTTTATTAAATGCAATAATCGTTTTGTTTATGAACCGTTGGTTTTAACTTCACCATGCCCGAAAGCATATAAGCATTCCTTACAGTCATACGACAATGGAAGTATTAATCGCAATTTCATTGGCCGTTTTAAAATAGCCTCAGGGCATGCGCAGTTACATGACATGTTAAAGTGTATTACATCCTTTTGGAATCATTTGTCTGCAATGAATTCGTTAGATGATAAAGAAGATACTCGCCTAGCACGCGGTAGGTCCATGGTTCGAATTGTAAACTTTTTATTATTTTTTTTTAAATAATTGTTTTTTAGTTCGTTAATAAGATTTTCCTTGCCCTTTATTACAGTTTGTTTATTTTCCTTGCCCTTTATTATAGTTTGTTTATTGTCACGGTGCCGAATTCCCCTTTAAAAATGATATCCGATGAGCACGCCATGTCGTGGCCTTGAAACGGCCAATGAAATTGCTAGAAATACTGCCATTTCCGTATGACTGTAAAGGATGCTTATATGCCGCCCGAAAAGCCCTAATTGTTTTTTTACTTTTGAAAGATCATTGACAACTATTCGATTTGTTGTCATTTTGTTTATTATTTATCTCAGACTAATAATCTGAGTTATTTATACTCCAAACTAAATGTGTGACGACATATATGTGCCAATGTTCTATGTTAAATTACCTCGAATTTTCCTCAAATACAAATACAAACACGCAATTAAATTTGATGTGTACACTCCACACGAATTCTTGATAAGAAATTCGTGGTACACCCTCCAGTCAGTGTACTATTCTCCAGGCGCTTCGCGCTGATAGGTTTTTCTTGCTTATCGAATAACACTTATTTCATTTTTACATGACTAGTTTTCTTTTGTAAATTAATAAATTTAAAGACCTTATGACATTAGTGCCCATTTCCACCGCAATATTTAAGTAGGGCTTAAGTTTAAGTGGCCACTTAAACTGGTTTTTCGTTTCCACCGTTCTATAAGCTCACCTTAGCGCACCCTTAAACTAAGCCTTCGAATATTTGAGCTTAACACTCCCTTAACTTTAAGAAATGCTTGAGTCATGCGCAGCGCATTCGCATTTCATAACCTAACCTATAACTTATTTTAAATTTGAAGACGTTTTCTTGTATTCTAATATAATAAATGCTTCCCTGAGGGACTGTTCTGTGTTTGTGTCAATTGTTTACCTACGATTTTTACAAGTAGGTACAGTAGTTCAAAAATGAACTTTGAGTTTGAGGATGAAGACATATTTGAGGATGATTTGGAAATACTAGATATTATCGACTTTGGTTTCCCAAGGAATCTTAATATTAGATCAAATCATTTTGAAGATTTGGATAATTTAACTTTTTTAGAAGGTTTAGGCTGTATAAAGAAACATTTTGCACCTTTTAACTCTAATCGAGGATGACTTAGAATTTCCTAATGATATGTAAGTACCCATATATTCAGTATAAATTATTTAGGTATACATATAAAAGCAGCCTTTTTTTTTTCAGAAATAACAGTGTTTCACCAGTTAATCGATTATTAACTGTTTTGCGATTCTATGCAAGCGCAGGTCATTTGAGCTCCATTGCAGACTTTGCAGGAATGGGTATCTCAACCGTTTCAAGAATTATTGTTGAAGTGTCCGAGGCAATAGCCAGACTTTATCCTCGCTTTGTGAAAATGCCCATTCAAGAGCAACTTATAAGGGAGCAAAATAAATTTTACAGAGTGGCTTCATTTCCAAGAGTTTTGGGTTTGGTAGATTGTACACATGTACGAATTCAGTCACCAGGTAATTTATCACATTATAAACATTCCAAGTGTCTTTAATACTTTTTAATTTCAGGTGGAGACGATGCAGAAGTATTTCGGAATAGAAAATCATATTTCTCTATAAGTGTTCAAGCACTTTGCAATGCTGACTTGAAGGCGCTAGATGTTGTTACCCGCTGGCCTGGATCAGCTCATGATTCAACAATTTTTAATAACAGCTATATAAGAATGCGTTTTGAAAATGACGAATTTCCCAATTGTTATTTACTTGGTAAGTAAAGAAGCAAATTGTATATACTGTTTTTTAAAGAACTTATTTTTAAAAAATTATCGATTTTTTAAAATTTACACGAATGATGAGCGAAATTTTAAAGAATTGAGAATTCGGTATTCGAATACTTTTTTAGAATCGAATAAGTAGGAATCTACGTATCTCTCTTTTTCTTCTGATATTATGATGATTGAATGCCACTCGATTCTTGTATTCAAATACTCCCATATAAAACTTACTCTAAACCAGTAGCACATTTTGTTAATATTATTTTGATATGTATTTTTTATAGGAGATAGTGGATATCCCCTGAGAAAATATTTATTAACCCCTTTAGCAGATCCACAAACACTAGGTCAGCAACTCTATAATGAGTCACACATTAGAAATGGTGTGGAACGTTTCTTTGGACTCTGGAAGAGGCGTTTTCCAGTTGTAGCTTATGGAATGAGACTTAAATTAGATACAGTGTTAACTATAATAATATCCACTGTAGTTTTGCATAATATAGCAATAGAAATGAATGAACCTGAGCCTCCCCCACCAGAAGATATTAATATTGAAGAATTAAACTATTTAATTCAAATGGGTCAAGTTGTTGACAATCTTAACTTAGAAGATGCTCCTCCATTTGAAATCAGAAATGATTTGATTAATGAATATTTTGCACGTTTATAAACTTTTTTTTATATACTATTCTGGATAGTTTTCTTTATTAACATAACTTTTTTGTATATTTTTTATATTCATATTAACTACCACTGTGGTAAGTGGTACTGCAATAAAACACATTTGAAAATTAAACAATGTTTATTATTTATATGGATATATACAGGGTGATCTACCACAAGTGTGACAAACTTCAGAGGCTGGTAATTCATCAAAAAATAAATGGACTTTAATTATTAAAGATATGTCCTAAAACGCATAATAAAGGAATGTTTTACCCCAAACTTTTTTCGACGTCACTTCCGAAGCAAAACTTTCAAATAACATTATTTTCCACTCAGAAAAAAGTATTTTCAAAATTTCTGTCAGACCAGCCGTTTTTGAATAATTTGCGTTTAACGGCAATAAGGTTTTTCATATTAATTAAACAACATTTTTATTACAAAATTAAAAATCAATGTACAACACAGAAATAACGTACTTAATAGTTAAAAACTACCTCAATAAAGCAAGCTGTTAATTACGAAATTTGTAATTTTATGCGCCTACATCGGGACAGTACTGTATGAAAATTTCATTATTTTAATCACCATCATATCGGACTTATAATCGAAAAATTGATATTCATCAACCCCATTCAAGGGGTTGTAGCTCCCTTATGCGTTTTAGGGCATATTTTTAATAATGAAAGTTCATTTATTTTTTGATAAATTACCAGCCTTTGAAGTTTGTCACACTCGTGGTAGGTCACCCTGTATAGGATTTAATTCATGGTGTCATAACTTAAAGCTAGGAAATGTGGATATAATTTCATAGACATCATTACTCATGGGTGACTAAACTAATATTCACATTGATTTGATGGCAAATTTGATTTAGATCGGCAAATTTCTTGTTTTTTTAAGTCTATATCTAATTTTAATATTTGCATTTTAAGCTCATGCTCTTCATTTTGACGCTTCAACTGGTCTTCAAGCAATATTGTTTGAAGTTCATGCTCTCTTTTCAGACGTTTTAACTGAGATTCAACCAATTTTGCTTGAGCGTCAGCAATAGCTATTCTTTTGTCAACTAATATATTATATTTGTCAGCAATCACCGAGGATGTGAGCGCCTTTACTGTGGTTGTCGGACGGCGACGGCTTGCATCAACTTTCCTTTTTTTGCTTGACGGTTCGGTCTGTAAAGTAGAATTAAACCGTTAATATTTTGATATACTGGTTAAACAGGGAGGAAAAGTTAAGGTCAATGAATAAATACTATACTTACGCAAATATTATCTAATATTTTTAACGCATCAGATTTTGTGGTGGCTAGGCTTGCAGGTGTATATTTTTTCCAGTTAGTATTTTCTAAATTAACTTCATCCTGTCCTATCTGTTCCATATTATCTTCTAATTCATATAATTCATCCTGTAAAATTCATATCTGTAGCTTATTTAACTATCTTATGTATGATATGCTACACCCATTTCCCAAGAGTATACAATTTTGCAGCATGAGCCTTGGCCAGTGCCATAATTTTCATTCAAGAAGGAAATGGTCATTCCTTGCAAGTTTTACATTATTAATATATTTCGCGGAAGTAATAGAAACAAATATTTATTTAACTTACGTTATCCTCAGTTGGCTCATTTTCCTTGTTGACCTCTAGAATTACACTGGTCGATGGTACTTGTGAACATGACGGTAACGACAAGGCTGTATCTCCACCGAATCTATGTTGCAATCCGTAGACTGTTTTTTGATTCATAATGGACACTTTGGATGTTGAAATGCAAACGTTCCGTATTCGTTTACTATGGTCTCAATTAAATAAAGGTTATGTCCACAAATTTGTAATTCTTAAGCCGAAATTCCCTAGATCGACACTTAAATCAAAGCTTAACTAAGCCCATGTTACGTTTCAACGGTGGAAATGGACTGAAGGTAAGCCGAGTTTAAATATTTAAGTATGCTTAGTTAAGTGTCACTTATATGTAAAACGGTGGAAATGGGCATAGGTGCGTTAATTCTAACCGAGATCTGAGCTAATCTAAGTTGTTTTACGGTTACACTGCATAGATAAAAGCATAATTTCATTTGAGGTACCCTCTGTAACCGTAAAACTACTTAGATTAACTAAGAGATCTCAGAAAGGACGCACCTATTGTTTCAGATTAATAAAAAATATATGAGAACTTTTGATTAGATTGGAATAAATCCGAACAATGCCTAGGTATGTAACCTCTATCCTAAGCCACTCCTTCCTATTGAAGAAATAGGGCTTTTCGGAGTTTAACCAGTAGTTACAACCTCTCGATTGTCATTGGTTGAATTTAATTTTTGAATTTGAATTCAATCAATGATATTAAAAAAAACGTAACTAACTTATACCAAACTTTACCTTTTGCGTTCATAAAACGTAAATAAATAGTAAATAAAAGGTCATGTGATGTTATACCAATACCTAAACTTATCTAAAAGCTCTCTGTTAATTTCGAACACACTCCTAGTTAAAACTTTTTTTTGCACCCAAAACCCCTAATGTCATTTGACTTCTATTTTGGAGTTGTTCTTGATTTTGCAAATAAAAGCAAAGATTTTGTTATTTACTCTAAATAAGTTGTTTTTTTGTGATGTGAAACTTTATTATACGATTGTTGGTACATTGCTCCATAAATAGGTATTTAAGTTTTTTAACCTGACATATATTTATTTCATTTTAACATATGATGTAGAGAAAAAGCTCATACAAGTTCATACATTTTGTTACAAAATTTTAATGATGGCTGTAACTGCGAAAGAAATTTGTGACAATGTAAAACTAGCTAGGGAGATGTCAGTGCTTGGTAACTATGAAAGTGCGGAAGTCTATTATGAAGGGTCTTTGCAGATGATATCAAGATTAATTACAACGATTCCTGATCTAACAAGGAAGAACAAATGGCAGCAAGTATGTATTTTAACAAAATAGGTACGTTATATGTATTGATTTATCCCTACTTTTTTAGGTCCAAAAAAATTGTCAGTACTGAATATGATGGCGTGAAAGTACTGAAAACAATGTTACAGACTTTAAGGGTAGAAACCAGTATTGAGGTTCCAGTTGGCGTTAGGAAACGAGATGACTCTCTTGTAAATTTTGCTAATATAGCTACACCTAATCTATTCAGTCAAAGTGATCCTGACGTTTGGCCACCACCTACACCTGCAGATCATAGATTTAATATTCGGTAAATATGACAAAATCCTCAAGTAGTTGTACTAGTGAAGATGCAATTGGTCTAATTTTATTGTTAAATCAGTTTCCTTCTAACTACAAATTTATTTTGCCTTTTTGTAGAAATAATGGTCCAAAATCAAGAACCTCAAATGTTAGAAAGGTAGATGTAAAAAAGGGGGTCATCATCATCAAGGGTAAGTTCTTCAACTACTGCAAGAAGATCTGAAGACAACAGATCAAGTAGGCAATCGACAAAAAAAGAGGAAAGACCTTCCTCTTCGAGGTCAGAGAGATTCATGGAGAAACCTGAAAAGGATCAGAAAGATACTGAAAATTTGGATAGAAATGAGAAGAATGATTCTGAGGAAGAGAAAAAATTCGAATGCCATGGTATGGAAAGGGAGTTGGCTGATACGCTAGAGAGAGACATCGTACAAAAAAATCCAAATATACACTGGGATGACATCGCTGATCTTCATGAAGCAAAGAGACTGCTCGAAGAAGCGGTTGTTTTACCAATGTGGATGCCTGAATTTTTTACAGGTAATAAAAAAAATTATACTTTGTTGTTTGGATCTTTGCGTGTATATCAAATTAGTTACGACATGCGTCCGCAGCAATGCATTTATAGGATAAACAAATATAGAGATACGAAAAGCCAATAATTGGTAGAACAAAGACACGATTATGAACCTATGTTGCAGCTTCATTGACCAACTTGTTTGTTACTTGCTTTAGCGGTGTCGTAATATTTTTGATATTAGTAGCTGTATAAATCACATAACTTGACAAATACTGGGGTACGCCCTATCTCAATGTTAGAATATATAAAAAATATTCTCCAGTACACGCCACTCTTCAATTGTAAAGTTGATCTTCAATTTATTTACATCATACAGCTTGTAATTGTGATGTACCTGCGAAGATCCAAACCACAGAGTATACTACCTATATAGCTGATTTATGTATTTTATTTAGGAATCAGAAGACCCTGGAAAGGAGTTTTAATGGTGGGTCCTCCAGGAACAGGTAAAACCATGTTAGCTAAGGCAGTAGCAACTGAATGTGGAACCACTTTCTTTAATGTTTCTTCTTCTACTTTGACATCGAAATATCGTGGTGAATCTGAAAAGATGGTCCGACTACTGTTTGAAATGGTTTGTAACATATTTAAATATTTTATTTCATTTATTCATTTATGCTGAGCTCGGTAGCACAGTGGTCCACAGTGTTAAGTGACAAACATAGCTGGTTTACTGCCTATCGACTAAATCAAAGGGATTGGTTATGTGTCCGCATTTTTTCAACACCTGTCCGTGCAACTTCAGCTTTGGTTTGGTGGGGGTTGTCTAATTTATGTGGTGTGTTTATGTTTTTGTTTTTTATAATGTAAAAAAAATTCCCATTTTGTTGTATTAGGATTAAATTTGTTTTGTTTCAGGCACGATTTTACGCTCCTAGTACAATTTTTATAGATGAGATCGACTCCTTGTGTTCTCGACGAGGTTCGGAATCAGAACATGAAGCCTCTCGTCGTGTTAAATCTGAACTTCTTGTTCAGATGGATGGCATTACAGCTAATAATGATGAGCCTGGTAAAGTTGTAATGGTCTTAGCCGCAACTAATTTCCCTTGGGATATTGATGAAGCCCTACGGCGCAGATTAGAGAAACGTATTTACATACCTCTACCAACATTAGAAGGTCGGGAAGCTTTACTAAAAATCAATCTACGAGAGGTTAAATTGGATCCAGATATTAACTTAACCACTATCGCTAAAAGACTGGATGGTTTTTCGGGAGCAGATATTACTAACGTTTGTAGGGATGCCTCGATGATGTCGATGAGAAGAAAAATATGCGGCTTAAGGCCAGACCAGATTAAACAGTTGCCTAAGGAAGAATTAGATCTTCCAGTTACAATGAGGGATTTCGAGGAAGCTCTTGTAAAAAATAATAAAAGCGTCAGCAAGGAGGATCTAGACAAGTACGAAAAGTGGATGAATGAGTTTGGGTCGTCTTGATAACATTACGTTTAAAATTATCACACGCACCATGCCAGTAGGTTTTAGAGGAACGATGAACTGTGCTGTGAAATTTTAAATACACTTAACAAGAATTTACACTCACCTTCTTATTGTTAAATCATGTTATTATGTTATGTTAATTATGATAAAAATATAAACTGTTTAATTATGGAGGGAGAGGGTCTAACTTTTTTACTTGGTTATTTCAAATATAATGGGTCGGATATCTGATAAATGGTGCTTTTAGTAAAGGAACATTTTTGCTGGCAAGAAATGCAGTTAATATTCGTAAACATGTAGTTTACGTTTACAGTTGACGTACATGATTTTCTTTAACTACGTAGAACTATAAATTAATCATAATGCGTATTAAAAAGTAAAAATGTAAGGTCTTTAATTTAGTTTTGTAGGTTTTACAAAAAACCAAACCAGTTTTGGCTTGTATCATCATCATCACTGTATATCAGTAAAATACACATTTTATAAGTGGGGAAAAAACTCATAAAATGTAAAGAAATAACGTGACGTTCAAAAAAATTCATTGAAATTCTAGGACATCTGAGGTTTCATCACGCTTTATTAAATTATGAAATTTCAGAAAATCCTTTTCGAAATTGTAGTTATGAAATCCACTGAAAGAGGAATTCTATGAAATATAATAAAATTTAAGGGAATCCAGTAAGTCTCTTTGAGAGAAGAAGAATCTTTAGGCAATTTGCATGAAATTTCATAAGAAATTTAAGAAATCTGATGTACAGATGTTGGCTATTGCTAGTTGGCTAATTTGCACAAATAGACAACCTGATTAGTTACGATAAAAGACGCTTTAGTATTTTATGTTTTACAACCTATAAATAATTCTAGAACGTTTTATGAACTGATCGGAGAAGAATTTTATGGAGAAACTAAAACGCTTGCATTTCATCCACACGTTTTGTAGATATAGATTAGAAACAACACCACAAAATAAACTTTTCTTGCAGAGGGTGCAGTGATAAAAGCCTACTGAATGTTTACTATTTTCCCAAATTATTTCATTCCTTTTAACATGATTATTTATGTTGCAAAGTGCAAATTATCTTTGAAAATTGCTTTAATTCAAATAAGACTTAATCAAAAAATATTTTGTACACACATAAACATGTTTTCCACAGTAATATTTTTGGTAGTTTGGTCCAGTTTTGATGCTGGATATAAATGTAATCAACAAAAAAAATAGCCTATACACAGCAGATGTCACTAGGGATGTTTTAAACTTTTTTACATCAAAAATAATTTAACGTACGTTAAAAATAGTAGCCATAAATAATTACCTTTTTCGTGAATTTTATCTACTATGCGTTTCAAAAGTATTGAGCCATCATTTTGAATGTGAATTTCCAAAAAAAATGGATTTGGAATTTGGAAAAAATAGGGGTTTTTGCTTGGATATAATACCCTGTACATGTCAACATTTTATTTTTTAAACTTGCATTATATCTAAAAAAAATTGTACAATTTTTTCGCTATCTCCTTGCTCATTAATGTTTAATTATGTATAACTTCATGAAATATTGAGATATTCGAACGAAATTTGGGATATAGAGGTGTATGTTTATTTTCACATTGCATAAAAATTTTCACCTAGAAGCCAATGTTTTCATAAAAAAAATTATTCGTGACATCACTGTATATCTTATATGAAATAGTTAAAAATATGTAAAATGCCATATAAATTAGACAAACTCCAAGTCTATAGCCAGAGCTGTTGAAGAAATGAGACCACACAACCACTTCTTTTGACTTTGTCATCGTTTAAACTGGGAGGAGCACAGGAGCGGGCAGACAGTAAAACCAGTTATGTTCATCAATTAATGCTCTAGCCCACTCTGCTACCGAATATATATGTTTATAATTTTTTTTACAATTAGGGAATGTCAACAAAAAAGTCCGAGATATATAAAAAATATGTATTTTTAATGTCAAGAAAGAGATGGAGAAGATAACAGTGAGAACATCATGGGAATATGCAATGCAGTGCATGCGATTCTTTTTTCCCCTGCTTCACCACGGAAGCAGTTGCGTTTATTCTTTCCCGATTATTTCTTGTGGTATTTCGTTAATTTTTGATGAAACTATAATTTGTTCATAGCATCTCTATTTGTTGTGCAAGTATTTTCTTAAATGTGAAAATATTTCATTAATAATGATAATGAAAGTACCGTTTAGCAACATTTTTTCTAATAACTGAACAACTAAAAGGCACTTATTTTTGCAAAAAATACAAGCATACAAAACATTTTAAGTAGTTTTATCAGGTTTAGTGAATTTTTTTCTTTTTTAATAATTTATATAACTTCGGCCCATTTCCCCTACCAGGGCCAATTACCGACACCAGGAGACGAACTACCCCCAACTTGGAATTTTTTTAGGGATTTTTTACTTGCCTAACATTTAGTAGACAAGGGACCAACTGCTTTACATCCCTTCTGAAGGATGGTATACCACCTACACAGCCCTCGTCTAAGATTGCATAGCCTCAACGTATACGCTGATACATAAACCAATACTCAAATCAATACCGACTACGACTACCGTTGCTTAACTTTTTGTTTCGAATACAAGTGCCGTTAAGGCAAATTTATGCTCGCCCCAGATTTTAGTGAAATAAATTTGCAAGTACCGTATATCAAAAATTATGCTGATATTCGATACATTTTTTACATTATCATTCTCTATTTCAAAAACTATAATACCAATTTTCATAAAATTCTGACACTCTATTAAACAGTATAAATACTAACGTGAAGAAATAGTGTAATTTGGTTACCTAATTTTTTTTCGTAGGCGTTGACTCTTCAATACTATTAAAATGCATAGTAAGTCGACTTTGTAATATTCTAAAAATCTGATATGGAACTGCTTTTTCTAGTTTAGAAAAGAATGTTTTTAGAGTAATATTATGTTTTTAGAGTGATATTAAAAATTACGATGTCCAAAAGTACAAAAGCAAAATTGTTAACTTAAAATAAAACCCTAAAATTTATATATTTCAATTTCTAATTTTATTAGTCGTCATGATGAAATATTTATTTGATATTATACCTTACAACGTGGTGGAAATGAATAGTTACTTTATGATTAATTCCTAATAAAAAATGGAGATGCCGATTTACTGGGAAATTTTGAATCCATTTTTCATTAGAAATCTAACGTGTGTTAATTTCAGGGTTGTGTATTAATAATACTTGAAGTATTGTTTTTTAGTCTTGAATATGTATTAATTGCATTCTTATATTGATAATACAATTTTTATAATACTTTTTTTGTAATATATAATAAAATAATATACTGCTTATATATTTAATTTTATTTTTATGATCTTTTCTTTACCACCGCTTGATTGAAACTGACCGATTTGGAGAATTGTAATAAAATTAATTTATGGCAAATCTTCGTTGAGGTTTAACTGATTTATGTATTAAACTTTTTGGCTCTCAATTATTTTTGATAATGTACACATCCAAATAATAGGTATATCAGTACTAAAAGTAAAATTCCCATTCAAAATCATTCTAAATCTGATGTAAGAAGGTAAAATCGGTAAGCTACTCAAAAATTGCCTGTACTCAAAATTTGTCATTTAGCGATAAATCTGCAAGAATAATACAATATAATGACAATGAAATAATTAAAGAGATCTATCATAATTTAGACAACCCCCAAATTCTGCCAAAGCAAGAGTTGAAAAAAAATGTGGACATACAAGCATTCCTTCTGACATTGCTATTTAATTGGGGAGCTGAGATTCAAACTCACGAGAAGTTAGTATGACTAGTCGAGATAAGATAAGATAAGAATTTATTCGTTTGTGGAAGTTTATACATAAATATAAGATACAATGTACAAACCTTAAAAAAACTAGTTGTCACACACACAATAAGCTTAAATTCACAAGGTTCATTCATGCAAAACACTAACATACTGATAATAAATAACAAATTTTAAAATAGGTGCAGACAAACAATTGAACGGTTTAAAAACGTCTACGTCAAAATGTTTTATCACATAAAAGTATAAATACTTTATTTTTAAATGCCCTGCTACTTGTGTCGAAAAAATTTTTGATTTCGTTGAAACACTTGATACAAACGTGGTTTGGAGAGTTTTTTCCCAGTAAAGGGAATATGACTGATATAGGTTGTCTTTGTCACATATGCACCAGTTGTGCAAACGTGGTGTCTTAGAGTGGATTCGACTTGAATGTTTATGCTGGATAGTTAGTAGGTACGGTGCAGTAGTTTGGTATGAATTTGAAAAAGTTGTGGATCGTGAAAGTACAGTGAAACTCTACGAGCTGGGGACATGAGAATGGGCATTATTTGTCACCCCTGATGATCTAATGCATGCATTGGTCCTGCATATGCAAATACTCTACTGTTCTTTTTATTAGAACCCAAATCCATGTAACTGACTCATGAAATGTTTTTAAAAAATGGAGGGAAAGCAAAGTAAAACGCGGATATACCATTCTGCATATTTGTAGAACAGTGATAGTGATAAACTGAAAACGCAATTCACTTAACTTACAAACTGTGTTACAGAACACTAGTTAATTAATTGTTTTGTGCTGCATTTATTTTACATAAATAAACGTGTGCCATAGTGTTGCTGTTTTGAAGAAATTTCAACGCGCAATCAAAATTCAGTTCGCGGCAAAAATTTAAAATATTCAATCTCAACCCGCCGCGCCAGTTTTGGCTTACATTTATCCCCATCAATATTCACCTCGCCTAACGCAAAAGGTTTGGATGAAAATTCACCTTTATAAGGGTTAGTTCGTGGGGGGGTCAATTTTACTATTACGATCCTGTATTCTTTTAACAGATGTTTGTGGTGGAAGGTTGCGTCATTCTCCGTCATTTCAACTTCTTCCCCACTCCGCACGTCCATTCACTTGTAATTTTTTTTTTATAACCTGTAAATAATATTTGCACCATAATTGAAATTACAAAACTATTTTTTAAGATATAAGAACTTTGAAATCCAATTTGCTGATAAATAACTATAAACATATATCCAATCGATTTTTTGCAACATTATTTGTTTATACACGACTATATTTATTTTATTATATAAAAAAAGTGTGTCCAGTAATATCTACCAATATTACGTTTTTGATTAAAATGTACATGAATGGGATATTACTTCACAACCTACGTGAGTACTCCGCATACCTATATAAGCAAGCGCGCGGAATTTAACTCATTCAACCAGTCACTTTTGTTGATATCAACACAATAATAATAATATTAAAATACCACGAAAAGTACGAAATGTACGAAAAAATCGTTAATGCTGACCTTAACGGTGATGTCCGTATAGTGGATTTAAGGAGTGATACAATAAGTAAACCAACTCAGGAAATGAGGGAGGCTATGTATAATGCTGTCGTAGGAGATGATGTCTATGGCGAAGATCCTATGGTGCTTGAACTACAGCGACAGGCAGCAGAACTTGTGGGGAAAGAAGATGCACTTTTTGTAGCCAGCGGAACTATGGCTAACTTGATTTCTAGTAAGTTGTTTTTATTATATAAAGTTATTGCAGTAGTAAGACGTTTTGGCACTTATTTCAAAGTTATACTTATCTGTCATCAAAGCTTCTTTTCAATTTATTAAGTAATTTATAATATGTTGTATTGTATCGGGACATTAAATTAAACACCACGGGTAATACACAACCTCCTGTTCGAGTATCTGAGTATGCTAGGATCAATTGTTGCTTTAGAAAACATCCCAGCTCTTCGACTGAGAATTGAATTCGGAGCTTCAGGCTGAAAGACAAGTATCCTTACCGCTCAACCACTTGAGGCCATTGGACTTGGACTTACCAAACAATGCAAGGCAATATGTCAACTTTTAAAAAAATTAAGTGAAGAAAATTTTAACATTTTAATATTTTGTTGTTGCCAGGACAATATCTCCTATGTAGCATAAAACAATATTTAACCAATTCTTTACTGGTTGCGCTACGATAAAACCTTAGTGGATAAAATCGTCAGTAAATAATCTTTTTTTGGGAATATCCATTACTTTTTAAATAAACTATTATATATCAGTGTAATTGGCAAGGAGCCACGAATTCAAAAATATAAAAACATACAGGGTCATTTAAAAAAATACAACTTTGTTTGCCCCCTGTATATTTCCAACTGCCCCCTGTATATTACTATTATTTTGCATAATATTTTTTACAGTTTCTTTAACAATCTAAGTAAATTTTGTTCTCTCCTGTAAAATTTGCATTTTTGCACAATATTCTGGCTATTGACGATTTGTTTTTGACCGATCTTATGTTTTACTGGGATGTCAAGAAATATTTAAGAAGATATTGTAATTATAAATAATTTTGTCAATTATAAAATTCAACTCTATGTATACAGTCCCACTAACCTCGATATGCCGGTTGGCTTTTGGGCGATCGCTGATAGTACTAGGTAATATTTTTGGCAATGGCAGGATGCTCTCTGATTGATCAATTTAAAACACAAAGGACAGTACAAAATCATTACTAGCTGATGCCACAATTGAAATACATTTTCTTGGTCAATCCAGATCTGCCTGTATTAGTGGATACCTACCTATGAGTCAACATCAGATTTTGAATCTTTGTTTACTTTTTTTTTGTTTTATATGTAGAATTTAATTTACTAAAAATTTGTATCCATTTACTGATTTTTACAATACTTGTGATGATTATTACTTCCTCGCCCCTCAAAGTGAGGGTTATGTATTCGTGAAAAAAATTTTGAAAATTTTTATTGCATTTCTGGACGAATCTCGACGAATTATGACGATACACAAAATTTCAGACAGAAAAAATTTTCAGTCTGTGTGTGTGTGTGTCTGTCTGTGTGGTTCGCGATAGCAGCTACAGTTTTTGAGATAAATATTTCAAATTTGGCACACACATTCTCGAGATAAAGGAAGAGATTGAGTTCGTCGATGAGCAAAATGGTCCCAATGTCTAAAAAAAATATTAGTGACATTCCACCAATGCGACTTTTTTGAAACGTCAAAATGTGACTTTTTGAAACGTCAAAAATTACTTTTATTATAAACTCCACCACACGTCGAGTTTTACTACGGTGAGGAAGTGCTAATCCCCAAGTAATTGGCATCGGTTTTTTTTATAGATTATACCCAGAAGTTTGAAAAATTTCCATATAATATTATATTTTTTTAACATGGATAGTAGTAGAAATTTCTGAGGTCATTGGGTCTGTGATAAATGAGTCAATTTTCTATTTCTGAAAAACAAAAAAGAAAATACCTACAGGAAATTTTTATAATTAAATTTTTTATAAAATGGGTTAGTTAGAAATTCAAAATGTATTTTTAAAAATTTTATGAAGGTAAAAAGGAACCAATGCCTAAAATTGTTCTCTTATAAAAACTTTATTGCTTATGAGCCAAAACAAAAGTAGTTCATATATTTCATAATTCGGATGTTATTAAAAAAACATAAATTCTTCCAATAATTTAAAAGTAATAATTAATGATCATACAAAGTAACACAGTACCTAGTACTTAAATTTGAACTTTCATAGAATATACCAAATAATACAGTAATCATAAACATTAGATGTAAATCATTAGATTTATCTTGTGAAATGAATAAGAAATATATGATAAACTTTTTCACAGTACCATATGTTTTTATTTTTATTCATATATTGCTCAATGCGAAGCTCCATGTTACATATGGAAATGGAAATGTACATTTGCTTATTTAATATTAGCAAATATTGCAATCAATTAAATGGTCCAGTGCCTCTGATCCTAATTATAAAACAATCACTTTATTTTTATGTACTTAAAAATAGATAAAAACCTAATTAATAATATTAGCATTTCCAAAGTGTTTTTTATATGATAAATATGTTTGCAAACACTTTTGTTATTATTATTATTATACTTGTCACTGATTGTGTTTATAATTTGCACAATTATTGTTTTTTTTGACGATTTTTGATTTTGTAATTATTGATTTTTGTATCCTACATATTACTAGATTTTTCTTTTGTTTGTTTTTAAATCTTATCGCAGTCCAGCTTTTGCAATATAGAGATTTTCAATGTCATGAATGTCAGAAATGTTATTAATGTATGCCAATTTATATAAAAAAAATTGAACAAATTGTTGTTTAAGAAGTATGCAATTTATCTAATTTTAATATCTCTTCCGGTTCCTGAGATATAGGGCAATATTTTATTTAAAAAATTAGTATATCTTTTTTTACGGTGTAAAATTTTTTTGAAAATTAAAAAATGCAGTGGACAGATCTCATTTTTTTTGTGTATTTGAAGAAACATTTTTTGAAAATGTGAAACCCTGTATTATTACTTTTTGGGACTATACTATTTGGATAGGTTTATTTTAATTTATTTTTATTGTTGGAAAAACAGTAATGGACCAGTATATATAGTGTGTCCATTTAAGGTGGACACAAGCTTATGAAATCTTTATTTTTTGAAATAATCGAATAATTTTGTTGTTGTTGTGAAGAGCCTCAAAATTTGCTTTTTTTTTGGCACTTTGCCATCCAATAAGTACACGTCTACTACGATTTTTTACCCCAAAATTCAAGAAACCATATTAGTGTTAGTGATTTTTTTCCAAGTGTTTAATCTGAACCTCTCAATATGCATTTGTAATAAATTGCACCAAAGTTAGAAAAACCATCATCAAATTATGTAATAAAAGAAGCTAAGTAGACCTTGGAAAGAAATAATCGACCATCGAATAGAGAAAATATGGCTTGCTATTTAAAATTAAGTTGTGAATTCAGTGTATTTCTTTGGACATGCTAATTAGGACTGTTGTGTTGAAAGTGCATGATTATTTTTAGAAAAAAATTTCAAAATTCAGCGAAAAACATGACATATTTTTGGATAAAAATATATTTTCTCTATTGGATGGTCGATTGTTTCTTTCCAAGAACTACTTAGCATCTTTTATTACAAATTTTGATGGTGTTTTTGCTAAGTTTAATAGAATAAATAGCATTTGACTTTTTTTTGATGGAATTTACCACAAAGATATTTTGAAGGGTCCTGATTAAGGCTGTGGTGTCTGATTTTTAATAAAAAAAATCGTTAATGTGGTTTCTCGAATTTTGGGGGTAAAAAAAAATCGGCATAGTCCGTATGGGTACTTAGAGGATGGTAATATGGTAAAATAATGGAGATTTTGATGCTTGTCACAACAAAAAAAATTCATTCGATTAAGTATCTCAAAACACAAAGATTTCGTAGGCTTGTGTCTACCTTAACTTGAACGCCCTGTATATTTTATGATTATTTAAACCAAAATTTCTCATTATTTATAAAAATATTGCGTCCTGTCTTTGACGTCCATATCATTATCACTCGCTTATGTCATGAAAATGATTTTTTTTTTGGTTGTAATTGTTAATTAAAACTTTTTTTTATCATGTGTACATAAGTTGAGCAATTTAACTTAAGATAATTTGTGTGACGAAAATGGTATTAGACAGGTTGTATTACAAATTGGTGTTGAACTCTCTTCTAAGATATAATAACAGTTTTAAATTGAGTTACGTAACATTTCCTGTTGAGCAAGTCATATATGGTTAATTATAGTACAAACTGACACAGTAGGCTAGTAAGGAACATGTAAAAAAAATACTGTTGCCTACATGTAATGGCTCTAAAGGAATTTAAATTTCTATAAACAAATGGAGTAGATGCGAAGTGGTTTAATCTTGGATTTGGGACTGGATAAAGACAGAGTAAATGAGAAGAATTTTATTTTTGATTTATTATAAATATTTAAAAAACGAAACATGGTATATTTAAAATAAAACCTTAACTTTTTGATTGATTTGTTTTTATATACACCTTTTTTATTATGATTATCTCTGTAGTGCTGCAAACTGTTTGAAATTTTCATTAAAATACGTATCTTCTATTTTAAAAAATAATAAAAGCAAAAATAAATTCTTTTTCATTCATTAATGAAAGAAATATGAATAGTTAAATATTCGAAGATAATCAGGGAGAAAAACGCGTTTTAAATTTTTTATAATTATAATAAAAAAAAAGTTATATAATTTGTTGCGGATGTGGGGATAAAAACGATCTTGTGTAAAATTAACTTTTTTAAATTTATTATTTTATTAATATGAGACATAATTTTTACGTATTTTTGACAGATTTAAATGTGGGATACCTACTGATTGTTGTCAGAATGCAAAAATTGGCATTATTAATACCAATACAAATAACTAAATTTTAGCAAAAATCTGTGTTAAGGGTTGTCCCATTTTTTATTGTCCCACCTGTACATATATTTTTCTGTTTACTTTAGTAAATTACATTTAAATTTTAATATAATCTAGTAACAAAAACTTATGGATTTCTTTTAGTGTAAGAATGATTTTATAAACATTTTACTTTTACTTTGAATCAAGTTGTTTCTAGGCCAATCACATTAAGTACACTTTTGTGGCTATTTTTGCTCTAGTATCCAAGCAGGTATGGTATTTATCTTTAATTACATAAGCTGTCAGTACATCATTACTCTGCAAAATTTTATTATGTATATAATTTTTTATCTTTATCTTAAAGTTAATTATTTAGATAAAAGTAACCAAATGCTGTTTACATAACTGGCATCATTATTATGTATACAAAATACACTTGATTAACAAAAATTAAAATACTCTTTATTATTATTATTGTATTTCATTATTTTTATGATCATCTTTAATGTAATTATATAATATTAGTGTGACTTGCCTTTTGTATCGTGTGTATGTTGACTGAGGTTAATAAAAGTATTGTATTGTATTTTATCAGTACAAAAAAAAGTATTTAACTTTTCAACAGAACAAATGAGCAGGACTGTTTCCTGACATTTGAGGCTTATTAACAGAACATCCCGAAAGGCCAAATCCAAAATTTGGTTAAAAACAAAAAAAAAAATTCCGAAAACAGCTGAAAAAATATTTCTTGTTTTTGATAAAATCTAAAATTATTATTAAAAGATGTTGAGAATCGCCCCAGTAGGTCAATTTTTAAAACTGGTGAAAAAAAATGTATTTTTTTATTTTTCAGCAGAATTTTCAATTTTTTGTTTTTAACCAAAGTTTGGATTTGGCCTTTAGGGATGATTCTGAACAACTTTTCTTAATTTCTTTAGGTTTAAATCGGATAAAAACTAAAAAAGATATATGGGTGTTACAGTCTTATATATGACATAGGTACTGTGGAAAAAAGTAAAAAACGAAAGTGAACTGAAAATAATTTGTGTAGTATATAATTATTATTGAATAATGTAGCAACACTCCTTGATTTATTACAGTTATTATGTCCTTCATGATTAAGTATATAAAAAGTTAAATACAATAATTTGAAAAACATTTCATCAGCTCATTATTGATACCAAGGTTATATAGTTACATATTACCGGAAATAGGCAAAAGTACCTTGTAATTCAAATATTCAATTTGTTCCTTAGGTTCAGTTGTATAAACATAGTTTAATACTGAACTATCTTTGTAACCTTTAATTAGCAGTCAGATATTAGAGTTGTTATTGGGCTGAAAATCACTGAATTTTCAGCTTTATGTTTCAAAGATTATCGAGATGAAAATGTTGACCACAGAATATATTCATTTCAGAAAAAAAGTAATTTTTTGTTTTCTTTTTTTTAGTTATGGTACACTGTAGCCAAAGAGGAAGTGAAATAATATCTGGCGATAATAGCCATACGTTTCGTTTTGAACAAGGTTAGTTAATGTAATTTCTAGAAACTTTTAAAAATAAACACTTTTCATAACTGGAAAGTTTTGCAGAAGAAGTAAATAGAGCAAAGAAAACTTTCCTTTGAATGTTAAATGAGAAATTACCTGGAAACTTTTCAAAGATATTTCTTCTTTAATTTAATGTTGTTTCTTTGACGTTAGCTTTGTTTAAAACTGTGTGACATATTTTTGAAAAAATCGTTTAACTATTGCTGTTTGTCCAAAATTATGTGGTTATAAAAATGTTGTGCCTCTTAGACCCATTGTGATGGTCAAGATCTTAGCTTTTATGAAAACCGTTGTTTTTTAGGTGGTTCTGCCCAAATAGCTGGTGTCCAAACAGCTTTACTGAAAAACAATGAAGATGGAACCTTCAGCCTTGATGCATTGCGGAAAAAATTAGGAAAAATCCTGATTTTCATGAACCTACTACCTCCCTTATTATCGTTGAAAATACGCACAATATGTGTGGTGGTAAGGTACGTTATTTAGTTGAAAACCACTAACCGTTTATTCTAATGATCTCTTGAGGTACAATTTTTGCATAATATTGTGATAGTTTTTTAACACACTATTATAATGAATTATAGGTTTTACCTTTAGAATGGTTAGAGAAAGTGAACAATATCGCAAAAGAACACAATATTCCTGTTCACATGGATGGTGCCAGAATAATGAATGCTGCTGTATACTTGAAAGTTTCTCCTAAGAGGGTTGCAAGGGATGTAGACTCGGTTTGCTTTTGCCTAAGCAAAGGATTAGGAGCCCCAATTGGTGCACTTTTAGCAGGCAGCAAAAGTTTTATAGCCAAGTACGTAACGTACTTATACAGTGCGTCCATAAAGTAACGCATAAATTCATTATTAGGTAAATAAACAATATTATTGAAAATTCCCGAAACACGTCAATTTTTTATTTTAATTTACTATTTTTTCAAATAACAATTTAATATACAGGGTGACCTACCTTCGAGTAATGACGTCATCACTGGTTTTTTAAATGGAACACCCCACTTTTTTCCCAATTTCCGAATATCCCTTGCTGAGCTGATTCCAAAAATGTATCACAAATTGGTCCAGGGTGGGCAACAATACAAAAAGTGTTAATAAAAATTTAATTAGAAAGTTATACGTTACTGTATTTTTACAAAAGACAATTTACAATAAATGTTCAAATTGTTCTCCATTGACCGCTAGATATTGACCTAACCGGGCAATACATTCGTCTTTGACATTTTGTAGCACAGTGAGTGTTATGTTCAACATTTCTTGCCTGATTCGGTCTTTTAGCTCACGGATATTGCCAGGTCTGTTGGTATAGACTAGATTTTAAATAACCCATAAAAAGAAGTCTAGTGGACTAAGATCAGGTGATCTAGCGGGCCATTCCATTGTTCCCCTTCCTCCTATCCACCGATCTGGAAAGGTTCTGTGTAAAAACTCGCGCACAGCTGCAGCGAAATGTGTGGGTGCGCCAACCAGACTCTGCTGTCTAAAGTATTGGCTATTTGAGTATCAGGAAAAAGTCGGGTCAAATCAGGAATTAATGTATTTTGTAAGAAATTCAGATACAATGCTCCTGTCAAATTTTCATCAAACAAATATAGACCAACAATTGTATTTCTCACAATACCAGCCCACACATTGACCTTTTGTAGTCGTTGCGTATGGTATTCTTGCATCCAGTGTGGATTTTCCTGAGACCAATAACGGGTGTTTTACCGATTATCATGCCCGTTCAAGTAAAACGTTGCCTCGTCGGAAAATAAAACGTTACCAATGAAATTGTTATTTTAATTATTTTGGTCCATCATATACTCGCAAAATTCATTTTTTTCAGTCAAAGTCGTCTTGCCAATTCATGGATGAGACGTACTTTATAAGGATGGTATTTTACCTTTTTAAAAATGTTCGACACTAAAGGCTTTCCAATATTCAAATCCCTAGATACTCCCCGCACTGTATAATGTGGATTTTCTACTGTCGACAAAATTACGTCTTGTTGAATATTTTCATTAACTTTAGGTCTACCTTGCTTTGGTGCATCCCTAACATGTCCTAATTCTCTGTATTTTCGCTCTATTCTGCTTACCGCAGATTGTGAAATAGGTTCACGATCTGGGTGCATATCATGGAATAATCTGCATACCTCTTGTTGAGTCCACATCCTATCGCCCAACACCAATCGTCATTAAAATTTTAATCCTCTCCCTTTCAGTAAAAGGCATTTTCAAAGAACAGTTTTAATATGATAAATTAGATTGAGATTTCACGTAAACGTACCTACTTGAAGCGCTAACAATACAGAAGTGAACTTTTTATGACAGTTCTTAACCTTGCTCACCCTGTACCAATTTGAAGCAACTTTTGATACATCTTGGGAATCAGCTCAGCAAGGGACATCCGAAAATTGGGAAAAAAGTGGGGTAATCCATTTAAAAAACCGGTGATGACGTCATTACTCGAAGGTAGGTCACCCTGTATATTAAATTATTATTTGAAAAAACAGTAAATTAAAATCAAAAATCGACCTGTTTCGGTAATTTTAAATAATATTGTTTATTTACTTAATAATGAATTTATGTTACTTTATGGACGCACTGTATATGCAGTTTTTAATTGTTTTTATGATTTTCTTAGTAACAATATATTTACACAATCAGTTTTTCTTTTGTAAACTATAATATTCCCTTTAAAGGGCAACACGAACAAGGAAAGCTCTGGGTGGTGGATGGAGACAAGCAGGAATTTTGGCAGCCGCAGGGTTGGTAGCCCTTGACAAAATGATCGATAGGTTGCAGGAGGACCATGATCATGCTTATAAAATTGCGAAAGGTATTTACTTATTTTATTTACAGCTTAATTACTTATTGGTTTGGATCTACTAATCAATTATAAAATAGAAATGGGCGATGTGGAAATTTCTTAGTTTGTATGATTTCTAAAAGGGACACGTGGTAATTCTAAAACAATTTATGCATTTTCCTTTAAGAGATCATACTAACATTCTTTTAGTTGTTAAGATTTTGTAATAGCATAAAGTTAATAAATGGGTAATTCCACTGAATTCATAAGAGAATAGGCTGCCATAATCTAATAATTACTTTTTTTTAAGTACTGTTGGCCGTCTATTAGATTATAATTTGGATATTATCAAAATAAATTGTTAATTTGAATGAAAGCTCTAACAAAATTTTTGGTCGTGTTAAACAATTTTTCACGCAAAATATATTCTCTGGAATAACAGCGTTTAATGTACTAGATTGTATTGAAAAATGGACGATGGGAGATCTGTGTCAGCAAAGAGGGTTCATAATATGCTTTCAGGGTAATAATACTTACTCTATGGGATAATACCAGTGGCGGAACTAAGGGTGGGCCAGTACGCACCCAAAAAAATCTATGGCTCACCTGATAGTCAAGAAAAACCCATTTACAGTTTTGCCGCCCATAGCCCGTGAAAGTTTTTGCCGCCCTTTGTAGTTGAAGGAAGGGGGGTGTTTCAGCTCTTTTTGTTGTTTACCAACCCAACAGAAATACTTGTGGCCCATCCAACGGCCCATCTTTAAGCTAGTTCCGCCGCTGGATAATATTGAGCTTTTTCCATTACTGCTACTTAGATTTAGTCATTCTATGCACATCATTAACATTTACAGCATATATAAGTGGGTTTAATAGTGTTCCTTGTCGTACTTCCTTCAGCTACATATACAGATATATCTAGCAAATAAAAAATAATATACAAACTTTATTTTATGTACTTAATAATTTTACTAAAACTTTTTATAATTATAATTCATACAAATTAATTATTAATATTTAAATTTTTTATTGACCTACAATGATTTTATAAAATGTTTATATTTTCGTTAAAAAAAACAGTTTTGAAAACTTAAATATGATTTGTTCAGTCCTTTTATCTTTTTATTGTTAAGTATGTAACTGAAGCGTAAGTGACCTTGTAAATGCAGAGTACTTACTGCAAATTTCAATTCAACGGTGAAATGTGAAACCACTAGATTTATTTAAAGAAAAAAATGCAATGAAATTGAGTTTTCTGATTGGGTTGATTTATAATAAAGGAAATATTCACCAGTAAATAATCCCTCAATAAATGGGATCAGAGCAGTTACTAGCCCAGAGGCACATTTTATCAAAAGACACAAATGGGTTAAAAAAAAAAAAAATTCTGCAAATCAATTTACGTGTCCAGTAAAATCTTTTATACATAATGGTCAATTTCAGGGTTGTTTGGACAAATAAAATAATACAATTTATTACAGCTGTAATAAATTGTATTATTTTTTTTATGTTTAGAAATTAATTCGACTCTGCACAGTGGCGGCCTCTAATGTGAGCCCTGGAGCCGTGAAACACAGGAAAATGTCTATACATCGACACTTTTGGATAAATGAAATGATCAGACTAATCCACAAAAAAAAAAAATAGAAAAAAAAGTCAAAAACTGTAATTTCTTAAAATTGTTATTAGGACATTATGTACGTGTTTCTCTATCATTCTCTGTGTATTCTACAGTTGTGAGGCTCACATCAGGAGCCACCGCTGCTACTGCACTTTTTTTTCACTGTTGAATTGAAGTTTGTTATAATTCTTTGTAACATAAATATGCTTTTTTATTATAATTTTACAAAAAAATATTAACAGTGAGTGCATGCATTAGAGAAAAGGTAGGTAAAAAGCAATATCATTTAGAGCACTACGGATAGAAATAACCAATCAACATATACATACATATAACAGAATTGAAGAAATTCTTATAAGGTAAGTATATAAAAATTATGCTGTAACATATGAAATATGTATGTAACACTACTAATCTTTATATTTATCAAATTTTTGAATTACCATCTCTTTATTTATACTCCTTTAGTATCAACTTTGTTGCTATTGTTTAAAAAAAATCCATGTAAATAACGATAATTGACAATGAAAGACAATAATTCAAGAATTTTGTAAATCTAAGCTTTTTAGAATATATAGTATGGTATAATGCAATGTAAATGAAAATTAACATGCACAAATAGGCAAGCAACTGCCGCAGCTTCTAATGTTTAACCTCAAAGGGACTATAATTTTTTTTTAATGTTCCCACATGTTATGAATGGACAATTTTCAGCCATATACAGTATGAAATCCAATATCTTCAAAGTGGATCTTCCCACCGTTCAAACCAACATTTTGCTGATGTACATCGACCGTAGCAAAGTTCAGATCAGGGAATTACAGCGCAGATTACAGACAGTTTTATTGACAGATAATGTAAAAGCTAGTGTTAGGTGCTCCTCCTTAAATTTCAATTGTGTTAGATTTGTGTTATATTGGGAAATCTCCGAAGAAGATGTTAAGCTTGCCTGCGACAAGATCCAGCTGGTCATCAGGGAGTATGACGAGAAATTTAAGATCTAGGGATTCTCTTCAAGGAGGAACTATGTGAGATATGGGTTTTGCCTGTTTGAATGTGTAACTTCGGGATTCCTTAGTTTAAAAAGATTTTCCCTGGGAAAACTGGTGATTGTGTTTAGAATAAAATGTTTTGATTTAAAAAACTATAAACACTTTTTATTACTTGTCTAATTTTCACTTTATTTGTTATTTTACAAGTAGTTTCATCCTTTAGTTCTAACAAAAATATAGGCAGATATCTTTTCAATGCAAAACAAAAAACTGATATCTCTAAAAAAATGTGGTATATATCGGTTAGATTGCCCAGAAAGTAACGCCTCATATGTAGGACAAACAGGTAGATCGTTCGGAGTAAGATATAGAGAACATATTCACACACATAAACAACATTCCAACTTTTATAAACACCTAACAGATTCTGGTCATACAATAACTGATGACCATCAACCTAAAATATTACATATTTGTGGGAAAAGTAAAAAACTTAATTTATTAGAAGTGCTAGAAATTAATAAATTAAATAGGAATAAAAATTACAACATATTAAACGACCAAATAGATTTAAATAATTCTCCGTTATTAAACTTATTCAGATAGCCTGCTGCTAATAAAAATCACACCATAATATAATTTACTATCTTGAAAAAACCCCTACATTTAAAGACATAACATCTGTACAAATTTGAATTATATTATCGACCATAAAGTGACCCATCCTTCTATTCAGTTCAGTTTATATTTAAATGAAAGTAAAATCTGTGTATAATTTAGTTTACTTGAAAATGTCCGAATAGGATGAAACTAGTTGTAAAATAACAAATAAAGTGAAAATTAGACAAGTAAAAAAGTGTTTATAATTTTTTAAATCAAAATGGATTTTCACAAAGTAACTTCATCTTCAATCAACTTTTTATAAAATGTTTTATTGGTAAGTGATTTTGTTATGAAATTCATGTGATAAATGTCATGAACCAAGGTTGTACATGTGGTAGTAAAATTATCCTGCTCATAGTCATGTTAAGAAATTATATTTAAAAATAAATATTTATTGGCCAGGAATTTTTTTATTATATTGTTTCCTAATTTTTTATTTTATTTTACACAAAAATTGTTAGTTTTCCTGGGGATAAACATATGTAGGCAAAAGTCAATCTGGGCAAAAATTGTTCCTCCTTAGTAAAGGAAATATTTTAGATCTGCTTTATTTTTTATCATAAATATATTTTTTACATTCGGTAAGGGGCTTTGTGATTTTGGGCAGCCTTAATTATAAGTTAATATGACTTTAAAAGTAGTTTTGAAAAAATATACAATACTGACATTGTTTCTTCGACTTGTACATTATAGTCCATACTTTAATTTTTTATTAGATGTTTATTGATATATACCCAGGTGCTCACGAAATCAAGTAAGTAATATTTATCTTTTAACATAAGTTAAACATGGTCATCTTCTATAAATCTGGAAGTGATAGCAATCTGTGAGTATATAAAAAAAAGAGTTTATGTCCTTATTAATATCCAAATTGGGTATACCTGGATTCGAGATCAGTGATCACTCAGTATATATTAACTCTTTCTTTGTACTTCGTACAAATAACTGAATTGTTAGTTAACGCAATTTTTTTTTTCTGTTTATGTTTGTAAGTTTTAAATTTACATTCTACTGTGATAAATATTTGTGTCCATAAGTAATAATAATTTGACGAGAGGTAGATTTTTAAGAGTAGTATATAAATAATAGCTTTACTGTGGGGAAGAAGGGACTTGCGAACCTTTTCATTATTTATTAGATAATGTGTTGAAATATGATCTTAAAATAATCAAGAGGATCCTAGGCCCCTAGATGATAATAGAGTTATAGCTGATATTTATTAAAATCTGGATATTTAAGCTCATGAAAAATTGTGGTTGTGCAAAAACAATATTATTTATACTTTATCAAGTATTATTTACAAATTTAGATTGAAACTATAAATTATTGAGTATATTAGGCATGGCAACTTGCGATTGGTGTAATCTACAATACTACCATGTATTAAAGTGCAATTTATTCCTCAAATTTAAACTATTTTTTCGTACAGGTATTTTGCCAGAAAATTGGGATATTTCAAAATGAAGGAATAAATTTGTGTTTTTAATGTTTAAACGGTGTTAGCACTCCCTCGTCGCCATAAAATATTAAATCCTATTAAAATTTTCAATTATAAAGAAAGAAAAATGAAAACCCTTGATTCATCTTAAATACCATATAGATTTAATATGTAAAATTATAGGCAATATTGATGCGTATTTTTTTTAAACCAAGAAAATAGGAATATTGATTTGTTGTCATTTTATGAAACTAAATAATCGTATTGACTATTTTTACTTAAAGAAGGCCCTCTTTATTTAAGTCGAGATCGGTATCCGTTATCGAGTAAATTGAGTGAAAATGATCATGACACATGCTGGTAAAAAAAAATAAAGCAGCAAATCAGAAACGTTACTATTTATTAGAAGAAAAAAGTATGCTGCTATCAACAAACAAAACAGTAATGAATGTAAAACAAGACATTAGGACTAGTAACACGTTTGCAACTTAATATTTATTTATCATTGACTGAATTTTTCAAATAATATAAAAAAAACAAATTTTATCTGAAGCCATTTAATGGCCTCTAACTCTGTAGGGGTGCGTTCTATGCCACAGGTTTATAATGTTTTTTGACTTATTTTGATGAGTACTACACACTAGAAGTTTGGAACCTTATTTATATATAAAAACACCCTATATGTATATATTTTATTTATTATGTTCTTATTTTCTATGGTAAATATTGTGAAATATATTTTTTGTGATTGATTAAATATTACATATTGTAAATTATTCTAATAGAAACAAATACTTGTTTAAATAAAGATTTATTATTATTGTTATTATTATTATTAAGTAGAGTAAGATAATTTTTAAAGGATTGCTCTTATTATTTTTTTGTTTTATTTATTTACTGTTTTCAGTATTAACAATAAGATTCGAATAACAAACATTACCAAAAAAAGGAAGGAACAAAGTTTAATCATAATGTTAAAAAACTTATTTTTAGATATTGCATAAATGAGGTAATATCAAATTTTGGTTGTGAAACAAATTTTTTTATACAGAGATATCAAGCCACGCATATATATAAATAGTATATGATCAGTTTGTTTAATGGTGAATTTACATGTAAATAAAATTTCAAAATTATTATAGATAGATAGATAGATAGATAGTTTATTCGGTTAAAACAAAATACAATTGTGTACACTCGTCAGCAAATATAAAATTTAAAATTATAATTAAAAAAAAAAGAATATTTAAAATTACAATTACATAAACTGTATAAACATATAAGTATAAAAATAATAATAATAATAAATACATTTAAAATATTACATCATTATCTAAGAATTCAGATATATATGTTATATATAATTATCATATTTATTTTAAAACAATGAAAAATACCGGCCTCAGGCTTTTTTTACTACAAACAACTCATGTTTTTAAAAGGCTTTTACATTCCTAGTGTAAATAAACAAAGATGCATAAATAAAGAATGTTGAACAAGGCAAGTGTCTTATTCGTTTTGAACATTTCATATCGTTGTTGTTCAGACGAAAAGGTTTATCTCAAAACTTGGTCAAAATGAGCCTATACTTATAGTTGTTTCGTCTGTGTTAAGACGAAAGTACGTTGCTTAATCACACAACATTTTTAAAATATAAAATGTTTAGAAATTGGACCTATCTTAAATATTTAATGAAAATGGCTTTTTTGAGAAGCCCCAATCTGCCATAAACTTTTTTCTAGTAGGTAACAAAGGTGATTCTCAATATACTGCTCTTTCCCCGCAGTATAATTATGCACATAACACATTATGTTAAACTTGCATATTAGTAGAGCGAAAACCAGCTCCAATTCATTCAAAAAACTTTTTTGGAGTAAAACCACATGATACTGATACATATATCATTTATTACTAGAAATGGAAAATTACATTTCTTTGCTGAGACCAATTTTTTTTAGTGACAAAAATGTCCCTAAATAACGTAATTTTGTTTTGAAAATAATTGCATGTTGTTTTTTAAAATGCAATAAAATTTTCAGTAAACGACAAACTTTTTTGTTTTTAGTTTCTCTGACATACTATGAACGAAATTTCAATTCAATTTATTGCAATAATAATTAGACACAATTTTATAGTAAACAATATTTTTATACACCCCTGAGGAAAGAAGAATCACCTAAGCACTATACAGTACTTGTTTTGTGTTGGTCTGCTTGTTTCTCGTGCGGAATTCTATCTAATATAATATAAAAGAAAAAAGAGCAGTATTACAAAGTAATATAATGGAATATTTTGTGTAAGTAACTAGATAAATAAATAGTATGCAATAAGACAAGCACTAAAAAGGAAAACAGCAGTAATAAATACCATAAAAATGAACGAGTAAGCAGGAGAGAACAGAAGCGAACTTGATGACAACTATGATATTAAAAAACATTAGTAAGAATGTTTTGATTCTATCAAATAAAATGACACTGAATTTATATTTACTTATATTTGTTATTTTTTGTTTAAATCGATAGGTAACTGGTTGTATAGTTTAGGACCACATCTTTGTGTATGAGTTTTCTTAAATAATGGTATATTAATGGGCAGATTCTCAACAAATCTGGTTTCCCATAAATTTTAAATAAAGTCAAAACTGAAAAAAAGATTAAAAAAGGAAAACAACATAGCTGCGGTTTTTGAGAAATGAATTTTTTTAATGCAAGCGTTGAGTTGCGGTCTCTCACTGTTCTATTTGTATAGTATAGTATATATGTAACTATGCTATGGCTTTTGTATGCTGATTTCGTATGCGATGTGGTTATGACCCACGACGAAGTAAAGTGGTTAGAATATAAGACTGCTTATAGACAAATTTACTATATGTATTTCTGGACCTAATGTTTCTTATTTCATCAGACGTTTTTTAATTTTTTTTTATGAAATATTATTCTTAGTTTACAACATTAGAACCTTTCAAGAATAAAAGTTTGAGTCTTGTATACATATTTTTAGTTTAAATTCTGGTGTTCATTTTAGTTTATATATAGTTATTGCGTTAAATACATTACTACAGTAATAAAATGTTATTAATTTCATTGAGTACTAATATTAAAATGTGAAGTAGATTTCAATCTAGTCGTGAAAGGGTGTCTGATCTATAAAGGGGCCTTCCAATTATTATAATTATGATAAAGAGGCATATCTCAAATTAACATTAAAAAATAATAGTAACTACATAATTAAAAATGATTTAAAAGCTTATGTTGTTTGTTACATCCCATTCATGATAAATTGTAATAGATGAGAAAGCAAAGTGTTAGAATATTCAACTGTTTTCTTTTTATCGAGAAAATAATTGGGGCTCCACACCTTTGCGAGTAGCAAAACTAGTGTGCTCAACTGTGGTAATTATACAATTATTCCAGAGGTTCTCAATCCCAAGCTATTACTTTTGTACACACTAGTACATATATGTTCCATATATATCAATATACCATTATTCCAGAGGTTCTCAATCCCAAGCCATTACTTTTGTACACACTAGTACATATTTCCAAAGCTTATTAGTATTTTGCTGAACTCTAAAAGCGGCTTACACACCCTGAAACATGTTGCAATGCACACCGACTCCCAGGTTTCATGATGCAAGTTGCAGTGTGTGTGTAGACTGGCACGGGCATATCGGAGTAATGTGGGGGGAACTGAAACTGATGCAAGTTTCATGAAACCTAGAAGTCGATGCATGCATCGCAACATGTTTCAGTGTGTGCAGGCCATTTCTTAATCAAAACTAATAATTATATTGGAAAACTACTAGCACGGTCTGAGTCAAAGTCATTGCTGTTAAAGAAGAGAGAAACTCATTATATAGATATGTTTTTATTGACTCGATGTTCTGAACAGTGGAAAAGTATATTTTTAAATATTTAGTATCAGTTAGGTGTGCAACCTAAAAAAAAATTCTATGATCTTATAAATACTTGTATTATGGTGTTGTGTCATCAATAGTTGCATCAGTTGTTAATTTTTTTTATGATTAGTGTAATTATAATCACATTGTTATGTATAAAACAATATTGGTTATAATACAAATTTCTTCTGAATGATACATAAGTTTTAAAAAATCTGACATTTTATTTGCCTTATATTTATACATTTCTGAAAAAAACTTATAAAATAGTTATTGGATATTACATAAGTATCATAAAATCATAAGTTTTTTGATCATTGCTATAAGTAAAAAGGTTCCTACTTAATCAGTTTCTGCAGTATATAGACTTTATAGTGAAATTTCTGTTTGTAGCTATTGCCAACCTTAAATCTGAAATATTTAAAGTCGACTTAAAAACAGTACACACCAATATCTTCATGATGTATTTTGACTCGTCCAAATTCACTGCGGAGGATTTCTTAGAAAGAATAGAAGAAGTACGAGAAAGTGATCCTATAAAAGTTAGCGTTAAAGCAATATCATGCGATTCAGGATGTATAAGGTTTGTTACTTACTGGGAGATAACCGTTGAGGATATAGATATTGCAATCAAAAAGATATTGAGTGTTATAAGAGAACTTGAAAATAAATTTAATGAATAATGTATTAAAATCATTTAATTAGTGTTCTCAATATGGGGCATGCAGGTTTTGCCAAGATAAGTCGGATCGCTTTTATAACAACTGACGAACAGCTGGTATTTTCAGTGTTTTAAAGAGATCCTTAAAAAAGGAGTTTTTAGCGACAAGACAATATGTTACAAACAAAATACTAATATCAGGTAACGGTCCTATAATTTCTAATAAAAAAATTATGTTTAATATTTATTGTATTTATATTTAGTTGGAATTGTTAGTAATACATTTTCTCGTCATTGAAAACTCCATTTTAGGTAAAGGTCCCTTTAAAATGTTGATAATATCGGCTGTTAAGTAATAACCAGATTTAATATCTTCAATGCTGTAAATAAACGTGATTGGTTGATAAATAATATCACAAAAAAATAACCTGGTAAATTGGTCGTTGTAAAAGTTATCAAACTTTTGAGATATTTTTTGTGATTGTTAGACATTGTAAATTATTGTATTAATAAAGATTTATTATTAATAATTATTATTAAAGTAGAAATGTTTTTAAAATTACCCTTTTATCATATATTTATTTTGTTCATTTACTGTTTCCAATTTGAATTTTGAAATAACAAACATTTATTTATATAAATGAAAACACTTTAGGAACATGTGTTTAGATTGTAGTGTGGCAATAAATTATTGGCAAATGACCTTATATAATATTACATTTGGTGGGAAGTGATATTTTTTTTTATGTTGAAATGTTAGGTCATGATTTTGACCTGCTCATACGTCATAAGTTTGCTAAAGAAGGCAAATATGATTTCCTCCATATAAGATTAAATAATTTTCCAGAATAAAACACAAAAATAATTAGTTTTATTATTTAACCTATATTACCATTTGGCTATAATTATCCTTAAGTACCTCATCATAAATTACTATTTTATTTTTACCAGTTTGAATGCGTTTTAATTCACTAGTGAGACCATTAAATTATGTTTATCTTGCAATCTTACTAGTGTGCTATGTAAAAGACAATAGTTGCACAATCCTTTGATGAGATTTAAAACTTGTCTCTTATGTGGATTTTCCAGCTATCAACATGAAACATGAAAATAAAACATAATATACTAACGTCAAAAACTAAACCGTATCAAAGCACGATACTATATAAACCCTTCCAAAAAGATGTAAAGGGAAACCTTTAGATATTTAAGTTAAAGTGTCTGCTTGAAAGATGCATTTAACACTATGTTTTATTTTTACATGCTATGTGTAAAGATGACTCCTTTTTTGGTGGACTATTTCCACAGACCTATATGTCTATGACTATTTCGGATCATAACCTCACAAAACAAGCGCCATCTAGTAGTGATTTTTAATTTATAACTTGAAAAATTACGGGTAACACAATACAATCGTAAGCTGTTCTGTGCGATACAAAATCGAATGCATAGTAAATATTGTTGTGTAATTTTGAGACACTTCCTTTTTAGAATTATAAAAGATTGCTTGTGTGAATTTAGAATTAAAGTTTTGTGAGGTTATGGTGTGAAATGTGCCACCTTCAAAATATACTGCTCAACTATCCTTGTCTGGAACTTGAGCTTGGATGTGCAATGGTCTAAATCCCGTTCAATGTAAAGCGGTTTGTTCATCTCTGTTCCACACTAGCGATATTTCTTCTCTCTCTGCACGACCAAATGTCAAGCTAGGATTGTTGAGTAGTAGCAGAAGTTATATTTTTATTTAATCTTTGCTCCATATAGATTTCTATAGCAAAATTTTTGTTTGTAGCCATTGCCGACCTCAAGTCTGATGTATTTAAAGTTGACTTAAAGATGGTGCACACCAATATTTTCATGATGTATTTAGATTGTTTCAAATTGGTTGCAAAGGACTTCCAACAAAGATTAGCTGAAATACGAGAATGTGACCCTGTCAAAGTTTGTGTCAAAGCAAGTTCACGTGATTCAAGTTGCGTAAGATTTGTTACTTACTGGGATATAACCGATGAGGATGTGGATATTGCAGTTGAAAAGATATTATTCGTTATAAAAGAATTTGAGAACAACTTTACCGAATAGTGAAACTAGATACCATATATTCTTTGTTAGTGCAGTATTGTTAGGATGAAGAAAGTGGGAAGTCTTAAGATATATTGCATTTGAAGAACAAATTTTATCTCTTACTATAGAACTACAGTTGAACTTCTCTAACTCGAACCTAAATCCCCCCGAGACTGTTCAAGTTAGAGAAAATTTAAGTTATAGTTTGAGTTATAGAAGTTCGACTGTATGTTATTTTTCAGTCAGAAGGAAAGCACTAGAAAATTATTAAATCTCTTAAATTTTCATAGCCTTTAGCCTTTCATATAAGTAAATAACTTAAAACGGCATTTTCATCAGATATCCGTACATCACTTTTAAACTTTTTCTCTATGATAATCAAGAATGAAAACAATGGTATCATTTAAAATAAAATACTATCAATGATTTTCATGCTGCATTTAACATGTGAACTGCGGTACGAGTCATTTGTTTCATGTCACATTGTAGCACGGCTCGAAGTGTAATTTCACGCAAATAAAGGTCTGTGTGGATGCGATAATTTCGTCAATTTTCGTCTGTTTACGTCGAAACAAACAATATATATTGCTAAACTTGCTCTGGTCAAATATGCTGTAAAACTGCATGAGACATGTTTCATTTCACATTAAGATTGTTGCTCTCATAGAGTGCCTGACGTCAGAGGATGTCATAAATCATGACAATGAGCATATGACTCATCCCGCCAAATAGGAGTCCTTTAATGAGACGTATGATTCATTCTGCATTCCGCCAAATACGAAAGTTGATAAAATACGGTACCACAGTGAACATGTTAATTAAATAATAAACCCACCAGTTGGCATCGGACATGAGATCATCAGCACAGTTATTGTTAGAACTATTTATTTGCTATAATTTTGTTGAATGTTATTTAATTTGCTTAAAATAAAATTGTTATTGTTTTTGTATTAGAATATTTATTTTCCTTCGTTAATGTTATAGAATGAAGTTTTATTTTCAGTAATGTAACAGATGGTTCCCATAACTAGCCACCTTGCCTAGTCTACATTAGTCAAGTAAACGGTAGAGTAAAGAGGTAAGGGAACATTTGTTTATTGGGCGAGTAAAGTGGTGGGGCAGACAGCATAGTAGCTCTCCCACTCGGCTTCCTCAAACACCAAATTTTAACCATTGTTCACTGCAGAGGCAAGTTGAATAGCAATTGTTAAGCAACTTGTTTTGTTCCTTCTTAATCATATCATATACTTCGCCCAGCAAAATATCATTAACACTTCTAAAACACCTTTTTTTAACACTTTAATTGCTAAAAGTGCACACACAACAACGTCGTCACTTTCATTGCTAAGAGCACACACACACAACAACGTCGCCACGCGTGTATTTTCATCAGAGGGACTTTGCGGAACACTTTAAGGCCTGCATATCATCTTCAGTGGTGTTAATAAAATTGCTATGCTATAAATTATACAGCGAGAATTGTTTCAAATCAAACAGGCTTTAAAAGGAAAGCAAATGATGTTCATGCATATCTCATATCTGGATTATTGATGATGGTTCTCATTACAGGTGAAAAGGATATAATCCATTTTCGGTTTATTTTCTGACATTTTGGTGTATTAAACCACGAGTTGCGTTAACACTTACAAACAAATACAATAAAATTTAAAATAAATGCCTAATGGTTTCTCTGATGATGGTTTAATAAATCGAAACAGTACAAAAATAATATACGTGTATTTCTGACGGAGAATTCTAAGAAGCACTATCAAACATTATTTGATCTTAAGGAGCCTAGTCGGGAAAAAGCTTCGGATAGCTGTGTCACTCTCTAGAAAGTTTTTATACATGCGCCGCTGAATAATTTTGCTCTTGACTATACCTTCACTGGACGTTTTATTCACCGACTTCATTGAGGTGCGATTCCCGATAGAGGTAACACTTCCTTGCTCCATTTGTAGTGACAAAGATACTTATTTAGAAAATTCTTTTTAACCAAATAGTACGGAATAAAAGTTTGAAACTTGCTGAGCATAATTATGAAGAATCATTCTAGACGACATGTATGAATTTTACCTCGAATTTTACCGATTGATATCATAATTCAGGAGCTAATCACGTCCAAATTTCACTTATATTTACAGTATAAATTTTTCCTACATAAAGTGAAAATTAATTAAAATAGATATACATGTACCCTCTAGTACACTTTCAACTACTGATCCTCCAAATTTGGTGTAATTTGACCAAACCGTATGGAAGAAATAAATTTTGAAAAATTGCCTTACAAACACTGGTTCGATTAGCCCTCTTAATGATCAAAAAAATATATAAAAAATATATCCATGTAATTTATGGAAAATTCATAGTTTGCGCAATTTTTCTATAAAACTACACATGCTCAAATGCCCCTCGTTTCCAAGGTTCGACCGTTATGACCGTTATTTTCGTCGAAAATCTTTACAACATTCGACAATTTATGGTCGAAGTTTACAACACAATAATCGTTTGTTGCAAAATCTGGCTTATTTTTCTTTAAATTTGGCAAATTTTTAGCTACCATCTGGGGAATTAGTTTTCAAACAGTTGGCAACAGTGTTGCTGTCAACTGTAACTGTCAAACCGGTTATTTTACCATATTGTACCAGTTTAGTAATTTAACTAATTAATTAATAATTTTCTAAGTACGTAAAAGTAAATGACTATGACTGACCATCAAGCTGGGGGCGAACCACCCCATTTTACGGCACCAGTTATTCAAGATAATCCCACTGGATGGGGACCATGCGAGATGCCTGACCAGTTTAAGGACATGCCCTATCAGCCTTTCAGCAAAGGAGATCGTCTGGGAAAAATTAGTGACTGGACTGGAGCCGCTTTCCAGGACAAGAAGTATGCAAGTAAGTAATGAATTTGGTAGTAGTTTTGTTTAGCAGATTCTTACATTTATAGGTGTATTTTTTCGAACTGATTTAACTGATTCAAGTTAATAAACTGATAGTAGTGAGCTTTATTACACCCTGTAAAAGGCTCAATACTATCAGTTTGTTCACTTGATTTAGTTAAATGAATTCGAAAAAAATACACCTTATATCATAACTAAGGTTATGTTTTTTGGGTTGGTCATCAAATTATCATTTTATGTAGTCCTATTAATTTACGTTTTGAGTAAAATGACCTAAATATTTAATACAGAATGAATAAATTATTGGTTCTGTTTTCAGGAGTTTCTGTCATATACATAAACATATAATAATATGAGATTACGTATAATTCGAGTATCAAAACCAAGGTTTTTTTTATTGTTTTTCAGGCAAATATGCCTCACAGTTTGGTTCTGGCAGTCAGTATGCCTATTTTCATGATGAAGATGAGAGCACCTTTCACTTAGTCGATACAACCCGTGTTCAGAAACCTCCATACCAACGTGGACGTTTCCGTGCCAACCAGCGTAATATGCGAGGCAGAGGTGGACGTGGTAATATACAAGGTGGGGGCATGCAATCTCTTGGAAAAGGCCTCAAGGCTAGGGACACCTATAAGAGGAGCCAGGTGAAGAGATGGGGCCAAGGAAGGGTAAGGGTAATATATTATGTTAAATATTTATGGGAAAATTCCAGATTGTGAGCGATTTTAAAATAATGCATTCAGATTTAAGTCGGTCAATGAGTAATTGTTTTTTATAGCTGCAAGCTGTCTAATTACCAGATAAAAACCTTTAATTTTTTGTTTCCATTTTTATAAAGAGCAGATTTATTGCATAGGACTTGAGAATATTTTTTATCATTTCATATTTGGAAATGTTTCATTAGGTGTTTACAATATAATATGTCGGAGGCGGCCTGGGGGAGTCACGGTTAGGGTTAGACCGCTTGGACATGTTAGCAGGCACGCCACTGGTATTTTGCAGTTGACACACACAAATTGTATTAGATAACTAAACAAACAATTATCCTTTACACCAAACAGTAAAATAATAAAATAATAAAACTACCGAATAACAGTTATTCAACAAAGGAACTAACGGTCCGCCACCCGCTAACTCGTACCGTATTCACCCTCTTTCTACCGCAGGTACTCATACAGTGCCCGCTCTCCCTTGCCGAGCTAGCTGGCTTCGTTCCGTTCACTTCAGATTCCCTCCGCGTGTTCCTATGCTTCAAATCTTAAATAATCATTGCTTCAGCCAAACAAACGTGTCAATGTTTATATTAACACAATAACTTAAACCTATCAATGTTTATATTAACATAATAACTTAGCTGTGACAGCAGTGTGCCGTTGTTGGTATCGAGGGACCATAGGCGTGGATAAATTATCTTCGGTGGTGCCGACAAATATTATATCTATATAAAAGTAATCTCTGGAATATATTGCCACCTCCTGATCTCTAGTTATTACTTTACACAATTTTTCAAATCTTACAGCCTCAAATTAAAATTAGAGATGCGTCTGTAACTGTTAGGCCCGATTGGTCTACCATTGAGGAAATGGACTTCCCAAGGCTTGGAAAGCTCTCTTTGCCCAGTATTAAAGATGGTAAGAGTAATTATTTTCAGTTCGGAATTGAAATGTTACTTGTTTTTATTTTAACCGGTTTTTTTTTCTACAGGTGATGACATAGTGTGCTGTGGCGAATTAGAATATTATGATAAGTCCTATGACCGCGTCAATGTGAAGAATGAGAAGCCTTTGCAAAGTGTTAACCGCATTTTCCACACTGTAATTATACTTTTTTAATTTTATAATAAAACATAACTTGCCATTTTTAAAAATTGTCTAAAATTTAAAAATTATTATAAAAATCGTGAAATAAAACCTGTTTTGTAATTTGTAGGTTACCACTACTGATGACCCTGTTATTCGTAAACTTAGCAAAACCGAAGGCAATGTTTATGCTACTGATGCTATTTTGGCCACTATCATGTGTTGCACTAGATCCAATTATTCCTGGGATATTGTTATTGAGAAAATTGGTAAGTAGCAAAATTTTACAAACATTTGAAATTCTATGATTATCCTTCAAAGGTGATAAGCTGTTCTTCGATAAGAGAGACAACACCGAGTTTGACTTGTTGACAGTAAACGAAACATCCGTGGAGCCGCCACAAGATGACGGCAATTCACTCAACTCTCCTAGAAATTTGGCTCTAGAGGCCACTTTTATTAACCATAACTTTAGTCAACAAGTAAGTGGAAAATATCTTTTAACTTTTTGAAATATAACCTTTAGAAAACAACAGCAGTTTAAATACATATAATGTTCATTATAGGTTTTGAGGACAGGAGCAAATGAACCCCGTTACAAGTTTGATGAACCGAATCCGTTTATCTCTGAAGAAGAAGAAGGAGAAGTTGCTAGTGTGGCCTACCGCTACCGCAAATGGGACCTAGGAGGTGGAATTGTAAGTAGCAGTTTTCTATCCAAGACTTAATTTTAAAAACTTAATTTCCTGAATTGGTTATTTAAGGCACACCACAGGGACATATTTTGGGCCTCAGATTTTACCTTTTTTTTTTTTGTTTGACACTTTCCAACTGGTAATTATTCCAGATAATGCCAGTCTATCGACTGTCAAAATTTTCGCTATTAAAAGTGAATCAATCGATCACCCTGTATATTCGATTTTTTTATACGATAATCTATAATTTTTTTTGTAGGTGTTGGTGGCTCGCTGTGAACACGATGCTGTGGTCCAGTCACCCAATGGGGAGCTTCAGTTCCTCTCGATCAAAGCTTTGAATGAGTGGGATTCAAAATTAGCCAATGGTGTTGAATGGCGTCAAAAACTTGACACACAGAGAGGAGCAGTGTTAGCAAACGAGCTCAGGAATAATGCTTGCAAGCTGGCCAAATGGACTGTTCAGGCTTTGTTAGCTGGAAGCGATCAAATCAAATTTGGTTATGTATCCCGTGCCCACGTTAGGGATAACAGCAAGCACGTTATTTTAGGGACGCAACAATACAAACCCCATGAATTTGCGACACAGATCAACTTGAATATGGATAATGCTTGGGGCATTCTGCGATGTATTGTTGATATTGTCATGAAACAGAAGGACGGGAAGTACTTGATAATGAAGGACCCCAATAAGCCTATGATTCGTTTGTATGATATTCCTGATAACACCTTTGAGTCAGATGGGGAGACTGAATCTGATGACGATGTTCCCGAAAATTCGACGGCTTTCCCATTGTACCCATATAGTACTAATACTAAGCGTTAGTAAATATTTTTTTATATATTTTATATGGACAAAGATTTTGTTCATATGCATATAATAAAATTTTTAAATAAGAGTTTCATTGAAATTAATAATTGCTGAGATGTTTCTTAGGCCCTGGTATTCCCAGTTTTCATTATAAATGCAGGTAAGTGGTCTATTTTTCCTTTTGTGGTACTATATAATGAGGAAATTACAATTTCACAAATAATATGTGTCACGTTTCACTCTTGACATATTCTAAAAAAAGTATAAATAACTTTCAAAAAACGAAACAGATTCGTTTTCTGACACGTTAGGGACATATTATTTTTGTGTCTCACATTAATTGTCAAAAAAACACCCTCTAATATTTGGATGTAAAGCCATAAGCGCAAAGGTTTATTTTTCCAGTAACATACTGGGTAACTAACAATATTTTTTAGATAACAAAGAATTATTCATGTGGTGGTAAGTCCCAAAAAAATAAAAAAAAAAATGATTTTTTAACATTTTCAATAGTTATCTCAATTTGAACTAAATAAAGTAACTTCATGGTGCATCAAAGTTAAACTGTGCTAAAGTTTTGAACAAGAAAACAATTATTGTAAATATTTCGTGCTTAACTGGTATATATTTTTTTAGTTTGTAACCCCTTTCGTCACAATATCATTGGAAAATGTTTCCATATCGAATTATTACGCTTGCCATAGTATTTTTACATGCAATTTCTGTAATTTGTGTAATTTTTTTCACTGATGCTGAACTAAATAGTTTTTGGTTCATTTTTTTTAAATTTAAGACAAAACTGATGACCTAAGCTGGCCGAGGTGGCTGGAGTACAGCCACGGTCTTGCGCTTGCGTCACACGTGCCGATTTAGAAGTGATTTACGCTGCAGTCTTATTTGAAAGGTTAATGCGTGAGGTTGTACCTATAAATTATACATAATGTCAAACGCGCCAAATGATAAAAAACGACCGTACGCGGACACAGTGAATAAATTTATCGGTGAATTTCCGGATTTATTCTATGAGGGATGCAAAATAATTTGTAAAGTTTGCAATCAAGACTTAATGTGCTGACACAAAACAGATTGTCGTCGTCATATCAATACCGTGCAACATCAAAATAAAAAAAATTGCATGCCTTTGACAACTCAGTTTGTTTGATTTATTGTTAATGTTAATATCCTGTAATATTCCGATACACATACTGGATAAACAACCATTTCGGGAGTTTTGGAATAAATACAATCCCCAGGTGAACTTACCAAGTTGTACATCGTTACGTAGATATACCACAGCTGTTCGTGAAGACATTGTAAATAGGATTAAATGTGGATTAAAAAATACACGGCTCTGGTTATGTATTGACGAGACGACAGATTGTAAAAAAAAATTCTATTTTAAATATTATAGTACGTGTACTGGACCCTCTTAAACCAACATTTCCACTTTTACTAGCTAGTAAAAGACTAACTGCGTGTACTGGCGAAATAATTACGCGGGTGGTGTTGGAGACATTCGAAAAATTTGAACTTTCAACAAGTCAAGTATTGATGTTTGTGACTGATGCCGCGATAATGCGCGTGGTAGGCCGTTCTCTTCAAAGAGACAATTGTAGGTTTTTACATGTTAACGTGTAAAGTGTATGCGTTACATCTTGTGGCAGAAATGATTCGAAAATGTTTTCCAGAGGTAGATGCATTAATAGCAAATACAAAAAAAGTATTTCTCAAATTTCCTAAACGGCTTCGAGCATTTCACAGACAGTGTCCTGGTATCCCTGAACCACCAGAGCTGATTCTTACACGTTGGGGAACGTGGTTGATAGCGGCTTTTTATTATGCTGAATATTTTCAATAAATAAAAGCTGTGATACTACAGTTCAACCCTAACGAGGCTGCAGCTATTGGGGAAAGCCAGACAAGCTTTCAAGACGTTTCCCTTGAAACAGATTTAAAAACTATTAATAACAATTATAGAGGACTACACGACGCAATAGAAAAATTGCAAAATACTTCGTTGTCGTTAGTGGAATCGCTGCAAATAGCGGACGACGTAAATACACAAAAAATGACGCAAAAAATAATCGCGTTAGTGAAAAATTCGAGAGTGTATTACAGAAAGATCCCGATTTTAGCAAATTAAGACAAATTTGTGATGGTGCATCTACAACTTCGTTAAATGAGTTCACAGATTGTTTTACTTATGCCTGTATTACGTCCGTAGATGTCGAACGGTCATTTTCAAAATACAAACATATTTTTTCACCAAAGCGAACATCGCTGACGGAGACAGCTGTAGAAACATACCTGATGCTTTTTACTATAGATCTTCCCCACTTTGTGATGATGGCAACCAAACTACTTCATAAATTTGCTTAGGAGTTTTATACAGATTTTTATAAAATGTAACATTATTGTTAAAATTTATTTCCATTTATTGTACTTATTCAAGTATTTATGATGTAAACATATGAGTCATATGACGGCTCTGTCGGCCAGGTGACCTCGGCCAGCTTTACTGATGACATGTCAAAACCAAAAAAACACGTCGATGTACAAAAACAAATTACTACAAAATATTCTCAGTAGGATAATATAATTAGATTATTCTCACTATAATAACAATATAATTGGAAAAAATTAAACAGGATCAAAAATACTGCTAAATGATTGGAAAATAAAAACATTAAAAAATAATCACAGAAATAGACTAACGTGTGGTAAACACGATTTAAATATCGGCGGTCTCACCTATAATTGGTTAATATATACTTCGATCTGATCGAAGAATATATAGCCAATATAAATTGCCCACAGTATGGCAGCCTGCATATAGGGAACATCTTCGATCATGATCGAAGGGGAACATCTTATTATTGTATGAGAGATCCAGATTATAAGAAATTCGTGAACATAATTCACATTTAAATGCAAGTTGGCAACATTGAAAAGTTTGCAAACAAAACAGAAGTTAAGTGACGGTTGGATTTGTTTGTTGTGTTGAAAATGTAAAAAGATTAGTAAATTCGAAGATATTGGGTCTGTTCGCCGGTGCCCAATATTTACTCTAAACAAGATTATAGGTGCGTTCTTTCTAACCAGAGATCTCAGCTAATGTGTTGTTTTACGGTTGCACTGCATAAATAAAAGCATAAGTTTATTTGATGTAGTCTCCGTAATCGTAAAACTACTTAGATTGACTGCAATCTCAGAAAGAACGCACCTATTTTTATCTCATTTTTGTTCGTTAGTGAACAATAACGTCATTGGGACGTAATCAATGACTGCAAATTATGTCTGTGTATCATGGTCGTAGAGTACAGATAGATGTACTTACTGTCGCCAGCATTAACCTTGACCGCGAAACTCTCCAGTCCAGTCTATTAGCTTTCGAGTTGTGTACACGCTAAGTCACTTGGGCGTATTGCATATTGTTTTTGTGTTTTTATTTTATTTGTTGTACTGTATTGTTGATATTAATTTTATAATAAAGCATGGCAGTCCTACGCAGGGGTAGAAAACGGCCATATGCTGACAAAGTGAATAAATTCATAGGTGAATTCCCGGATTTATTCTATAATGGTGCTAAAATAATTTGTAAAGTGTGCGAGAAAGATTTGATGTGCTGGGATAAGCGTGATTGTGGACTTCACGTAAATAGTGTACACCATAAAAATAAAAAAAAGGCGTGCCTTCGACAACACAGTTTTTTGATTTACTATTAATGCTGTGATGTTCCGCTGCACATACTTGATAAACAACCATTTCGAGAGTTCTGGAATAAATATAATGCCCAGGCGAAGTTACCAAGTCGCACAACGTTATGTAACTATCTACCAACTGTACACGTAGACATGGTAAATAAGATGAAATGTGAATTAAAAAATACACGGCTGTGGTTATCTGTTGATGAGACAACAGATTGTAAACAAAATTTCTATTTTAAATGTTATAGTACCAGTACTGAACCCTCTTAAACCGACAGTTTTACTGTTACTAGCTAGCTAAAGACTAAGTCAGTGTACTAGCGAAACAATTACCAGGGTGGTGCTGGAGACGCTAGAAAAATTTGAACTGTCAAAAAGTTAAGTGTTGATGTTTGTGACTGATGGCGCCGTGACAATGCGCGTAGGCCGTTCTTTGCAAGAACAAAGTTGTACATTTATACATGTTACGTGTAAAGTGAATGCTTTACATCTTGTGGCAGAAACTATTTGAAAATGTTTTCCAGAGGTGAATGCATTAATAGAAATTACAAAAAAAAGTGTTTCTCAAATCTCCTAAACATCTCCGTGCATTTCATAGCAAGTATCCCGGTATTCCTGAACCACCACAGCCGATTCTTACATGTTGGGGAACATGGTTGCAGCAGCTTTTTATTATGCTTAATATTTTCAACAAATAAAAGCTATGATACTACAATTCAATTCAGATGAGGCTGCAGCTATTAAGGTTAGCCAGACAAAATTCGAAGATATTTCCGTTGAAACAGCTTTAAAAAATATTGCGAAGAACTATAAACCATTACATGAAAGCATACAAAAATTAGAAAACAGTGCGTTGTCGTTAGCGGAGTCACTGCAAATAGTGGACGAAGTAAATCTACTGCTACACGCTATAGGTGACGAAACAAATGAGCGCGTTAAAGAAAAGTTCGCAAGTATGTTAAATAAAGACACCGGTTTTACCAAATTAAGACAAATATACGATGATGCAGCCCCAGATCCGTTAAATGCGTTCAAAGACTATTTTACGTATGCGTGTATTACATCAGTAGATGTCGAACGGTCGTTTTCAAAATATAAGAATATATTTTCACCAAAGCGAACATATCACTCATGGAGACAACCATAGAAACATACCTGATGCTGCAAAATGGCTACACATCTTCTCCAGTTTGTGATAAGCAAGCTAGTTAAAAGGGTAAGTTTTACATACATTGTTATAAATTGTAACAGTTTATTGTTTCTCGTATTAGTTAATTTCGCGTACGCCACTGTCCCACGGAACATTTTTGATACCTCTAGTAATCATATATTACTCAGAACTAAACATTTTTACTTTTGCTCCAGCCAAGGAGTAAATATAAAGGAGCAAAACTGTTCGCTTGTTGCCATTTCCAGCGAAATTAAAGTTGAACCATTTTTGCTTGATGATGTAATACTTAAGAGTAAAAATCACAACTTATTTAACACCGGCGTACATACCTATTAATAAAAATTTAAAATGGTGTCTGCATAGCTTTATAACTGGAATATAATCCATCATTTTTGTAATCTATGGAAATGCCACAATTTTTTAGCTCAGTTTATAGAAGTGAAATTGCAGCAACTTTAATTAATTTGTAAACTTGCATAATGTATAGTGTAGTGCAGTGACGTAAAAGAAGTATGTTACACTACAGTATAATACACTTGCAGTGCACCACCTCTCAACCAAGCGTAACATTCTGTGCACTTTTACACTACATTGTAGTTTACGAACACCGGTTAATTTCTGCACTAAGCTATACGGCAGATATTTGTGATGATGGCAGTAAACTAACACAAACCTTTACACTAACATACACTGGTGTAGAGTACTAGGTTTACGAACAAAGCCACTAACTAGAATTTTTTTTATATTATAGGAATATAAAGAAATTTCGCGCCCATAGATAAGATATAATAAATAATATATTTTCTATGTTCGCGCCTAACGTCTGTCATTTATTCTCATTCCAACCTAAAATTTGAAAGTACACTAAACAAATTTTTGCTCTATAGGCAGAATTAGACCTGACAAGATGATTAAACTAATTAAGGAGCTTCTATTGGAAACATGAACAGTCATATTAATGGTTAAAAGAAATGTTTAAAAATGCAACACGTAAGGAAAACCATTATTTACTTTGCTACAAGCACATAAACTTAAATTACAAGTACATAAAACACGAATATCCTATTTTTTGTCCTGTAGAAGCTTACTCCTCGGGTAAATTTTAAGAAAATTAGCAATTTGTATAATTTGCAAAAAGTTGGCGAAACTGAGGACTGTAATGAGAAAGAATTAGTGTGAAATGTAATTGGTTGATATTTTTGACCATTTTTTTCTTATTTTTATTCCTATATATTCCATAGATGAGCGGCTAAATAACAACCATATTCTAGCCTAGTTAATTCATGCCAGGAAAATAAGTATACCAATTTTATTGCTTTAATTTGTTATCAGCATAACTAACTTTTTATTTATCCATTTTGCGATATTTGTATTTATAATTTTTTCCAAGTATGATACATTATTTTGCAAGGTATAGAGAAGACGTGTGAACTAAAATTTATGTAAGTTTGATTATTGGCTTAATTGGCTATAGAATAAATAAACTTGAAATAATAAGGCCCCACATCAGACCCTTGTGGAACTCCAGAGAAAAAGTGCAGTTATGTATCTTTAGAGATTGATATCATCCTGTTAGGTAGGTATGTTGAAACCAATAGATCTATTTGGTGTACTATATTTTTTAACAATTTGAATTTTATGAAACATATTTTTGTGTTATATTTCCTGTTCATATTTTTCATGTAGGTATATATTGTTTATATGTCTTTTTTCTATATATAATTGATATGTATTTATTTAGAAATATTACTCTGAGCTCTCATTAACTTTGTTTCATTTATAAATGTAAAAAAAATACGTTTTCATTTATAATAATACAGTTCTGATTGTATTTTTGAATTTAAACAACAAAAACACGTTATATGTTCTTGGTCTATAATAGTTCTGGTTTTAACGCAAATAATAATTTAAAAAAAAAACAGTTTTATTAAAATAAAAGTTTATTGCATGTTGTGCAGATTTTTTGTGTTGTACAATTTAATTGCAAGTGTTTGTACAAATTTCTTATTACTTACTAGTAGATAGATTATAGTATATTTTAAAGCACTGTTAAGTACTTTGGTCTACTAACAGAAATACTATTAACATTATAATATAAAGCAGGTTGGAGATTTCGTAATTTAGTGGTGTTTAAATTGAGTTTTTAGGCCACAAAATATTAGTTTCATGCCAAAATTTGACCTAAAGAACTTATTGGTTAATCATGCATATAATTGATATACCTATCAAAAATATTCAGAGTAACTACTTTTTGGTTACGCAACACATTCTAAAAGATATTTTTAATTCAATTTTTTGAAACACTATTTGCGAATATTTTTCCCTATTATTTTAAAAATAATGTTTTTAAGAAAAAAAAATGCTTGCAATAAATTATTATAATTAATAAATAAATGGGTACCACATTTTGTGGAAAAATATTGAACAGTTTAAACAGAAAACCAATAGATACTTTAGTACCTTCTCTGCTAATATTTTTGAATAATTTATTTCTCCATCAACTGTTTCATTTATTTTTCTTACAACATACTGTCCGTTACTTCTCCAGGATTTTCAAGGGCGGCTTTTCTTTCATTAATGGCATTTACGAGTTTTCTATAAGGGCCTAGTGGCAAGTTGAGGCTTTTCAAATCGTTTTCCGTCAGTATTACTAGTGTGTCCAGGTCTATTTTTTTGTTCCTCGAATTTCGGCAGGTATTCACCAAGGCCAAATGCTGTTAAGAATCTTTCCAAGGGCCCGTTTGGATCGTCATCTTCGCTAGATGTTGTATCTATGAAGAAAAGAAGATTTTAATTCTCTAGGTCTCGATTTGTGTCTAAAATATGTTATATATTTGGGCACTGGCATTATAATATAACTTTTAATTTTTAAGTTTTTGAGAGGGGTTTCGGCGGAAAAAAATGCTGTATATGATTATTATCAATTTAGGTCTGGTATAATAATATTTGCCCATTTGTAATTTATTCCTATAAGACGTTTAACACATACAAAATCGCAAAAAACACCGTCATAACTTCGTTATTTCTTGCCCGATTTTAAAAAACAAAATAGCTAAATTAATGGTTCTACAAATACTACAAACTGGCACTAATGTTGTTTTTTCCAACATCAACGATGTCAGGCGATAGTCAACTTTTTTTTCAAATGAAAGGTTACATATTTTTTTTTATGGTCTGGTAGAGATTTTTTTTCTGAATTTAATAATGTATTACAACATGATTTTCGTGTAATGTTATTTGAAAAAAAAGTAAGTAAATATTTTCAATATTAATTTGGGCTACTAATAAAATTACCATGTGCCATGGAAAACAATCAAATCAACTAACCGACGCAAAATGTCATTTGAGCTTCTACATTAATCTTGTATTACCAAGTGTGCCATGGAAAACAATGAAATCAAGTGACAAATGTCATTTAAGCCTTCAGATTTTTACTACTTTTATTATTTTATCGTTCCCTTGTGCAATAATACATTTTGATAATGTTGTAAAATTTTATTGTAACAATGAAAAATATTATAAGTATTGCTTTCGAAAAAGTCTACAAGTCGTGTTTTTAGGGCTATTTCGAAAATTTTTGATAATATTGGTACGATTGAAATGGGTTTGTAATTGTTTGTATTATCAAAATTGCCTTTTTTTAAAGACAGGTGTTATTTAGGATAATTTGAAAACGTGGAAATATACATTTTTCTAGACAATAATTGTGTCAGTAGTTGGATTATAAAATCGCTAATTAGGTTTATCAATTCGCTGTTCAAATTAAAAATATCTTTGGAATGGTTTTTTTTTAATTAATAATATTTCGAATTTCGTCATTTGTAACTGAAAATAAAAAGATGATTTTGTGGTAGAGGGTGCACGGTTCAAAAATTGTTTGTATTCATCGTCATTATTATTGACAAAATATGCCATTAAGTCCTTAATAATGTTTACGAAATAGTCTGCAAAATTATTGTTAATTATATTCCATTCAGCTTTTTGGTTTTTTTTAGATTGATTGATATACAGTTACTTTTCAGTTTTGATTGTTTAATTTTATTTTTCTACATCACTTTCAGTTTTTTGTATGCTTCTATGTCATCCTTATTTTTTTGTGGTGTTGGCTATAACTTCTACAGCTGAAAGGGAGTTTTTGATTTGCGTTAACTCTGAGTCAAATTTGAAACTAGATTTTTTTGTGTTTTGTTTTTTGATCTTCTTTTCTTTGAAACATAGATTATAATTATTGTGAGATAAAAAATCAGTAAGATATTTAGCTTTACTGTTAACACAAGTGAGGCTGTAAAACTTATGATGATTAAAATATGATACGCTGTTTATAAAATATAATTTATTATTATCGGTCATAGGACTGCATAATATGTATTCACTGCTGATTTTGTTTGCTTTAACGCTAAAGATTATACCACGATGATCAGATAGATATGGTTCAATTACTTTTATTGAAAAGTTGTTATTGACATTAGTGGATATACAAGTATTATCTAGCATTGTGCTACTCTCTGGTTTTAGCCTCGTATCCTCGTTACCTCGTTAACCCTATCAGATAAATTGTATGATAGCATGAGATTTCTACAGGTATTTACATTATTGTTTCTCAACTTGAAGTTGATATTGAGGTCTTTTTGTAGCACGCTTTCAAGTGCATCGACACCATCTCCCAATTGCGACCTGTATGTACAAATTGTGATGATTTTTTTTCACTCAACAACTCGATGCCTGAAAATTCAGCTGTCTGCAAAATTTAGAGAAATCTGAATTTTTTACGTTTATACCATTTCTAATAAAAATACATACCCTCCACATGTTTCCTCTGCAGTAATGAGATGCAAGCTAACCAAGTCTCATCAAACATTAAGATGTCAATTTCATTTTTTGTTAAAAAAATATTCTATATGAGAAATATTGTTGCTTATGCTTTGAATGTTAATATAGAATGCTTTAATGTTAGTATTGCCTGTGTTTTCACAATTATGTTTTACATTTAATTTGTCAGTCTTGTGGGAAAGAGACTGTATGTTAGTACCTATTTGTGTTTTTATTGTCTTTACTGTTTTTTAAGACGCAAAGCTTATGTTCGATAGTCGTGGATATAAAAAATTGTTGGGAGTTTCTTGCTTTGCTTTATTGACCGTTGTTGGTCTGTGTAACTCATATAATTGGAGCGAAATTGCTTCGTCAGCACTGGCGGTTCTTCTATAGGGTAATTTGGTCAATGCCCTCCCACATACAAATAAAAAATTAGAGCTATTCATTTTTTGAAGTTAAAAATATATAATAATTATATTTTTAATATTCTTAAAAAATATATTTAAGTTTCTAGTTCATTCTATGCACAGTACTATTCAAATATCGAGCCTCTACATTCATATTCATTACATTATTCATTTATAGAATTTAAAAATCTTGGGTCAATCCATAACTTGTCCTCAAAGCTAGCTACGGACCGAATTTACAACGAATTAAAGTGAAATAGACTTATGCGCGAATCGTCAGAAAGCAAAAAGAGACAGAAAACACTGGCGGGGACAATGTCCCTGACATATTTTACGGAAACGGTAACGCACGATCGCACGAAGTTCAGTAGAGCAGTCTTAATGCTGACTAGGTACGCATTGGTCGGTAAATTATGTCGCGTTGTTTTTAATGTTTTTATTTGTGAACATTTTATTAGTAAATCTCTACTTGTCGTGAAATTAAGTAAAACAGTGTTTTTGGTGTTTACTATTAAATGTGAGTGTTGTACAAAATATATTAAAACTGAAAGATGGACATAAGTCGGGTTATGAAGACCGAATGAAATTAAAAGGTTAAATTTATACATCGTCGTAACAACATGTTAAGTTTTATTGCAAGTACATAAACGTCATTAAACAGTTTGTGTATTGTTTCATTTTTTCATCCAGTTAGTCAAGAGCAAATACAAATGTATGTGATTTAATTAACTCACAACATATTAATTACATGGTCCTTCTAGCCGATATGGTATGAACACAAGAAGAATTAATTAATAATTGTAATTAACATCAGTTAATACAGTGATAATATTCAACAAACATTTTAAATAAGCACAAAGAATAAGTGTCGTAGTGATTCATCAGAGCATTGTTGCATCAGGTGTCGCATCAACCATCAGGGTATCAGAGGCGGCGAGTTCAACAAAAAATAAGGTCAGATCCATTTTATCCTATATTCCTGTTACTTTTATAAATTAATTCATACAGGCAGATTAAATTTGGCACTCGTCGCAACAACATGTTAAGTTTTATTGCAAATACATAAACGTCATTAAACAGTTTGTGTGTTTCATTTTTCCATCCAGTTAGTCAAGAGAAAATACAAATGTATGTGGTTTAATTAACTCACAACATATTACATGTTACATATACATATTACAAAATAAAATAATATACTGTGTATTATTCTGTGGAGCTTTTGAGCTAGCACTACGCGGACATGACGAAACTGAGTCCTCTGATAACCTGGGAAAATTTCGAGGTCTAGTAAATTTTCTATGTGAACTAGATGCCATTTTTAAAGACCATTTGCAAAACTGTACTGTGTTTAAGGGCACTTCGATGGCAATTCAAAATGAACTTTTAGATTCGATACTGGCGATTATTCACGAAGAAATAAAATCTGAAATTAATCAATCTGACTTCATTGCAGTTCAAGTGGATGAAACCACAGATAGTTCCAATAAAGTACAAGTAGTTTTTGTATTTAGATACGTTTTAGACGGCGTTGTATGTGAGAGATTTTGGAAATTTATTCAGCCTCAAGGAACGACATCGCAGCATTTGATAGATGTAATTTTAAAAGAGTTAGAATGTCTGAAAATTAACGAAAGTCCTGAAAAATTGATAGCACATAGTTACGATGGAGCATCAGTAATGAATGGTGCTTTTGGAGTTGTATAAGCCAAAATTAAAAAAAGGTATCCTTCAGCATATTTTATTCATTGTTACGCTCATCAACTAAATTTAATTTTACAAAAAGCATCAAGTCAGGATAAAAGCATAATAATTTTTTTTTTTTGCTAATTTACATAGCTTTTCTTCATTCTTTGGAAAATCGCCCAAAAGAACAGCCGTGTTAGATAATGTTGTTAAGGTGAGATTACCTAAAACGGCTCCAACACGATGGAATTTTAATACAAAGTGCATAGAGACTGTTTATACCTATCGAACAGAATTATTAGATTGTTTAGAAAGAATCATTGATAGTGAATCAGAAAACAACACTCTAAACCAAGCTATTGATTTAAAAACTACTTACAAAATGAACATTTTCTTTACTGTTTAAATTTTTTTCAGTTTGTTATGCCTCATTGTAATATATTGTTCAATCAATTACAAAAATGTAATATCGATGTCATAACAGTAAATAAGTGTATTGGCGTTTTTAATAGTAAAATTGAAGACATCAGAAATAAAATTTTGAATAACTATTTGGAGGAGACATCCATGCAGTCTGCCCAGAGATGTAAAACGGAAGAATCAAAAAGGAGAATTTCATTAGAAGTTTGTGATATAATTACATCTGAGATGAAAAACAGGTTTGGCTTCAGTAATCATTTAGCAGTGTCTCAGTTATTTCATGCAGATCGATTTAAAGATTATAAAAAAAGCGTTCCTCAATATGTTTAAATTAGTTAAACGGAGTATCCAGTCATAAATCATTTGAAACTTAAAACTGAATTAGAAATATTATATAGCCAAGAAGCCAATAGTGAAGGTGCAGTTGCTTTGCTTGCTTTTTATTAACAATAATTTGTGCAATACTTTTTCTGAAAGTGTCAAACTGTTAAAAAATCTTGTGTACTCTCCCTATGACTACAGTCGAAAGTGAACGTTATTTTTCCACCTTAAAAAGAATAAAGACATTTTTTAAGAAATACCATGGGTCAGGAAAGGTTATCTTCTTTAGCTATGCTTACCATAAAAAGGGCAATAATAAAGAAGATAAAAGACTTTAATGAAAAAGTAATTGACCACTTTGCATCTCAAAAAACCGGAGGATCGACTTGGAATTTAAATCACTTTAAAAAAGGTAGGTAATACAGTAAACTTTTCTAATTGACCTCCCTATCTCTTGACCCACGAACCGCCACTGTTCGTCAGGTGACTGGTTTTCTGATTGGTTCTTCCGTAGTACAATTTTCTCATTTTTGGATTTGGCTTAGCCTTTCATTTGAAAAAAAAGTTAACTATCACATTACGGTTGATGTTGAAAAAACAAAATTAGTGCCAGTTTGTAGTATTTGTAGAACCATTAATTTTGTTTTTAAAATCGAACAAGAAATAACAAAGTTATGACTTGCGGCGTATGGATATTCATTATTACCTGATAATTCATCATCTGTAGTTGGTCTAGGGCCGTAACTTTCTCCAGAGCCAATAGAACTTTCTTCTAGACCGCTATGGTTGGAGTAAAATCCTCCAAAGGAGTTGTTAATGCTTTTTCTGTAAAAAAATAATTTTCTAGTTTTAATTTTGTCTGTTTACATCCAATAGAAACAGCTCATATGGAATAGATAATAAATTAAATCTTATGTAAACATATACAAAGTGTTTGAAATCAACATAGCAATTAATGAATAGTATTGGAGGAAGGAAACGGAAAGGCGAGTTCGATTCAATTTTAAAAGGGTGTAAATGTTAAATAAAATTAATCAAATTATTTGTTAAACATCTAATAATAATTTTTGTAATACTTGGCAGTAGAAATTATCATGCATTATCCGAAGGATGGATGAATTGACTCATAACTGGCCAGAACATTATGACTGTCAGAAACAAATTTCAAGTAAATTTTTAATTTGCCCCGGGATCAAACCACCGATAGTCGGTACCAAGTTAGTAGGAATAAGCGCTCTTGTCCACTCCACTATCGTCGCCCTTAATAACACACTCAAAATTGTATGCTGCTTTTTTATTTTCACATCCTTTTAATACTGTAAATGATAACGAATTAATTTTATTATGCCCACATTCTGCTGATTGTAACCTGGGTAAGTTCACAAAAAAGTTGAAATGCGTTAGATCTGGAGAATGAGGATGCCGTTCTACAGCCCCCCCCCCCCCGCACTAATGCATTTTTTCCGGATCCCAAAAAACCTTACAACTTTGTTTAAATATGGAAATGCACCAATGTTGTTAGAAAATAATATTCCTACAAACCTATTTTCATGGTATTCAGAGATTTCTCTAGTAGAATCTAAATCCAAATGCTCTGTTGTATTTTCCGCAATTTTAAATATAAACTGTTTCATTGAAATACCAAAAGTCTCAAAACCTCCAAGCTATAAGTTAATACGTAACATAAGTAATTTAGAAAATAACCTTGATTTCCAACAATTTGTCAAATCATTACCTTGGGATGATGTGATAAAAGAAACAAATTTGGATAAGAAATTAGATTTATTAAATAATCAAATTATCAATATTTATGATATATTTGCCCCAGAAAAGAAAGTTAAAAATCAAAATAAACCAGCCTGGGTAACTCAAAATATAAAATTTATGACTCGTTTGCGAAATAAGGCTCTATCCAACTTTCATATAAACCAAACTCCGGCAAAATGGAAATATTATAAGGACTTGAAAAACCTAATCACAATATCTATAAGAAATGAAAAAATTGCATACGCAAAATATTTAGAGAGTCGCATAAATGGGGATTCAAAGACGGCATGGAAGGGCTTAAAATCCTTTGGTTTGAACAAAACATGTTTTGAAATTCCAGCAGACATATTTTTAGCAGATGACGTAAACGATTATTTTCTCACTTCAAGTAACATAGATATGGATATGGACAACAAGCAATCAACTATAGACTATTATACAAGTATATGTTTTAAAGAAGTAGATGAACCATTTTCTTTAATGCAAATAAGCATGGATGATATGGTAAGATATATAAGTGAGATAAAAACAAATGCGACAGGGTCAGATAAAATTTCTATAAAAATGCTAATACTAATACTCCCCTACTGTGGATCGGCAATATTGGATATTATAAATTCATCAATTGCTAATGGTGTATTCCCAAATATTTGGAGGACTGGTATTATATTACCATTGCCAAAAATAAAAGATGCCATATCACTGCAAGATTTGAGACCTATTTGTATACTGCCTGCACTATCAAAAGTTACAGAGAAAGCTGTTTGTCACCAGCTAAAAGACTATCTCAGAGTTCAAGATATAATACCAAAATTTCAGTCAGGTTACAGAAGAAGACACAGTACGACTACAGCACTACTAAATGTGTGTGACGATATTACTAGAGCAATGGACAAATCGGAATGTGTTTTATTAGTTATGCTGGACTTTAGTAAAGCATTTGACACCATTTCTTCAGACATTTTATTAGCAAAAATGAAATATGGTTTCGCTGAAAAAACAATAAATTGGTTTACCACTTATCTAAATGACAGAAAACAGCTGGTACAAATGGCAACTAAAGATGATCTAGATTTATCGGAGACAAAATTTGTTAGAAACGGAGTACCTCAAGGTTCAATTCTAGGTCCAATATTATTTATATTGTACACTGCAGACCTGTGCAATATCTTTAAGTCAGTTAACGTACAATGTTATGCCGATGACTATGAACTTTATAAAAACTTCAATGTGTTAAATGTAATAGAATGTGTGGAGACTATAAGAGACAACATTTTATCTGTCAATGTTTACAGTGAGAGTCAATGCCTAAAATTAAATATGAGTAAAACTAAAGCTATTGTGTTCGGTACTAAATACTGGTGCGATACTATAGAAAATCTAGTGAAATTGCAAGTTGGGTCTACAGAAGTTCGTTTGGAAAAGAGTGTTAAAAATTTGGGACTTTTAATGGATAATAATTTAAATTTTACGGGTCATGTAAATATTGTGTGTCAGAAATGTTATTACATTCTTTATAATTTATATAAATACAAGAATATTTTCCCCAGTACTCTAAAACTAAAATTATGTGAAAGTCTTGTTCTATCAAATATTAATTATTGTTTAGTAGTATATGGATCATATTTAAATAATAGTGATTTGCAAAAACTTCAAAAAATTCAAAACAACTGTGTAAGATATTCACTCAATGTCTCACGAAGAGAGCACATTACCCCCTTTTTGTGTAAAATAGGATGGTTAAGAATTGAACATAGGTTTAAATATTTACTTTCTATAGAAATATATAATATTTTGTCAACTAAATTGCCATCTTACTTATACGAAAAAAATTAAATGGAGAAATGATGTACACAATGTGAATACTAGGAATTCTAACAAAATGCAAATTTATAAACACAATACTGAAAAATTTAAAGCCAGCTTTTCATATCTGGCAGTCAAACTATACAATGAAATACCTGATTATTTTAAGATTAGCAATGTGTCCACGTTCAAAAATAAATTGAAATCTATGTACCTGAATCAACAAAAAAAATACTCTTAGTTAATTTTTATTTATTGACATTATTTATATATACATATTTTATTCTATTAACTAGTCCATTGGTTGAGAATTAAAAACAGCTTTAAGCTGATCTCCGCCTTTTTGTGATATATATTAAATTTTTTTTCTCTTCATTTTCTTTGGTACTGTGTTTTATAATATAATGTAAGCTACTTTTTGTGTTTTTAATATTCTGCGTATTGTATGTTTGTCTGTTTGTATTTTATCGATTTTTACTGTATCACAAATAAAGCATATTTATTATTATTATTATTATTATAATGGGAAAGCGATAATAAATGTTAAAAATTTATTTCACCATTTAAGATGTCATTATTCCTCACCTGATGACGATACTGCCCATTCCTGGCCTAATAAATATACTGGACGGTTCCTGATGCAAATTAGCGTCACCATTTCTTTGAAGTTCTTGCATGAAGTCAGGCTGAGATATGGATCGAGTTAAACCACTACTCGGGGGCGGAGGCGCGTTGTCAATGTATTCTGCTTCGTTAAAAATACCGTCCAAACGGCCCCTTCTGTGGTTGGCATTGTCCAGAGTTCCTCCATAGAGAACTTCAGAGTCCCTTCGGATACCTTTTTAGGGAGTTCACAGTCCGTTTTCCGTCCTCAATTCCACTGACCTACAGAAATGACCAATTTAGTGTACCGAAAATATTATTGAATCAGACTTGGTTGGAAACAAATTAAATTGTGTTGGTGTTACTGTTACTGGGATTTTAGGGTTGCACATTCCGGGACATTGTAGCGGTAAGACTCGCTTTTCTGATCTAGTCTTTGAAAAAACTTGAGGATTTTTATTTATTCAAATATTCTATTAATGTAGTAATTACCAATTAAATAATTTAATTTTATATGTAAAAAGAAACTCCAAGTGGCGCATTATAATTTTTTAATGGTTTCCCGGATCATTAATATTCTATTTTGACGCCACTGGAAACTTAGTGCACAAAAAATTAAGTCATTCTATTAGTAATTACTAGAGTCCGCAAGTCACGGGCGGTGCCAGGTAGTGAAATACCCAAATACGTAAGCAGGACTTGTTTACTATTTTAGCAAAGATAAACATTTGATTTTAGTCTATTGTTATGTCTCGTGGTGTGTACAAAGTAATTTATTCCTCTCCGTTGTATTGTTGATAATTTTATTTGTATTTTATTTTTGATATTAATTTAATAATAAAGTATGTTAGACCTGCCCAAGGGTAAAAAACGGCCATACGCTGAAAAAGTGAATAAATTTATCAGTGAATTCCCGGATTTATTCTACAATGGTGCTATAATAATTTGGCGTACGAGACAGACCTGATGTGTTGGGACAAACGTGATTGTAAACGTCAGGTGAATTCTGTGCAACATAAAACAAAATGTGATGTTCCGCTGCACATACTCGATAAACAACCATTTCGAGAGTTTTGGAATAAATACAATCCCAAGGTGACGTTACCAAGTCGTACAACGGTGCGCGAATATGTACCAACTGTAAGCTGAGACATTGTAAATAAGATCAAATGTGTACTAAAAAATACACGGCTGTGGTTATGTGTTGAGACGACAGATTGTAAAAAAAATCTATTTTAAATGTTACAGTGTGTGTTCTGGACCCTCTTAAACCGACGTTTCCACTGTTACTAGTCAGCAAAAGATTAACTGAGTGTACTGGCCAAACAATTCTGCGGATGGTGCTAGAGACGTTAGAAAAATTTTACCTGCCAAGAAGTCAAGTCATGATGGTTGTGACCGATGATGCCGCGACAATGCGTTTGGTAGGCCGTTCTCTTCAAGAACACGGTTGTAGGTTGATACATGTTACGTGTAAAGTGCATGCTTTACACCTTGTAGCAGAAACTATTCCACAAGGTTTCCAGAGGTAGATGCATTAATAGCACGTTGTAACGGTCCATTTTTAGATACAATTAACTTGCGTTTTATTTAATGCTAATTGCATAATTTGGTTGGAGGTCAACCTTAAAAATTCTAGAACCAACTTTACTAAGTTGTAAATCTTTGATAGTTTGTGCGACCACTGGACCCTTAGTGCGCCAGCGCGAACACCGCTGTGTGGGGACAAGGGGGAACGCTGGTACGTGGACAGTTAGATTTCGCGGGGACTCTCGGCCGAGCCACGGCAGAGAGAGGTTGTGTGAAGTACGTTACGTTACCTTTACGTTCAGCAGACTGAATTTGACCTTTGAGCGAGGTAGTAGTGTAAGTTGCTGAGATTGTGTTCACAATTTTGTCTGTTCGAGCTGCTATGGTACAGGAGTTTACGAAGTATGTGACAGAGGAAAGCTAAGTGAGAAGGTAGGATCCCTTCTTATTATTGTTGAAATAGGTACCTATTAATTGATAAATCACCAGCTTCCGTTCTGAGAGTGAGCTGTAAATTTGAAATTCAAATTTGTATAAATGGGCTGATATGCCTGTCCACCGACCTAGAGTGGGAAAAAAGCCCCTAGACTTTTAACTTGTGACTGAGCTGTGCGAGACATTTTAGTAAAGAATAATCGATCTTTCCCCCTTTCAACGGCATTAGTGCTTTGTAACTTTTTTTGATTATATATATGTGAACAATACAGAAAGGCGGGTGGCGCCCTATATATAAAAAAAAACTGTTTAAGTGGACTAAACTATGCTTTCGGTGTTTTAGTTTTAAGTTATTGTAGGTTTATTACTTGTTGACCACGCCCCGAAGGAGCCTTTTGCTTTGTACGTTAATTCATAAATATATGTATTTTTTATTGTTTCATTGGAGAACTAAAATAAAGTTAATCAAAAATAGCGAGGGCGAAACCCCTGCGTTATAACGTACAAAAAAGTGTTTCTTAAATCTCCTAAACGTCTTCGCGCACTTCATAGCATGTGTCCCGGTATTCCCGAATCACCACAGTCGATTCTTACACGCTGAGGAACATAGTTGAGGGCAGCTTTTTATTATGCTGATTATTTACAATATAAAAGCTGTGATGCTACAATTCAATCCAGGCTGCAGCTATTAAGGAAAGCCAGACAAAATTCGAAGATGTTTCTGTTGATACAGTTTTAAAAACTATTCAGAAGAACTGTAAAGGATTATATAAAATACCATACAAAACAGTGCGTTGTCGTTAGAGGAGTCACTGTAAATAGTGGATGAAGTAAATCGACTGCTACACTCTATAGGTGACGAAAAAATGAGCCCGTTGGAGAAAAGTTCGCACGTGTGTTAAAGCAAGACACCAGTTTTACCAGATTAAGACAAATTTGTGATGGTACTGATGGTGCATCTGCAGATTCGTTAAGTGAGTTCAAAGACAATTTTAAGTATGCTTGTATTACATCAGTGAATGTCGAACGGTCGCGGTCGTTCTCAAAATATTTATAAGCACATTTTTTCACCACATCGAACGTTACTCTCGGAGACAACCATAGAAACATACATGATGCTGCAAAATTTTTACACATCTTTTCCAGTTTGTGATAACCAAGCTAGTTAAGAGGGTAAGTTGTGCATACATTGTTATAAATTGTAACAGTTTATTGCTTTTATTACTAGTTAATGTCTTTTATTACACTTATTATGATGCATACGCCTATGTCCTGGGGCGCATGTTTGCCAACTCTAGTAATTACTCTACAATAAATAAAAAAGCTGGTTTTTAAGTTATTATGAAAAATTAATTTTAAATTATTAAAATTTTCCCTCCCAATATAGTGGAGCTATACGCGATAAGACATATACAGGGTGTTCGTTTCCAACCTACCCCCTAGACGTATCTCCGGACTAAAGGAAAATATCGTTTTGAAATTTCGGTCGAATGGGTTTTCGGAAAAGACCTACCACTGTAATGTATACGAACTTTTATCACTTCCTGTTATACCGGAAGTTGATATCAACTTTGTTATTTTAAATAGACCCCCCCCACTTTTCCCAAATGTTTTTATTCCTCAACAAAATTAACAGCTTGATTCTTAACTGTTTTTGGGTTATTAATTTTTTTTTAAACTTTTTTGCGTTTGCAGCGTTGGAGTTAAAATCGTGTCTTGAATGTCATAAATTTAAAATCTAAAAAAACTTAATTTTTTTAAATAGCACCCAATCGCCCAATCCTTAGTAAAAAAGTATAAGGCACGATGCGGCTAAAATTGATATTTTTTGATAAAATAAAAAAAACTGATTTAGCCACATAGTGCCTTATACTTTTTTACTAGGGATTGAGCGATTAATGTAATGGTGTAAAAAATATGGGGTGCTATTTAAAAAAATTAAGTTTTTGAGATTTAAAATGACATTTTTTTTTTCAAAAATGTTTTTGACGGTTTAATAACTTATTAAAACGCTAAGAAGATATCAAAAAATCATAAATTATTATCAAATAGTTTGAAGATGACCGCAATAAAGGGATATGCTGCTGACGCAACAAAGTTTAAAAAAATTGTAATCTGAAAAACAGTTGAGAATCAAGGTAGGGTTGTATTTTCAAATTTACCAATAATTTTGATGTGGAATCCAAAAATGTAAAAAATGGACGTTTTATTTAAAGTAGCAAAGTTGATGTCAACTTCGGGCACAACTGGAAATTATTTTAGAATGGCGGGTCTTTTCTGAGAACCCATTTGACAATAATTTCAAAACTATTTGGCTCCGTGTTCTAGAGGTAGGTAACGACTTTCCTCGAAACCTCTGGGTCCCAGGTTCGATTCCCGGCCGTGGCACTGGGATTTTTCTGTGAGAGAGATTAATCGTAGTATACTCGGATATTGGATGTAAGTCCGTTGTCTCTTAATGTCTCCCGCACAATGTCATTTAAGACATTCAGGGATAAAGGGGGTTGTCATTACATTACATTTGAGTTCAGTCCAGAGATACGCTTAATAAGTCTAGGGGGTAGGTTGAAAACGAACACCCTGTGTGGTAACTTAAGTTAAAAATTGGCATAAAATTGTAGCCTACTATGGCTGTTTTCGATATCAGTTCCATTTTTGACCCAAACCAGGGCTTTAGTGCGAAATATCTTTCTACTATATTCTCTATTGCAATTCATTGGTTTTTTTTGACCGTTTGATTTTATTTCTATTACCTTAAACTCATCGTCGATTTGCCCCAACCTGTTGTTTTTATTTGCGAGAATTTTCCGTTGGACGGTGCTTATTGAACCCTTTCCTGTCATTGTGCCTCCGCTAATGATAGCGCTGTATGTATTTCTTCTCTCTGCAGGTGCTATATTCGCCAAATTTGACATGGAGCCGCCTATAATTTTTGATTTAAGATTTTCTATCATTGAGGGTCTGTAATCTCTAGTTTTTCTTTTTTCCAATTTGTCATTCATGTGTTCCTGTTTGGCTCTTCTCTTATTGAATTCCTAAAAAGAAAAAAATGAGAATAAGTAGATAGTGGCGAATTTTGGGCTGCATCCAATTTTACACTACACGGAATTCAAAAAGGTGGAGTAGCATTTGTTTCGCGAAGTGCATGTGCGCTAGAAACGCCTCCTAAAGCTCTAAAGTGTGTATCGTCAAACGGCGGTGGTGTGGCAACTGCTGCCCCGACCGCTTAAAAATACGCTGCTTTATGTAGAGTTCACAGAATAAAAACTGTCGCCAACCACACTTCCCCACTCCTGGATTTTGAAGCCACACGAATTTAGTTGTTCTGTGGCGGCTACACTACATTAAATTTTAATATTAAAATACTTAAAATGTACTGTTCAATGAATTTGAATAAATTACACATTTATTAAAAAAAAAAAAAAATAGTCGCATCTTTCTATTTCTTCACATCCATACGTTGTGAATTTATCATATCGTATGATTTTCCACTATAGGAACTTTCGATGGTTACCCAAGATAATTCAGAACTCATTTTTTTGTAATAACATAAAAAAGTTTACATGCCGTATACGAAATTACTCAAATAAACATTGAACACAACCAAACTGTGGCTGAGCACACATATTGTAGTAGTGTTATTTTAACTTCAGATAGAGGTATAGCAACAGATTGGTGGGTGTTAGGAAAAGTTCAAAGTTTAAATTTGATTGGCCGAAATATGTGTGGTTGGCGACAGTTTTTGTTCTGTGAACTCTACATTATGTAGAGTTCACAGAAACCGATGAAAATAGGATGACAGTGGTCATTAAATTCTGCACCGTCATGTATTCTTATTGCCTTTTTTTTGCAGACAGAACATTTTTTGCGCATTAGTGAAGTTACCCCATAAGATAATGGTATAGCCTAAATGAGCATGAAATAACGAGAAATAGCAAGTTTTTAAAGTTTCTACTTCTTAGTATTTTTTCATACGAATCAAGAAAATAGTACTTGATAGTTTATGGCTTAGTTGATCTATATGACAGGAACAATTAAGTCTGTCATCCAGGACAACACCAAGTAGCTTAACAGCATTGTCCTATACCAAGTTCCTATTGATGGAAAAGATTAGTTGTTGAGTATTTTTGTCGTTCATACTCAAACTATTAGAGAGCCAGTTGTGTAGTTTGATCTGAAATTTGTCGTAAGTTTTATATATTGGAATCAGAAACTAGAAGAGATGTATCCTCAGAATTGGTAACACATATATTGGGCATCATAAAATGGAATATGTCGTTAACATATATAATGAACAGGAGTGGGCCTAAGACGGAGCTCTGAGACACTCCATGTGTAACATACGTAAGCTCTGAACAACAATTGTTGAGTTTTACTGCTTGCCTCTATCTTGTAAGTAAGATTGAAATAAGCTGAGAGGCTATCCTTATTTAGAGATATAAAAGATTTGCTGAAATATCATTATATACATATTTTTCTTACTGAAGTGATGAAACGCAAAAATTTCTGTTTGACTCATCGTAGATTTAATTCTCGGAATAGTTAATCGCTTAATTATATCTTATATCCTTATCCGGAATTCAGGTTGCCTAAAACTTTTCTTATGCAAGACTTATGATATATTTTTGTAATCAGAAAAATAATCCCTTTCAGAAAATATCAAAAACTACCTCTATATTGCCAGTAAAAAAATAAAGGCCTGACCCCATATCTTTTGCAGATAACAGTGATGCAAATTTCAAAATGACGTCATAATATTCACAAAAATTTACTTAATTTATACTCTTCATTTCTTTTTAACGGGTAACTTTGGATTTCACAAGAGCTTGTGCGTACACTTTGCCGCACATATAAAATCGGCTCGTCCATATATCTGAGCTCCTGACAATTTCTTGTTGCTAACGCTATTTATTAACTTTGTAAATGCAGCTTAAGAATTTGTGGGACCTGTGCCCCTCAGGATCCCCCCTAGAACCGCCCCTATTAGTTATTTATTTGCCATTACTCGAGCTACATCTGTATGGACCTAAAGAGTGTTTCTAGAAGGTGCACAACCGACGTGCGTAAAAATCTCAGGCATTTTATAGGTGTGATAACATTTTTATAAGATGAAGTAAATATTTTTGACAAACGCATAAGAAATAAAATTTCGTAGACATTTTTTTCGAATGTTATAATAAGAATAATAATCCAATCGTTGTCATCGTGCCGTTGCTGTATTGTATTTACATTACGATGAAGATTTTTTTGCAGGTCCCTTAAGTGAAAGTAAAAATGTTTTTTTTTCAGAAAGAAAAGCTGCAGCAATACTTAAAAAATCAACTTCGATTTTCATAAAAAAGACGTCAGTGAAATTAAAGGAGAGGTTAGCGAATTTAGAGGAAAATTTGAAGGAGAAATAATTGAAGTTAAAGAAGAAACCAGTGAGGTTAGGAGAGAAGTAGCCCGACTTAAACAATAATTAAGAGAGAAGGGTGGTCAGTAGGTACTGTCATCTGGTACTAGGTTACAACCACCTTCTTTCGATGGTCAAGGTTCATGGTCAACATATAAGAGATAGTTTAAGACAGCGGAACGTTCAAATAACTGACTAACGATGAAGAAAAAGCAACAGCATTAGATCTGCTCCAAACGATCCCTGCAATACAACAGCAAAACTTTAGCATTCTGGAAGCAGCTTTAGAACTAAGATATGGCGACCAACATCTTGCCCAAGTATATCAGGCTCAGCTCAAATCACGTAGACAACTGGGTGGAGAAAACCTCCAGGAGTTCGTGGCTGCTGTAGAGATATTAGTCCATCTAACCTTTTCTGATGCACCGATGCAGTTTCAACAACAATTAACAGTTGGAGTATTTATTGATGGAGTAAGGGACCAGTAGGTTAAGCGAATTCTTAAGTTAGCCAGGCACAAGCAAGTAGTGAGGCTTTAGTACATGTCTTTGATATTGAAGCTGGTATATTGTGTGGTATAAGGATACCACACAATCAAACCAGAGAGTGCGGGCTGTGGCTGTGGAAGACACTTCGGCAGATAAAACTCTGGAAGCCCGTATTATCCGAGATACAAAAGTTGATCGCACAATTACTGACAAAAACAAATTTCCAGGAGAAACAAGAAGAAGAACGTAGCGGTAGAATGGATGGATCTGCTGTATCTGTTGTTATAAGTGTGGCAAAGTGGGTTATATTAAGAAGAACTGTCGTTAGCTCAACATTCAAGATGTAATGTCCGAAGTACAAAAGACCATACAATTACTGAGAAGCTTGAATCTCCAGTCGAAACAAGACCAACAATAGAGTAGTGTGAGATATAATGGAGGAAACATCCGCTGTTATGTGTGACAGAGTGCGCCATATTAAGAGTAACTGTCGTCAGCCCAACCCTGAAAGCGTAAATACTGCTGTGGTTGGGGTGCCGCAGGAAAACTGGCGGGCGGTACCTCGGGGGCAATCTGGTTAATAGAAAAGCAGATGGCATTTCCAGAAGACCATGCCAGAGAGACTGCAAGCCCTGCCACTGTGGAAAAACAGCAAGATGTACTAATCGTGAATATCGTTAAAATTGATGTTCTGGATGACTGGACAAGAGTCATTACGGGATGAGCAGTTAAACGATAAGGAAACCGGTCCAATTCAGAAATGGAAAGAAAGGACCCCGACCCGATTGAAAAGACATTTCAAACAAAAAGTAGAGCTGAAGGTTTTATGGGCTCAATGGGACTCCCTTAGAGTAGAGGATGGACTGTTGAAGAGAGCTTGGGAGCGCCCAAATGGAAAGAAAGTTACTTTGAAATTAGGAATCCCCATAGCACAAGTGTCACATAGCACAAGTACTTCAGCAAGTGCATAATGGAACGTCTGACGCACAATTTGGCATCAACGAAATCTTGACAAAAGTACGAGAACGATTCTACTGGGTAAAAAGTCGTCAAGATGTGGAGGCTTGGTGCCGCAAATGTGAAGTTTTTGCAGTAAGGACAACAAGTAGTAAGGACCCAATGAAGCAATATAACGTCGGGGCTCCTTTTGAGCAAATTGCAATACCAAGTGACCGTATGAAGGCTTGTTATGATGGCCAATTCAGGAGATTTCCAGGCGGGAGATCTGGTTCGGCTATATAACCCACAACAAAAGAAAGGTAGGTCCCCGAAGCTTCATCCGCCTAGGGAATGACCATATACTATCTCATCACCAGAATAATCGACGTCGTATACCGAATTCAGCAAAGCCCAAAATCAAAGATGAAAGTGGTGTATATCGAGAGACTAGCTAAGTATGTAGGGAACAACGAATTGCCTGATCGGAACGTTCAGGCTAAGGAGGGGGCAGTGTAACGCCACTGGACTGTGTAGACTGGATAAATGGAACTAGAATTGTACGAGAATGGCTGGGAATGTTCAGAAAATTTCTGGACCGTGCATGTCGAGGGCCAGTCTGAATTTGAAATCGAGTGAGCGAAGAAGGAATAAGTTATAGACTAAACTTGTGATTTGTAAGTGTTTGTTATCATCGTTAAGTCTTTCATTAAGTTATTGTTGTTAATTGTTATTTAATAAATAAAGTAGTGAGTAAGTGTTACCTGGATTTTCAGTCGACGAATCTATAAATTGCGGTGATTATGTGAATAGCAAATACGTGACAGTACTGTAGCCGATAGTTATAAATAACATTGTTTCATATCGAGTCTAATTATAATTTAATGGTTATAATTGTATAAAAAAAATAACATTAATTTCTGTTTTTGGGATTAAATTTAAACGTACCTTTATTCTTTTTTTGGCGTCTTCTTTGGCTTTTTCTTGTAGGGCTTTGGCTTTTTTTCTTATCACTCGCTTCCAGTTTCGCGTGAACTCCATCGATGAACCTAAGGATGTCATCCCTATTGTTTATACCAGCAAGTTCTTGAGCCGTCCTGCCATCTACGTCCGTTGAATAAATATTTGCACCGAAATTCACCAGAAATGTTACTATGTGTTTATGACCCTGTGCTGCTGCTAGATGTAGAGCCGTGTTGCCAAATAAGTCGGCTTTGTCTGGATCTCCACTGAAAAGAACAATAAAATGTGATTGGCGATTCAAATCTAAATATGGCCAAGCAGTTGCCGTCCTGAGCATGAAATACAAAATAAAGTCTAACCTAAACATGTGCAGTTTTGTAAACCAGAAACACCACAGCAAGTGTGATTGACTGATAATTCGCATTAGTGCAAAATTATCGCGTAAATCGATGCTAATTAGTTAAAAAAATGACGATTGAAAAGTGTCATTGGCCCAGTGAAATTACCAAATTATGCAGCAATCATGATGCCAGTTTATTATTTCTCAATATTTTTTGTTTCAAACATACTGAATTTGTTATCATTAACAACTAATATATATATATTTCTTATGTCATGGTGTAAAAATAATAAAATCACTTCAAAGATGAACGATAAGGTACTAATGTTGATTACAGTGATAATCTATGTAATATATTAAATAAAACAAAGGCAGACATTTTTAAACAGAACGTTTCATATTATAATAATTATTTATTCCAAAGTAGGTAGATCAAATCTAGTAACGTTGTACGCATAGTAGTTTTAACGGTTTTTGTTTGTAATTACCGTGTAATTTATTACATCATAATAATCATTCCATTACTTAGATATCAGATGCATCATAAAATCATCTATTAACTGTAATAAAAATTTATTATAACTAAAAAATCGGGAGGTAATGATAAATTCCAGAGGCGACTTTTGCGTAAATATAATATATTGTAAACACCTAATGAAACATTCCCAAACAATATGAAATGATAAAATATTCTTATGTACTGTTACAGAAAAATTTGTCAATGTTTTTATCGAGGATCCGGCATATTTACAACTCTTATATAATCAAATTAAACCGGCCGTTGAGGAGAGACAAGTACCTGTTGAAATGTGGTTTCGACAAGATGGGGTGCTTTCTCATTATGTTCTTGATGTATAACGGTTCTTTCTCGTTTTTTTTTGCACATTGATAATAATGCTCAGATATTAAAAAAACAAAATTTAGTCTAGAAACACATTTATTCATTTAAAATAAAAAACAAATTTGTGGCTCTTTTCTGCGGGCAGGCGGCGGGAAGTGAGCGATTCACTAGAAAATGTTAAAATTGCTTAATATTAAACACATCCAAATACCATCAGAAATCAACAACTTAATCCTAAAAAAATGTGCAACTGACTTAGAAAAAGTTTTGTTAGGCGCAACCTTTTTTTATCTATTTCTTCCACTAAAGTTCCGGCACACGAAAATGCACTGTTAAAAAAAAAAAAAAAAACGTAACTAATTTTATCAGTTTCTCTATACGTTACAAAAGACTAAGATAATGTACTCAAACGTAATTAGCACAAGGTAGCTTACATCAAGACACACAATTGCTCGGTGCCGTGGCTCCCGAGCGTCTCCCCGCATCGTCTGTCTTTCGCGCCAGAAGCACTGCCCGAAAAACATAGTCTCCTAAACGCGCGCACTGTTATAAAAACATCGGGCATAATCGAGTAGTCCAGTAGCGCCACGCTACATGGGTATTACAGTATTTAACAAAATTATTTTAATCAGGTCTGGAATTTTAAAGTATACTCAAACCATTTTATTTAATTTACAACAAACGTGTCACAAATTAGTAATTCAAGAAACGGACTGTTACATATGTTCGACAATATCTAAACCGATTTTTTTTTTTTAATAAGCGGATAGGTCGAAGATTTTACATCGAATGACCTCCTCGTTTTCCGTACTTTAATCCTCTAGATTTTTTTGAGGATATTTGAAGTCTACAGTGAATAAATAAACTACCAAAATACCTGAAAGGCCTAAGGATTCGGATTACTTATGAAATAGCTAGAACTCTGTTAATAATTTAAGAAATATAACTGAAGGTGTTATAAACAGACTCGCTTATTGTCAAGAAGTAAATGGTGGCCATTTGCAACATCTTGTAGGATACTTTTGTGTTTCTCTTTTTCTATTCAGTGTCCATGGCTGTATTTTATTCATTTGTTACTACAAAGTTGCAAATAAAATTTATTGAGAATTTTAATTGATGTCTCCGTAGTTGTTGAGAGTAAAGGCATCAAACGGTATATCAGTATACTGCTAAAAATAAGCTTTAGTAAAGTCCAAAAAAATATACAGGATATTCCATTTGAAATAAAAAAAGATGTTTCGTTTGCAGTTAAACCAGAAGTTTTCTAAGGTTAGCTTATTTATGTCCCAGGGGAATAAATTTAAATATAGTATGACGTCACCCCCAAATTTGACTAATGTAAAAATATAACTTCCTTGTTTTTTGTCACGCTTTTTACTACTACACGATTCAAATGTATCGAGCCCTCACTTTAACCGCGAAAAAAGGAGGAGTGAAAAAAATATCACTAGAAAATGTTACATAAAACTAATGTGATCTCCGAAAAATGACCACTTAAAATTTATTGTGACGAGAGTATCGTTAAAAATGGGTACCATTTTTTGGTATAAAATAAAGAATCTTCGTTGTGCTACAACCTAAGTTATTAAAATGTCAGTGAGTGGTTTACTATAGGTAGGTAGTTTACGTATTAATATTTTAAAATGAAATAAAATTCACTTTATCATGGTGTAAAAATTTCCAGTTTTCTGTGTGGGAATGTTTCAGTAGGTATTCTCAGTATAATATTATGTCTGCATAAATATCGCAGACCGGAGATTATTAAATAATTTTAGGAAACAAGGACCCATACTTAATTAATGCATGAACTAGGTACCGTACCGTTCACCACCCTGCGATATCGTGGCTGGTGACGTCGCGCCAACAGAACAGCGTTTCAGACACAATGATATTCCCAGAAGTTTAAGCAATTTAAACATTTCCAGGTAGAAATTATTAAAACAGATTTTATAATTGCTAATGTTTAATAAGACTATATTAGAATATACGAATTAATTTAAAAAAATCCAGCAAATGCAAGGGGCCTATTACCCTTGATGGCTAATTGATTATAGAGTCTATTTATTTCCAAGGTAGACTGAATATAAACAAAGAAACGAAATAACTGCTCACTCTTATACACGACACGCCTGATTACAATTCTGTAAAATAGGCAGGGTTCATTTTCCTTGGTTTTATTGCCGGTAGACCACGCTCAGTTTTATGTTTTCGTCCAGTATATCTTGAAAATAAAGAGATTTTAGGATTAAGATTTTAGGATTTTAAGATTAAGTGAGGTCTCAGTAAATCAGTATGCGGATCTGGACATAAAATTCAGTGTTTTATTTTGTGTATCGTATCTAATGGTCTTTCAAAAAATTGAGCGTCTAAACATGGAAATAACATGTAGTTTATTTCAAACTTATTTGCAACATAAAAAACGTCAGCTCTTTCACGGCGGTAAAGAGATCAAAGAAACACGTTTTTTATGTTGCAAATAAATGTGAAATAAACTGTAAATGTATTTGTTTAAAAATGTTCTATTTTTTTTATTCACTAGGTAAGTGCAAGAATTACCAGTTATCTATCTATTAAATATTACGTATTTTAGAACAACTCTTATTAATAAAAAATAGAAATATAAGTAGGCACCTCCTTATAAATCAGTCATAAATAATAAAACCTGTAAACTTGTTTTGCTTGTCAGACATTTACAAGGGATAATACAAATACAAAATATTGCCAGTTTCATTAATTATGGTTGTTATTATACCTATTTAAATAAAAACAATAGCTTGTACTTTGTACATGTACAAGCTATTTTCTACTGGAAAATGTCCCCTGAAAATGTTGAAACTCGTAAATGTAGTAAAAATAAATTGAATTTGACAGCTTTGCTCATTGTAACAGTTACTTAACTTGGGATTAATAATAACAAATTGCTTCTTTATAGATGAAATCTAAACAAAGCCTCCTAAGACTTAATTCCTCGATTTTTTTATTCTAAATATCCGTACGTTTTTTAAATTTCAATTAATCCAATCAATCATTGCTAAATATATTTATTTAAAATTTAATCTTCTACTTTACTTATCTTGCCATAGCTGTTCCACAATAAAATTTTTGTTTACACTTGTGACGTGGAAAAATTAAAAAAGTAATAAATGGATCATGGCACAATTCAAAATTATCTAATAAAAAGTTTATAAAACAAAACTACACTTAATGCAAAATGGGTCTAGGATATAGAGTGAACTATATAGTTCAACTCCAAAATTTTTTTTTAAATTTTTAATAGTAATAGTACGTATTTTCTTGTAAAGTCTATAGCCTGAAATGGGAGTAACGCTCTTATTAGACGAGGCTAGGAAAAGGACACGATGCCATTATATTTATACGAGTAATACAAAGTTTAATGTAGGTATCATTATTACATTCAAATGTTTGGGACTTTATCGGTAGTTAATAAAACTGAAGTTCTTCTGAAAATTTGATTCTCGAAATAATCATAATATACAGGGTGCTTCAGTTTTAATGTTCAATATCTTCTAAGAATAAGGAGCAAATCAAACAAAATTTGGTATGCGTACATTAATTGTGTCGGGTTGTTTTTTGAAGTTAAGTTCATCCAAATGTGACACACCAGTGGTGTGCAATGAGGTTACATCTGAATTATTTCAAGAAAAAAGTACGCCACTAAGAATTTGGACTGAGGAAAATTGTTGAGCAAAATCGGGTCCAAAATCGGAAAAACAGGGATACTAACAGAATTCTCCGGGTTTTCAAATTTTAACGTGTCTAATCAAAAGTTTCCGAACTTTGAAAAAAATACCACCGAAAAGCCTTTCATCTACAACCTGTGCAAAAATTATAGTCAGGGAAGGAAGAAAAACGTTTGAATTTCTGCAACCGTATCTTGATTTCCGTTGCAGATTATCCGCAGTTCTTGCATAAAATTCTGTGGACCGGCGAGGCATATTTTACGTGAACTTGAATAGTTAACTTCCATCATTGACTTGGGTGGGCGCATGAATGTTTCCGGACCACATATTTTGCCGCCACGTTTGAATGCCGCACTCTTTCTTGAGTTTCTTGTAAACGACTTGGAAGACTTATTGGATGATGTATCCCTTAATCTGTTGCAAAGACACTGGATTCAAATGGATAGGGCGCTTGCACACTTTGAAAATCAAGTTAGAGAGTTGTTAAATACAAACTGCGTTGGATAGGCGGGTTGACAAACACCAATTTTTTCTGAATTGAATCTCAGCGTGGGACCAATACCCTGGCCGCCTCGCTGGCCAGATCTAAACCCGTTAAATTTCCTCGTTCGTGTGTCGAAGAAGAAGTTTGCAGAACACCCGTTGTAACCCGCGACGAATTAATTCTGGGAATAAAAAATACCTGCGAAGAGCTCAGGCAAAATCAAGAAATGTTGATAAAAGTCATAAATTCATTAAACCGTTGTCAAAATTGTATTAAAAACGGTGGATTGCACTTTGAGCATATTCTTTAATCATCTTGTGTCCTTTTTTGTTATTTTACAATAAAAAAGTTTTTTAAAACTATCAGCTGTCCTCGTGTTATTTATAAACGTATTTCCATGGCTAACTCAAAATAATTTCTGCCCCGTAGCTTGCTTGCATGCTATTAAAAAAAGCTTATATTTCTGAAAACATTACTAAAATCTGTAAAAGCGTGTCTTATTCCAAATTGAATTTTGAAAGATGAGAAAAAAATTTGAAAAATATGACGTACTTTTTTTCTCGAAATATTTTCTATATAACCTCATGGCACGCCACTGGTACGTCACATTTTGATGTATATGATTTCCAAAAACAACCCTACACAATTAAGGTACGCATTTTGTTTCATATGCTCCTTTTTCCTAGAACATATAAAAAAATGATTTATTTTTGCAAATTTTGACACCCTGTCTTTCTTAGGAAGCGAATGGCGAGTATTGAAATAACGCAGACTTCTGTTATGAGGACTATTTCTAGCAATTTCATTGGCCGTTTCAAGGCCACGGCATGGCGTGCTGATCAGATATCATTTTTAAAGGGGAATTCGGCACCGTGAAAATAAACAAACTATAATAAAGGGCAAGGAAAATAAAGAAACTATAATAAAGGGCAAGGAAAATCTTACTAACGAACTAAAAAATACTTATTTAAAAAAAAAAGTAACAAGTTTGTGATTCGAACCCTGGACCTACCGCGAGCTAGGGCGAGTATCTTCTCTATCATCTAACTAGTTCCTTGCTGGTAAACGATTCCAAAAGGATTTAATACACTTTGACATGTCATGTAACTGCGCATGCCCTGCGGCTATCTTAAAACGGCCAATGAAATTGCTAGAAATAGTCCTCATAACAGAAGTCTGCGTTATTTCAATACTCGCAAGCGAATGAGAGGCACATATATCATATTGTACAGACGTTGTCCTGTACAAAATTTTCCCTGAATATGATCGCAGCGCCAACTATCGGGACACACAATTAAATAAACATTTTCCAGTGGACTGAATTGTGAATCTAAACCATTCTCGAATCCACTGGAACACACACAAAAAATGTCATCAAAATCGGTCCAGCCGTTTAGGAGGAGTTCAGGCACATACACACGGACAGAAGAATTATATATATATATATATAAAGATTATTTCGGCATTAACAGTTCTTTAATGCCTATATGAAACAAGCTAAATAAGGCCCAATATTATGCCGCGTGGAACCCCATGTTGACAGTATTTCATATGCATATTATGTGTAGTTGAGGGACAATATCAGTGTATTTTTTTTTTTTTTTTAGTATACTTTGTTTTAATTGGTACCCATCTTTGTTACATTTTTATCAAGGTAAGTATCAAACACCACAAATTTTTACCATTACAATGTAAATATTTATTTGGCCATATTTTTTAATTTCAGATATTTCATTGAATTTTTAAACTTACCCTCTCCCACACAGTAATCTTAGTGCATCTAAATTGCCATGAAAAGCAGCGTATAAAGTTGGCGTCATTCCTTGCTCATCTCTGCAATTGCAATCTCTTCGTGTTGCTTCTTTTAATACTTCTATCAAGCCATCTTTAGCAGCTCTAAAAATAATTTTAAATTGATTAATGTTGCCCCAAAACAGTTAATAATTACATAAAATATTCCGTCGACTCGAGATAGTGCAACAGTTCTATATTAATAGCGGGCTGCATGACTCTACAGTAATTAATGTTTCGTGTAAAAGGTGGTGAAAATTGCCGATTTCGTTGCCGATTTACTATGGAGCAAAGCTTAAAGGACATTTATAGAGGATTTAAAGCAGTGCTATTTAAAAAAATGTATCCACCATATTAGTTATGCTATAGTTTTCAAAGATTGATAATAAAAATAATAATAATAATAATAATAATCTCCGGGGTGCAAAGGACCGGCAACCTCCACGTTGGTGCACCCTGGACGGGCAGAGGCAACTCTGCTTGACTAATGCCGGCCGGGAGTACCAGGGCTAACTACCCTGGTACTCTTTTTGCTATGGTTCCATATAACCTTAGAAGGGCCCCTCACATTCGACCTCAGTCGGATGGAGGTCAAGGACAGATGGGAGGGGCCTTACCGGACGGTCCTAACGATGATGACAATGCGATTGTACATGGACGCTTTAAGTGGACGAGGGAACTTCGGGATGACTTACTGACCTGCCGCGAGAGTAGCGAACCTGAGCGAAGGGGATACATGGCGCGATTGCATGTACTTTGGTGCGAAATGCATCCAGAGCATCGCGCCTTCTCTCAACAACATCTGAGAGATCAAGTATCCTTTCTGCTCAGGACAGGTTATGTAAGGGCACCCCGTCAGCCGGAAGAACTGCCAGCCGCAGTCCCACCGCGGCAATTATTAGCTGATGGGGAACATCCTTTAGAGTTCACCGATGTAGACTTAAGGACGAGGGTTAGCCTTAACACCAGGGCTAACCTAAAGCCACAAGACCTAGCTAGAATGGACGAGGTCATCGATGAGGAAATTCCGGAAGATGCCGACATCTGGCAAATCAACAGTGCCGTGTACAACGCCGCGAAGCAACTCGTCCCCCGTGAGAGGTCAACCAATCACGGGGTCGAGAAAGCCAAGCGGCGTGTACAGAATATCGAGGGCAAGATACAGTCGGCCAGACAACACGCTTCTCGGATCCAGAGTGTGGTGGAATATAAGACAACTGGTAGAGTTTTTACTCCCAGAATCCGGCGCATAGCAGCCGGATTAAGACGTCAACACCATACTCTAAATCTGACAGTGATGCTTACCATCAAGCAGCACTGTCTAGATAGGATCCGAGCGCTCATGGCGATAAAGAAAACATTGAAGAGGCAGGTGAGGAGTATGGAACAAAACAATTTGTTCCGTACGAATCCTTCCCGCCTATTTCAAGAGCCACAGCGTGTTGTAGATAATCCGCCGACTGTAGAAGATGTCGAAACCTTCTGGAAGGGAATCTACGAAACGACGCGTCCATTCAATAGCGACACTCCAGCAATTGCACACTTCGAGGCTCTGTGTCACAGACATCGTGAAGAGCCAGATGAAGTGTGCCCGGCAATCAGTACGGAGGAAGTCCAGCAAGCACTTGTTGGCACCAAGAACTTCGCTGCCCCGGGCCCAGACGGCATTAACAACTGGTGGTGGAAGAAATTTCCGTCCACTCACCGCCGTCTGGCGCGAGTTTTCAACTCATGGTTGAACGAGGGGCAGCAGATTCCGGACTGGTTTGTCGAGGGACGTACTGTGCTTATCCCCAAAAAGGGGGATCTTTCCGACCCGAGGAATTATAGGCCGATCACTTGCCTCAACTCCTGCTACAAGATATTTACACGTATCTTGTATGCAAGGACACTGAGGTCTGTTGATCCGGTCTTCCAGCAGATACATGAACAGCGTGGTGCCAAGAAGAGCATGGCAGGTTGCAAGGACAGCCTGCTGATAGACCGCTGTATTACACAGGATTCTGTGCAATACAAGCGGAATCTATCGATGGCCTGGATTGACTACCGCAAGGCATTTGATACAACATCGCACGAGCTATTGTTGCACTTGCTCGAATGTCTTGCGGTACCAGCACCACTAGTGAGATGCATAGAACAGCTGCTGCCACTCTGGAAGACTCGCTTCACCATAACATCAGGTGCACAGCGGGTCACGACAGAGCAGGTGGCATTTAGGAGGGGAGTTTTCCAGGGCGACTCCCTGAGTCCTCTCCTCTTCTGCATCTCACTGCTACCGTTGTCTGCTGGGCTCCGCCAAACCCGCGGGTATCAATGTGGACCACCCAGCGACCGGAGGCATAAGGTCACCCATCTGTTTTATATGGATGATCTTAAACTTTATGCCTCCGGAGAGCGCGAACTACAAAACGCTCTTAGGGTGGTCGAAGAATATACGCGGGCAATTGGTATGGAGTTCGGGTTGGACAAATGTGCAGTCGTCCACCTCAAGAGAGGACGATGCGGGGAATTCTCTGAAAATGCGCAGCTCGCAGACGGAAGCATCTTAAGACATCTGGATGCCGGAGAGACCTATACATACCTGGGTGTGCAACAAAGGCACATCCAAGATGTAATACAAATAAAAGATTCTCTCCGCGGCAAGTACAGACACCGCCTCCGAAAGATTTGGTCTTCCGAACTTTCGGGGAAGAACAAGGTGTCTGCTACTAATATGCTTGCCGTTCCGATTCTGCTCTACTCCTTCGGAGTAGTAAAGTGGAGGGTAGATGAGCTGCGCCAATTAGACAGAGATACCCGCAAGATGATGAATATTCACAGAAGTATTCATCCTAGATCGTCCGTTCCTCGTGTGTACCTCCCACGTCAACGGGGGGGCCGAGGACTCTTGAGCCTGGAGTGTACGCATGGCAGAGTAGTACTGAGTATGGCATGTAACATACTCAGGAGCTCAGATCCCCTCTTGCGGTTCGTAAAACATCACGAAACTGTAGGAGTGGGAGCAGGATTGTTCAAGGCAGCAAAAAGAGCCGCAGATGAACTCGGCCTCGCATTTGACATCAGGCGAGGAGGCCGGCGAGGTGCTGATGTTGCGTCAGTCACCGAACTTCAGCCAAATCGTCTGAAAGCCCGAATTAGAGCTGCCGAACAGGAAAATCTGTTTCGGCAGCACGTCGATAAACCCCAGCATGGTGTCTTCTATAAGAACATAGAAACACTGGGTTTATCGACCAGGCTGACCTTCGCCTTTCTAAGGTCAGCAGGGCTTAAGTCGGAGACCGAGGGATTCATTATGGCCTGCCAAGATGGTGTTATCAACACCTTGGTCTACCGTAGCCGCGTGTGGCGTGTAGAGGTTCCTGATATCAACTGCAGGACCTGCCATCAGGCGCCGGAATCGCTCATGCACTTACTTTCTGCATGTCCCATATATGCGATTTCGGCCTACATCCACCGACATAACGCGGCTTTACGAGTGCTATACTACCTTCTAAGGCACTCGTACGGGGTAGACCAGACACCAGTGCTGCCTTACGTCCCCGGAGATATTGAGTCCGTTGTCGAGAACGAGAAATGCCGGATTTACTGGAACTACTCGTTCCCGACTGTCAGGCTAATCCAAGCCAACAAGCCTGACATAGTCCTCCTCGACCATCAACTCAAGGTGATGTATGTTATCGAGTTCTCGGCACCTGCTGAGAAAAACATCACCTTGAAGGAGGAGGAGAAACGGACCAAATATCGCGATCTCCGGTACGAGCTCCAAGTGCTGTACCCAGGCTACTCGGTCAAAATGGTCGTCCTTATAATCGGTGTACTCGGAGGGATAAAGCCTACGCTGCTCTCGGAACTGAAGATCATACCAGCCTGCCAAAAACCAGCCGAGTGGCTGGCAGGCCAAATGCAGAAGGCGGTCATTCTGGGTTCTCTCCGTCTTCTTAGGGCACACGATTCTGGTATCTACAGTCACTAACCCTGCGGGATGCGGGGAGTGGCTGTAGTTGATGCGCCGGCGCGACTCCCGTGAGGCGTCGGAGGCCACGGGAGGACTGACCGGCATCGGGAAACCGAAAAAAAAAAAAAAAAAAAAAAATAATAATAATCCAAGATGTAACACAAATAAAAGATTCTCTCCGCGGCAAGTACAGACACCGCCTCCGAAAGATTTGGTCCTCCGAACTTTCGGGGAAGAACAAGGTGTCTGCAACTAATATGCTTGCCGTTCCGGTTCTGCCCTACTCCTACAGACAGACAGAATGATAATAAATTAAAAATATTACTCGAGAACGTGAGCTTAATAGTTTTAAATTAGATGTAGAGTGAATAGTTTCTAAGACACGGATGGAAAAAAATAGAAAAATTCCTCAACTTTGATATTTAATTTTATTTCTCATAAACGTATAATTCGGTCATAAAACAACTATTTAAAAATAAACTGTAAAAATTATATTTAAAATTTGTAACAACTTTTCTTATCAATAGGTATCGTTGCGCAATGCACATCCCAGTGCGGCTATCTAACAATTTACTATTGCTAAAAACTATATAGATGTATTTTTTACTACGTGTCCAGTATGTGTATGTAACATATTTGTTAAAATCGATTGTATTTTAGTTCATTCAAGATACCTGCCCACTCGAGATAATGCAATAGTTTTTAATTGAACTCCGCATTTGTTTCTAAAGTAATTTTTCGTGTAAATCATTATTTTGAGAGTTTAACATGTTTTATCATGATTTGTAAGTGGCGCCCTAGTGAAAACAGTTTAATGATTGTATTATTTTGTCTTCGATAAGCACCGCTCAATATTGCCATTTGTTTTAATAAACTAGGAAACGAATTAAGATGGACCCGCAAAATCGTTACGCATCATCTAAAATGTTGGTAACATTGAAAGTTTCCAAACAAATCAGTATAACTCTATTACAGAGATGGACATGTCATTGTACCATTTTGTTAATAGCTGATTCTACGTGCTCATATATGAACATTAGGTTTGTTTATATATCAGTGTAGTGTAGTGTAGGATTCTATTTGCACTTTTGACGAGAAAGCTGCGGCATTGAATTCAGGGGTTGCCTAATTTATGGTGGTGGTGTTTTTGTTATTAATTTTTTATTAAATAGAGCACAAATTCTTCAATTTCATTCACAAAAAAATGACCAAAATTGAAAATATACAAATTTCATTTGAACTGCAAATTTGTTCTTTGATTAAAAAAAAATTTATGCCTCCATTTGCATCAATAATAGATAGGCATTGTCTAGGCATGCTGTCAATGAGATTATTGATGTAATCTTGAGAAATATTGGCCCAAATTTCTGGAATGATCACTCTTAAGCCTCTTATTGTTTCTGGATGAGGTTGATGGTCACGTATAGTTCTGTTGAACATATCTCACGTGTTCTATTGAGGTCTGGAGACCTTGATGGGAGTGGAAATACCGAAATTACAAAGTTTTGAGGTGCATTGGTAACAATTGTTACCAAGCATTATCATCCAAGAAAAGAAGTTTTCGCCTATGGCACCATGGAATTAGAGAATGTTGTTTATGGTATTGTCAACATACATATTTGAATTGTCATCGTTCTCCCAACAATTAACAAATCAAATCGTCCATTGAAGCATATGTCTCCCCACACCATGATTGAACCACTGCCATAGATTTCATGAACTTGACGATTTCTGGCCTCCATTGGCCTAGTCCAACTTGGCGATCATCTGAAAATTCAACTTAGACACTCCTCACAGAAATTTAGTATAACCTTGAATCAATGGTTATATTATTTTTCAACAAAGGAGGAACTAAACTAGTGCCTTACACCTCAGAAGGAGAAAACAGCGATGCAGCTGCGGACGTCAGTGTTCGAGAATAAAACACAACAAAGATTGGAAAATACTGTATACGTGCTCAATTCATTCGTCATATTGGGCCCCAATGTGAGCAATAGCTATTTAAAATAAATTCGGAACAGTAATAATAGATATTTAAATTGATACATAGGTAATCTAAATTGATCATTGTTATCATCTGGAGATTTTTCTAATCTTTGATGATGTAGCACCGTTCTTTACGTAATTTACATATTTTATGTTGATTGTAAACACTTTTCTGTCTGGTGCAATTCTATTTAAATGGTCCAATAAAAATGAATTCTGATATGAACTTCGTGTTTGCAATTATATATTTATAAGGTGGTAGCATTATTTTTTCAAGCAATAATGAACCATTTTGTCAATAGCGTATAAGTATTATGCGTAGATAATTTGGTGTTTTTCACAACTGAAGACGTAAAAAAATACCGCGTATCGTTCCAACTTGGTTGTTGAAACAAATGATGTTCCTTTGTGTAATACTGACACTAAACCACAAATTAATCCTAGCATACTCGGATATTGGATGTCCATTCTCTCTAAATCTGTAGCACTCACAGGGAGTTGTATTACCTGTGGTGGTGTTTAATAACAGAGAGAAGTTAACCGCTAGTTTTTGTTAGTTACATCTAATTGTCAAACATGCAAAATTAGTTGTACAGTCGATTATTATTGTTTAAGCAGATTCAACTATTTTTTTTTGTGATTTTGTCAAAATATCCTGTTTGGATCACAGAACACAATTTGAAGCATTGGAAGATGGAAAAATTGTGCAACGATACTTTCAAAAGCGCTTTTACGCTATGCCTAATGCATTATGATGCACATGGTTCGTAATAAGAGCTCAAATTATTCATCATGGTTGGTAATTGCGATCATGGTGCTTTAGGAAATGGCTTTTAAGATCGAGACAACAAATGTATTCCTACTCCCTGACTTCTGACAACGTATGAAAGTTTAAGTTATTTTTAAAATATTCTGTTTGAAGTTGCCGATTTATTATCTAGAATAGACAATGAGTATACTTTCTGATTAAAAAAATTATCAATAATCATCTATGCATTCGGCATTTCCAAATCACTGAAATTGGGAATCATTATTAGAAACGCATTCCCTAATAAATTAATCTTTACGAATTTTAAAAAAAACTTCACACGCATGAATATGGTGGAGAAAGCCTTTAGTAGCTGAGCAGCTAACATATAAATAATCCATTACGTCCCCATCATAGATTAAATATACATAGATAATTCCATCTCATGTTAAGTTTATCGCTTTAAAATCTGGACCCTAAAATTTTTATATCGTTGCGAGCAGTGCCTATTTAGGATTTTGTTAGTTTAGAAACTATGTTATTATAGACCATTTGTACGCATTTGAGCGTATCATAAACAGGCGTTATTTGTGTTTTTCTAAAAATGTAAGGGTCCAGGATTTGGAGCGATAAAGTTTACATAAAAATGGATTTTCCATGTGTATTTAATATATGGTTTAAATGCACCCCGCAGTAATTTATCATTGACATTATCAACTGAGTGATTCGCGTTATTAACATGTCTGGTTTTGCTGATCTAGTTGTAATTGTATCCTTTGATAAGCATTTTTCTTGTAAATATATTTAAATTCCTCAGAAAATTCATTAGTTTGTTGTTTAAATATTATTACGATTTAAATAAAGCTACAATGAACGACAGGTGTTCTACGTTCCATTTCGATATGCGAACCTTGATGTTTTTATGAAAACAACGCTAGAGAATCATATTGATAGATTAGATAAATATAGCATTATTATCATAAAGAATTTTTCATTGCCCAGATAAAATGCTCTTCTCATCTATTTTTCATCTAAACTAGTTGATAATTACATATTTGCAAACTTAGAATAAACAAAAACTACAGTTACCGATTTTCATGACTAATCCGTACCATCCGGCAAAAATCCGAGTTTCCGGTCAAAAAACTGTAACAGAATCTGCACTTACTTGTGAAACCTATTGGTTGTCATTTCGCATTTGTTTATATTCACTTGTCACTATATATAAAATAACTGTACTTTTAAACAACTTAAACCAGGTATTTTTCAATGAAGTTTCCCCTGTTTTTGGTGTATTTTGTCAATGACTCATTAAAACAATATTTACATGTCGGTTTATCACGTACAATCAAAAGGTACACCTTCAAATCAGATAAATAATAGCTTACTGATATCATTAACCTGTGTTTGTCCACCTGGCAGAGGTGGTTATTAGAATGCTCGACTGTTCTCGACTTTTACGGAATTTACCGATTATTCCGACTTAGTTCTAAAGTGTACTCAAATGCAGTACGTGGTGACCTCTGTGTGTTAGTAGCTTTATCGTTTTTAAACTAGTTTTATAGCGTGGCTTCTTTTACAGACTGCACTGGCCAAGAGGAACGTGTTGCCATCTATTAGAGTAAATAAAAAAGGGAAGGGATGAAATGAGAGCCAATTTTTATAGATTTTAGTGTCGACTCTCAACTTAAGATGGCGGAGACTGTTAGAAATATTAATTTTTAAGACAGTACTAAAGAAAAAGGTAATAATTACAATATAATTATTATTATTTTTTTGTTTTTGGTAATGATGTACATTACAGAAAGTCCGATGTTCGTAAATTTTCTTACATTGGGTATTTTTGCCTGCTGAACACGAATTTTGTTTAAAAAAATCTCCGCTCGACTACGCTTTTCGAGATATTGGGACGCAAAGTGCAGATATGTCACATTTTCCCACTATCGCAGTATTTATTCACCATTTTTTTAGTTTATTATTATCAATAGGGACTCTTTGAATAAATACCTTTTAACAGTTCAATACACATTCACTTTAATATTTGTCTGCCATATTAGTTGAAAAATGCAGTAAAATATGGTATAAGCAAGAAGAAAATCAAGAAGTTTCCAAAAAATACACTTCTGGCATATTTTGCCGGAAAATTCAAAAAAAAAAAAAATGAAATCATCAACGCTTTGGTTGGTCTTCGTATTGAAGGTAACGGGAACATCTCGGATTTCCCGAATTGCTTTCCTGAATAGAAAATCTGTGGGCTATAGAACGAAAAAATCACTATTTTTTTTCTAGAGACGATATCAGCAAATTTCTTCTTCAAGAATCAGATGAATCATTTTTGATGGTGAAAATAAAAGTGACGTTTTGTTTTATAGTCTATATCTCTTGACCTATAATATTTATTGTAGGTTACATTGATTATGGGAGTAGCTGGGTCTTGCCGAAGAAACAAAGTCATGAAATTGTCTACAGACGAATACAAGAGGATGATGGTCGTTAAAATACCCAATACTAAGATATTTGTACCAGGGAATTTCATAGGGGAAGAAGATTGGTAAAGTATTTTTAGAAAGTACGGCACTCCTTTATATATATATATATATATATATATATATATATATATATATATATATATATATATATATATATATATATATATATATATATATATAGAGAGAGAGATGTATTTGAACATATTTGGAAATATTTCCCAAAAATTGTCGAATTTCTGTATAAACTGCCCATTGCCTCTGGAGAACGTCTGCCATATTACTTGCTACCGCAGGGGTAGACATTCTTTGCCTGGTAGGACATGGAGGGTGGAAATCCTCCACAGTTGCAGAATGGTTTATAGATAATTGCGTCCAAAATAAAGTAAAAAAATGTTCAGAAAATTATTGTTAAGCCTACCTGTTCTACTAGTACTTCACTCGAGACTTCGGAACTTCCTCAAATTCAACTACCGACAAATTCCACGACAGTCACAACATATCAAAATTTGTTAAGTTTCCAGGTATTAATTAGTATTAACAAGGTCATGATTTAAAAGAAAGTGTTTTATTAGTTTTAAGATTACTATGACATTAAATACTGCGAAATACTGCCAAATACACCGCTTCACAAAAACCAGTTTTCTTATAACACTGGAAAAGCTACATCAGAAACCGCCTCACATAGTCTTGTAAATAGAATTGAAAAGGCGTTTGTAACAAAAGAAATAGCTCTTTGCACATTTATAGCTTTTGATAACAAACACCTCCTGTGATTTAATAAAAAAAAACTGCCTAAGGAAAAGCTTTGAGTCCTCAACAGTAAGATGGATATTATTCATATTTAATAGGCGAGCGGTAATGGTGATAATAATAAGGGACTCAGTCACAACAAGGGATGCCAACAAGGAGTGGTTCTAATACCGTTGCTATGGTCTATAGTATAGTACTATCTCACTAAACTAAGCGACTCTGGATTCGATATCCAAGGATACGCTGATGACTTAGTTATTATAATAAGAGGGCGTGATTGGATGATCTCAGGCCTGATTCAATTTACAATCAATACATCAGAACTTGGTGCTGGGATGAAGGTTTACACGGTAATACAGGCAAAACGGTCATTATACCATTCACAAAAGGAAGGAGGCTTTCTGCAAGAGCTCTAAAAATCAATGTACAAATTGACTCATCTGATGAGATGTAATCCTAGACCAAAAACTCACCTGGAACAAACACCTGACAAGGATTACTGAAAGAGCAATAGCAGCCCTCTGGATGTGCCGCAGGTAAAACTTGAGGTCGAAAACCAAAAATGATCTATTGTCCATACTTAACAGTTGTCAGACCCATTGTCACCTATGCGTCATTAGTATGGTGGTAAAAACCAAAAGAAAAAACAGCACAAAACAAGCTGCTAAAAGTGCAACTGTTAACTGTCTTGGAATCACAGGAGCAGTCCAACAGCAGCAATGGAAACCTTGTTTGATCTGTTTCCTTTACATATCTTACATGTTTTATCGTATACCAAGAGACATAACATAACACACTTGTTTATGATTATTATCTACACGGTGATGAGTTGCAAAGCCCACACTTTATTAAAGTTTAAGGAGTTCACTTCGTTCCTAAGCTTAATTTCATTAAAAATATTGAGAATGTAACAAGTGGTACCATAAAGAGCCTAGGATTTGTAATATGTAAGGAAGGAATTTGTTAATATTGACACCTCGTACATTATATGTCACATTCTAAAGATTCCGTCTTGAGTATATTGTTTGGAGTCCTATCTATAATATTCTTCAATTTGAGAAAATTCAACGTAAATTTCTTACATCAAGGGATGCCCACAAGGAGTGGTTCTAATACCCCTGCTATGGTCTATAGTATAGTACTATCTCACTAAACTAAGCGACTCTGGATTCGATATCCAAGGATACCCTGATCACTTAGTTATTATAATAAGAGGTCATCATTGGATGATCTCAGGCCTAATTCAATTCGCAATCAACATCATTAGAACCTCGTGCTGGGATGAAGGTTTACACGATAATACAGGCAAAATGGTCATTATACCATTCACAAAAGGAAGGAGGCTTTCTCCAAGAGATACAAAAATCAATGTACAAATTGACTCCTCTGATGAGGTAAAATATCTAGGTGTAATCCTAGACCAAAAACTCACCTGGAACAAACACCTGACAAGGATTACTGAAAGAGCAATAGCAGCCCTCTGGATGTGCCGCAGGTAAAACTTGAGGTCGAAAACCAAAAATGATCTATTGTCCATACTTAACAGTTGTCAGACCCATTGTCACCTATGCGTCATTAGTATGGTGGTAAAAACCAAAAGAAAAAACAGCACAAAACAAGCTGCTAAAAGTGCAACTGTTAACTGTCTTGGAATCACAGGAGCAGTCCAACAGCAGCAATGGAAACCTTGTTTGATCTGTTTCCTTTACATATCTTACATGTTTTATCGTATACCAAGAGACATAACATAACACACTTGTTTATGATTATTATCTACACGGTGATGAGTTGCAAAGCCCACACTTTATTAAAGTTTAAGGAGTTCACTTCGTTCCTAAGCTTAATTTCATTAAAAATATTGAGAATGTAACAAGTGGTACCATAAAGAGCCTAGGATTTGTAATATGTAAGGAAGGAATTTGTTAATATTGACACCTCGTACATTATATGTCACATTCTAAAGATTCCGTCTTGAGTATATTGTTTGGAGTCCTATCTATAATATTCTTCAATTTGAGAAAATTCAACGTAAATTTCTTACATCAAGGGATGCCCACAAGGAGTGGTTCTAATACCCCTGCTATGGTCTATAGTATAGTACTATCTCACTAAACTAAGCGACTCTGGATTCGATATCCAAGGATACCCTAATGACCTAGTTATTATAATAAGAGGTCATCACTGGATGATCTCAGGCCTAATTCAATTCGCAATCAACATCATTAGAACTTCGTGCTGGGATGAAGGTTTACACGATAATACAGGCAAAACGGTCATTATACCATTCACAAAAGGAAGGAGGCTTTCTCCAAGAGCTCCAAAAATTAATGTACAAATTGACTCCTCTGATGAGATGTAATCCTAGACCAAAAACTCACCTGGAACAAACACCTGACAAGGATTACTGAAAGAGCAATAGCAGCCCTCTGGATGTGCCGCAGGTAAAACTTGAGGTCTAAAACCAAAAATGATCTATTGTCCATACTTAACAGTTGTTAGACCCATTGTCACCTATACATCATTAGTATGGTGGTAAAAACCAAAAGAAAAAACAGCACAAAACAAGCTGCTAAAAGTGCAACTGTTAACTCTCTGGTAATCACAGGAGCAATGAGAACCTGTCCAACAGCAGCAACGGAAACCTTGTTTGATCTGTTCCCCTTATATATCTTACATGTTTTATCGTATACCAAGAGACAGCACACTTTTTTATGATTATTATCTACACGGTGATGAGTTGCAAAGCCCAGGCTTTATTAAAGTTTAAGGAGTTCACTTCATTTCTAAGCTTAATTTCATTAAATATGTTGAGAATGTAACAGGTGGTACCATAAAGAGCCTAGGATTTGTAATATGTAAGGAAGGAATTTGTTAATATTGACACTTCGTACATTATATGTCACATTCTAAAGATTCCGTCTTGAGTATATTGTTTGGAGTCCTATCTATAATATTCTTCAATTTAAGAAAATTCAACGTAAATTTCTTAAATCAACTGTTTATACAATTGACGGGATATATCCGCAAATTGGATCGCTTCAGCGACTAAAGTTATGTGAACCTGACAAAAGGAGAGCAGGTTGCCTCTGATATTCTTGTATAAAATAGTAAATAGTCGATTGTGTTGTATTAAATTTTGCAATCATATAACTTATAGAATGCTCAGATTTTCTTCCAGGAATAATAATCTTTTCTATCTTCCTGCTGCCCGTACAAATATTCTCGGCTCTATTTTATCAAATGTATGAATTATTCCGTTATACCGGGTGTCACTGAGATATGGTTCACACCCTTTTCTTTGTTTAATTTTCAATTGGTGAAATAATATAAACTACTCAAAAAATTAAGTGTATAATTTAAAATATTGATAACTCCTAAATATCTGGTTCGATTCAAATGTACTTTTTATCTGTGTATCGCAACTTTCATTGGCTTCAAGTCAATTAATTCAGATTTGTCTGAATTATGAAATATAGAAAATACAGAGTGTTGCACGAAAGCACGACTTTAACATAAAATTACCGTATAAATACCATTACCAAACATTTTTTAAGAAGTTTGACCCTCGACAGCGACAACGTACCACTTTTGGATAAAGTAAGTTGGGTTCAATCGTTTTATTTTGTTTTCGTAAATGTGGCTGCATTGTGTGCAAACCTTTCATTTCTACTAATTTAAGAAATATATAGTATGTACCTATTTAAATAACAGTTTTTGTTTGTAGGAAGAGGTTTTCTTCTATAGATCCTCGTATTTAGCTTTTTTTTTATAAACGCGTTGTCTATATTACAAAGATAATAGAGGAGAATAGGTCACAAAGCTCCAATTACCTATGTTCTAAGTATAATATTTACAAAATTCTACTCATCGTACGCCTCGGTGATTTTGATCAAACACCTATTAGTCCGGTATCGCTGCTACAACAAAATTGCAATAATAATAATTCTGATGAATTTCCCATACCGTTATCGAACAGAACTCGACCAACACCATCCTTTTTCACGTAAAGTAACAAGTAACAAGTTTATGTTATAATTTATAATAACTTAACAAATAGGTTCGGTTTTTTGTTTTGTCTTTAAGTGAGCATATCTAACGAATGAAGACTGAGTGCCCATTATTGTGGGAGGAAGGTGGAAACTAAAGAAACCGCGACCGAAGAATGGGCGGAGCACAAAGCAATATTTCAAAGTTCAATTACGCCGCGAAACACGTTAGGACGAAGGATAAAGTGATTCCCAGTGGCGGACCAGAAGTTGAAAAATATTGATGAGAATATTTTTGTAATAGATAGTCATGATACCTTCCTCTTTTAGGGTTATTTAAATAAAAATGGGAAATAGTTATAACTGGAGTTACGAACTGCGAATATCAATTTCACTAACGTTTTTATCTGATATGGTTCAATAATAAAAGTTCATTAACATTAACATTAAACACCACAACTTTCTGCATCCCTAAAGTAGACGTCCTAATTTTAGGGACCACACATTTGAAAACAGTATTTTTTATTTATTTTATTTATTTATTTAAGGAAATAGGCCACATAACAGACAGTCTCAGCTGCCCAATTATTAAGGTGACACAAAATACCAAAATATAATTTAAATTACAAAATGTGTGTACTAGCCTAAAAACTATACTTACATAAATTAACGAGAAACCTAATACAATACTGAAAGTTGATTTGAGATAAGTACAAAAAAGATATTTTTTTTATTTTTTGTATCAATTACAGACAGGGAAAAGAATCAAGTAAACAAGATGATTTATGAAGTCAAGTATCTTTTGGGAATCTTTTTAAATGTAAAATTTAACCAAAATATATCTAATTCATAAATACTACAACAATAGAAATTGTTGTATACCGTGGTACATCTTATGAGAGGAGAATTTAATAAAAAAATGGTGACATTGTTTATTTATAAACGTTTTTCTATTCTGGATATATATGGATTACAATTTGAAATGATTTAGTTTACGCCATAAAACGAATTAATCATATTATTAAATTTAAATTAAATTAAATTAAAGATGGACATGATAAAGTACAAGTAGTTTTTGTGTTTAGATACGTTTTAGACGGTGAGAGATTTTGGAATTTTATTCAGCCTCAAGGAACGACATCGCAGAATTTGATAGATGTAATTTTAAAAGAGTTAAAATGTCTGAAAATTAATGAAAGTCCTGAAAAATTGATAGCACAAAGTTACGATGGAGCATCAGTAATGAGTGGTGCTTTTGGAGGTGTACAAGCCAAAATTAAAAAAAGTTATCCTTCAGCAAATTTTTTATTCATTGTTACGCTCATCAACTAAATTTAATTTTACAGAAAGCATCAAGTCAGGATAAAGACATACAAATTTTTTTTGATAATTTACATAACTTTTCTTCATTCTTTGGAAAATCGCCAAAAAAACAGCCGTGTTAGATAATGTTGTTAAGGTGAGATTACCTAAAGCGGCTCCAACACAATGGAATTTTAATACAAAGTGCATAGAGACTGTTTATACCTATCGAACAGAATTATTATATTGTTTAGAACAAATCATTGATAATAAATCAGAAAACAACACTCTAAACCAAGCTATTGGTTTAAAAAACTACTTACAAAATGAACATTTTCTTTTGGTTACATTTTTTTTCATTTAGTTATGCCTCATTGTGATATATTGTTCAATCAATTACAAAAATGTAATATCGATGTCATAACAGTAAATAAGTGTATTGGCGTTCTTAATAGTAAAATTGAGGACATCAGAAATAAAATTTTGAATAACTATTTGGAGGAGACATTATGCAGTCTGCCCAGAGATGTAAAACGGAAGAATCAAAAAGGAGAATTTCATTAGAAGTTTGTGATATAATTACATCCGAGATCAAAAACAGGTTTGCTTCAGTAATCATTTAGCAGTGTCTCAGTTATTTCACGCAGATCGATTTAAAGATTATAAAAAAAAGCTTTCCTCAAGATATGTTTAAATTAGTTAAAACGGAGTATCCAGTCATAAATGATTTGAAACTTAAAACTGAATTAGAAGTATTATATAGCCGAGAAGATTTTTCCACTAGTGAAGGTGCAGTTGCCTTGCTTGCTTTTTATTAACAATAATTTGTGCAATACTTTTTCTGAAAGTGTCAAACTGTTAAAAATCTTGTATACTCTCCCTATGACTACCGTCGAAAGTGAACGTTGTTTTTCCACCTTAAAAAAGAATAAAGACATTTTTAAGAAATACCATGGGTCAGGAAAGGTTATCTTCATTAGCTATGCTTACCATAGAAAGGGCATTAATAAAGAAGATAAAAGACTAATAAAAAAGTAATTGACCACTTTGCATCTCAAAAAGACCGGAGGATCGACTTGGAATTTAAATCACTTTAAAAGGTAGGTAATACAGTAAACTTTTCTAATTGACCTCCCTGTCTCTTGACCCACGAACCGCCACTGGAATCTAGCATTATACCCAAGCCCTGTACTACATTAACTGACTTAATTGGAGCATTGTTTAGGTATAATTCAGATACGCCTGGATTTAGCATCTTGAGAATAAAATAGAATAACATTCATTTAGATTTATAGACAATTTTTTCAGTGTACAGTAATTGCAGAACTTGTTCAAATTAGTTTGAATTTCCCTACTCTTCAACTGATCTTTTTTTTCATAGATTTTTAGATCGTCAGCATAAACAATATGCTTATAGAAATAGTAAAACAAGTACCTATCGATATCATTCATAAAAATATTTAAATAAAAGGGGCTCCAGGTGAGAACCTTGAGGAACTCCGGATGTCACGTCTATTGGATCAGACTTAAAATTGTTTATGTTTACATATTGAGATCTGTTCCAAATGCACGAGGAAAAGAGCTCCAATTTCCAAAATCTCATACCATAGGCACTGATGGCAAATCAGCTTAAATTGGATATCTGCTGCATTGCACATATTTTCAACGTTTTGAATAATTTAAAGATTTGTCCCCCACACGAGCTTTAAGAAATATAGAATCAGTTGTATACGAAAAATGTTTCTAAAATTGCTCCCTACTTCGTCATATTAAGAATTATGTTACAAAATGAAGCGTATGCGTAGGTAAAACAAATCAAAGCCAAAAGTCAGTGAGTAGCTACATACGTCACCGAAGACAAATTGCAGGCAAAAAAAATTGACCTGAGCACATTTACGAAACCTTAATAGCACTTGTATATTTAAAAACAGATTTAAAGGTTAGAGATCAATCCGTTAAAAAAAATATACATTTCGTGCTAACTTCCTAGGTGCTAAAGAAAATATCAATACTAAGCAGAATAATGATTCACCAATAAAAAATAATTATAATTTAAAAGCTCGCTGTCTGTAGTTCGATTTCACAACACGCCCCAAAACATTTAATTCCATATAAGACCAAAGCGGAGAAAAAGATAATAGGTAGTTTAAGAGAGCAATGGAAACGCCAGTGGCGGAACCCAAGAAGAAAGTACTCCGTCTTAAGTACAATAAAATATGATCATTTGAATGATGAGATATTCACCACATTCCTGGACCTTCGCTTTATATGTTAGTTATAACTTGCATGGAGCAAAATTAATATATGTGTATTTCATCTATACCGGCTGTCAACGGAATCATTAAACAAGTCATGGATTCCAGAATTTTCAAGATATAAAACTAAACCTTGGAAGAAGCAATAGATATGAGTAATGTCCAATTTTTCAATATTTGACACTTTTCCATCACTTCCGGTTTTCCGAAAATGACTGCAACTTTGAAGTTTTAAATAGAACACCCTGTATATTTTTTACGTTTTTGTATTCCGGAGATGACTACACAAATTTTTAAATAATTTAATCCTACTTGATTTTTTGTGAGTGCAGTAAACGTGTTGCAAACCCCGTTGACCACGGACTTAAGAGTTTGGATAGTGTGGCCTTCGGGTCGGTTAAAGGCAGATTCGTAGCCCGAAAAAAAGAAACGTGCGTTTGTCTAGGGTTTCTATGTGGAAATAAGTAGTTGCAAGAGAAAATAAATATATACTACAGATCTGGTTTATTTTAAAAACAAAAATAGTATAGTTTGTGTTGATTTTTTCTTACTGAAAACACTAATGAACTTTGATTTTCTTTATCATTGTAATCACTATCACTTTCATTTTCACAAACACGATAAGATGCAGACGTAGGGGCCTCCCATGGTCGAAACATTTTTACATCAAATACCTTCTTAAATTATTTTCAAAAACACACCACCAAATAAACAGATACAGATATAAAATAATTGTTACTTATATTACACTATTACACAACTCACTGCAATATGATAACCTTAAATTATTTTTAAAAATACCACGGATAAACAGATATGAAATAATTATTACTTATATTACACTATTACACAACTCACTGCAACACGTTAACCTTCTTAAATTATTTTCAAAAACATACCAGCAAATTAACAGATATAAAATATTACACTCTTACATAACTCACTTCAACACGATAACCTTGAAATATTTTCAAAACACGCCAGCAAATAAACAGATATTAAATAATTATTATTTATCTTATAATATTATACTTACAATATATCAGCACTGCTAGAATGATTCGGTAACAAAATTAAGTGCGGTTCTGGAGTTTCACAGAATATAAGTGAAACTCCACCTCGGTCGCGTGCCAGCAAAAAAAACAATCATCGTTCTCGCTTTAATGTAAGCGGTATAAAAGACGGAAGATGTCATGTGCTATATATTTCCCGCCCACATGTCGCGTCTCGCTCCGCACGTCCCGTCACTATATAGGTTTCGCTGACTATGGTAATGGTTTTTATTATAAGAATTAGTTAAGTCTTAAAAATCTGGGATTTCCTCCAACAGATCAAACCAGTGTTTACAGAACGAGAGTTTTTTATTATTTATTTACTTGTTGCGATTTGTCGCAACACTGTATGCGTTTTATCGCTCTACTAATTAATTTTAATTTTAATTAATTTTAATCCCTGCCTTAGTACAGTAAAAATAAGGTCGAGGCGAGAAAGAGATGGAATAGTTTGACTGGGAGTAAAACGTGCCACTAATGTGGTTTATTTATATATTTGGATTTTAGAATACCTACCTATACCTACTATCTACCTACTTTGGTTGGATGCATACTGCATACCTATTCGTACATAATTTAATATATTTTAATATTCAAATTTACTCAAATATAATCGAATATTCGAATATATTCGAGTATTCGGTTATTTCGAATAATCGAATAATTTCCCATTAGAATAATTCGTATTCAAATACTCGAATATTCGAATACTCGAATTATTCGTATTCGATTCCCAGCCTTAAATTGTTAAACAAACAGTTTGCTTGATCAAAACGACAAATTTCAGGAGCACGCTTATACGTAGACCTTCTGCATTTGTGTGCTTTTAGAATTATTGTTTAATTAATCATTTTTTATAGTTTACGTTGACAAAAATTGTATTATTATTTAACAAAAATGTAATCGATATTCTGTAGATTAAAATAACACAAAATTATTTTAAGACTAATTTTTACGTTTCACCCCCATACAGCCATTCCGTACAGGACGACATTTTGGCGACAAATGATTTTGAGGTCCCAAAGGGTAAGAAATAATTTAAAATGGATTTTAGCTTTTAACTTTAAAGTGCAAACCGAAATCACAATTTGATGTCTGGTGAACTATACTATTACTCATTCTATCTACACAAAACTCCAAAGACATATGAAAGGTGTTACTTCACAATTAATTATCCCAGCTCGAAGCAATATAATTACCTGTACCTCCAACTGATCCGATGTGTTGTATCACGTCCCATAGATCATGCAACGCCCGATTTCTTATCCAGCAGATCGTTTACGCATTCTGTATTCTATTATTGCTGATCCAGCGATAACAAACGAGGTATTAATAGCCCTTTAATACACTTAGCTCATAATGGTTTTTTGATGTGGCTGATATATTATGGGAAAAAACGAAAAATTAGTTGATATATAATTAATATTAAAATACGGATCTTTTTTACCTTAGCTGGAGGATGTAATGATGGATGAAGTAATATTCTTTCATTTTAAATGAAGTAAAACGTGTTCACAAAATGCATATGATTGTTATTTGATGTGATGTATTCTTTTTAATTTTGGGATTATGCCAGATCTAAATGTAAAAATTCATCTGAACTGTCAGCTCTTGACTTTTTCTGCCAGAAATTGTCGGTTTAATGGACCTGAATAGTGTTATTAATAATTAATTCGTCATTGCATTGAAAGGTTTCTAAACGAACAATCGGCTATGTCTCCTGTTTTTTTCCCTTGTATGTAATTATTATAAGATTATAAGATATATTCTAAATGAATTAATAAAATTGTTGTTAAAATTTAACGTGTATGTTGTTTTACAGAAATAATTATCATTATAGGACTTTCCTCTTTATCCAGGGTGAATCTTAAGTGTGTAGTTATATTTAAACCACCGATTCTTGACATCTGTAGAAACCCTCTGACACATTTTTTTTTATTTTAATTCCCACGTGTAACTGAGTTATCGACTTTCAAAAAAATATGATGAAACTATTTTGGAACTGCTGGTTACTGGAAACATTCAATATCTTAACAAAAATGATGTAATGGACTGAAGCAACGTTGCCGCATATTTTATGCAATTCTCTCACCTAGGATAACGTTGAAGGTTACCTAGCATTATATTTTCACAAAAATCGATGAGATTCTAATACAAACCACTTCAACTAAAAGTTACTTTAGCATAAAATATTTGTTGCTATAACCACTTACAAAACAAATGTAAAACTGAAAAATCGAATTCTAAAAGTGTGAGTTTAGCTAACCCACGATTGAAAAACCGAGCCTTCCTGAATTTATAATAACATTGGATGAAATAATTAGCTACTTAAACGATTAATTGCTCCACTTGAAATAATTTTTAAACATTTTGAAATACATTTCAATGCGAGAAATGGACAATTTTGACTTTTTCTTGCACCAATCAACAATTCTTTTTAAGCGTTTCATATGGAATGTATAACTAAAACTAAATTTTCCGATAAACAGTAAACTTTTTAGGGAATCTCGAGAGGAATTTAATGTTCCCATCTCATTTTTTCAAAGTTTATAAAAGGATTATTATTTTTAAGAAGTAGGTACTTTACCGTCTGCTATTACAATAATTTTAAATGTGTAGGTGTTCAAGGAATAAATCAGCTCTCTACTATTTTAATTGGCCTCTAATAGTAAAACACTGAAGGTGCAACACAATATCAGGTGATGGAAAATAAATTGCAATATTTGCACACACTTCTGTCACTTTTTATACTGGTCATACCCAACAGTTCGCATTTTATTCCTCCATAATACTCTGGACGGTTAAGAGGATAGTATACGTCATTTTTTATAAAAAAGATCAATTTTTTCTTGAGAAAACAGCACTTTATTCGGGATAGGCCATTACGTGATAAAAATTCAACCACGCCATAATGTGAACTGCGATATTAGCGTCGCATATGTAACCTATGATCTTCACACATCTAACCACGCACCTAATCAGTGTTGCCAGACATAACATTTTCATGTATTTATACCATTATTTTATAATAAAACTTTTATTTAAAAATTTCTGCCATTTTACACCAATATTAGCAAAAGTTGATAAAAAAGTTAAATTTAGGTCGTTAGCCCCGATCTCGGTCAGATCTTCCATTAAAAAAAGAGTAAACTGAGTTAAATTTTATACCGTGTACGTAGATCTTTATAAATCGGAACCTCGCGCAAACAGCGCTAGTTATGCAAGCCCAAATAAATAATAGTCTTTTGCTGTTTTCTGTTGTTTCTGTTGCGATGGTAAGACCCGTTTTTTCAATGCTCAGTTACCTAAATTAACCGTCAGTTAGGTCAATAGAAAGCATCATGATTTATTTATAATGAAATTTATAACCTATGTGAAAATCTCACACATCTGGCAACACTACACCCCATGTAAAAATCAGTGTTATTATAGTTCGCGTACCTGTCTGTATTAACATTTACAAAAATGTGTTTAATAACGGTATTATAGTTATTTGTGATTAAATTTGTGATTCGAAGTTTTGAGTTACTATGTCACCGAAATTTATTATTTATAATTAGTTCCTTTGGTGGTTCATTTTGTGAAAATTAGTGATTAACCATAGCGACTAATTTTATTATTTTAATGCTGGATATGTTAAAGGAATATTTTCAAGTAGATGAAAATGCTAGACAAGCAAAACGGCTATGGAATGCTATCCAAACGTCAAGCCCATGTGATATATTTATGTAGTAACTGTTGTATTAGGTAAGTAAACAAATCCGCTTTTTCGTTCTTTTAGAGTAAATGCGTCTTTTTAAACTTTGATTCATTTTTAAAAATGAACCATATTAAACTTAAACTATAAATTAGAGACAATAATAATAATTTAAAATACACAGAAAAAGTATTGCATATTTTTAATATTTGCTGCTTACGAGACGAGTTCTGTTTATTTATAAAAAAAGTGTCAGGATTACCTAATTTTACAAGGAAAAATAGATAAACAGATACTTTTAATATATTTTATTTTAAGAGCAAGCTACAAGTGACAAGTCTTTCCACAAAGGACTAATCAATCGTGCCTTGGCCGCCTTGAAGTTTATTTCTTATTTTCGGCCAGTGTGTACAGATATCATGCTTTCTTAAAAAGAGCTCAATGTTTTATAAACTACTACATTTGTTTTGGTGCCGCGTCTACACTGATATTAAATAAGTCTAATATCGTCTCACAAAATGTCCGTGACAAAAGGGTAATAATTTTTTTTAAAAATTCAAAATTTGCAATTCATGCAATGTATGCAATTATAGGATAATTGTGATGACGAACTCTGGCAGTAGCAACACTGCCTTCAGTTACGTCATTTCTGTGAACGGCGTTTACAAAGTTATCCAGTGACTATCAAAATGTCAGTGGCTGGAGGACGAAAAAAATTATGAGAAATTAAAAATTTCTTTTTGTTCAAAAAATTTTTTTGACAGTGCCAATCAATTGTACACGACAAAATATATTGAGGGTTAAAATATAACTACGCATTTAAAATTCACCCTGTATACATGATACATTTTTTCTCACACCAAAGAAAAAAAGAATTTTTTACTTCTATGCATCACAAAAGAAAATGAGGTAATTTCCGATTAAACGAGACGTGAAAAATATGTATGTGATACGCACATTTGTCGAGAACCATAGTTCTGATTTTTCTAGAGCTACATCTGCTTAATTTTTGAGTTTTTGTATATCCTTAGAGGAATTCTTGAGGGTTTAGTCATTGGCAAACAATGTACTTTTAACGATGTCTAGAAATATAGGCAAGTCATTAATATAAATAATGGCAACAGTTGGGCGTAATGCGGAGCCTTGAGGAACTCCATGTTGGATAATTTTTACATCGGAATCTACACCATTTATAGGCACACACTGCCTTCTATTATCTAGATATGATTGAAATATTAATAGAAGAAACAATAAAATGTGAATAAAGTCAGACTACTAAGTATATAGATCACAAATTTAATAAAAATTTAACTGATTATAGTTATATTTAATTTTAGCAAAATTTAAAGCACAAAATAATTTACAACGTAGAGCTAAATATCACAACACATTGAAAGTGGGCTCAGTTTGCATGTACAGGGCGAATATTCTAATTTGATACCCCCCTTTATCTTTGTAAATTGTGAGATATTTTAAAAATTCAAAATACTACTTTATGTAATTTTTTCTGCAGACTTCAGATCTGCTATCAAAATTTTCATAGACCTTTTACTATACGAGGGATGTTCTAAAGTTACATTTTTTTAAATAGAAAACCCTGTATATTTGGATTCACCTCGTGTTTCTGATTTCAAAAATGTATAATTGTTATATGTTTATTTCAATAATAACCGTGAAAACCATAAATTCATAATTTAGCCATAAATTAAACCATAAATTTCTTGCTTAGAAACAGTGGGCTTTGCTATTGAAAACAAATTTGAAACAAACTTTTTTGACAGTTACAACAATTGAGAATTGAGAATATTGCTACATTTTGAAGAAAATCCCTATGACTCAACCCCAAACTGCGCACGAATAAATGAAATTTCCCAGGGTTCAGTAATAAAGACTTTAAAGAAATATAAACGTAAACCTTATAGTGTAATGCCAGTTCAAAAACTGTTACCTGCAGATCCTATCTCGCGATTACAATTTTGTCAGCAAATAATTCACAGGCAAAACCACAAAGCAATTATTCAGAATATTCTGTGGACGGATGAGGAGGCATCATTCACAACTGCAGGATGTTTCAATAGGAAAAACATGCACTACTGGTCGTTTGAAAATTCCCATAAATATAAAGAAATTCAATTTCAAGGACGACAATCTCATCAGGTAAAATGGTAATAATCGTACGTTCTAAAGTTTAATTTATTTTTTTTAAAGATTTGGTGCGGAATAATTAATAATAGAGTAATTGGACCACTTTATTGTGAAGGAAATTTAAATGGCGAAAGGTATTTAGGATTTTTGCGAAATGAAATTGAAAATTTTTTGGACGATCTCCCCATAGGAATCACTAGGAACATCATTTGGCAACAAGACGGTGCGCCATGCCATAACGTTGTAAATGTCAGTAATTATTTAAATGAAAATTACCAGGAGTGGATCAGGAAACATGGAACAATTAGTTGGCCATCGAGAAGTCCAGATCTAACGCCCCTAGATACTTTTTGTGGGCGCATTTGAAGAATAAAATTTACGCGAAAGACAATTTAACATTAGACATTATACGAGAGCAACTGGTTCTAGAAATTCAGTACCTAAATGATAATCGGCATATACTGAATAATGTGATTCAAAATTTAATTAAGAGATACCAGCTGTGCATTGCACAAAATGGCGCACACATTGAAAATTTATTGTAGGTACTTTTATTTTTTATGTTGATGGTTAATTAAGTTGTTCGTGTGCTGCCAGTTAATTATTGTTAATTAGTTATTTGAAAAAAAATATAGGTAGGTGTGTGGGTATGAATAAAAATATGAATTTATGGTTTTCACGGTTATTGTTGAAATAAACTTATAACAATTATACATTTTTGAAATCAGAAATACGAGGCGAATCCAAATATACAGGGTGTTCCGTTTAAAAAAAATGTAACTTTAGAACATCCCTCGTATAGTAAAAGGTCTATGAAAATTCTGATAGCAGATCTGAAATCTGCAGAAAAAATTACATAAAGTAGTATTTTGAATTTTTAAAATATCTCAAAATTTACGAAGATAAAGAGGGGTATCAAATTAGAATATTCACCCTGTAGAAGGTAAGCCAAAAAAAATAATTACATGTTTTTGTTTTAACTATATTTCTTTTGTCAATTCTTGCGTTTTAATGAAATTTAAAGGACTTACTCTTGACTACATTCGATATATCCTTTGAAAATGCTAACCAGGTTATGCAACGGCCCATTATTTTTGTACTGATTTTAAATTAACACTCTATAGTACAAACAAATTTTTGCTGACAAATTAAACAAAAAAATCTTCATTATATCCGTTTATGTTTATGCATTTCTGGATTTGTTTCTTCCACTAGCACTAATCAATTGCGTGGTCGCTGATTAAAATTTCAGCAAACTCTGATTTCATTTTTTAAATCTTCACACATCTGGAAGAGTCTCTTTTTTTGAGCATATCGTCCAGTTTACTCCATACATTTTATTCCACCAGGTTCAAATTCAGGATGGCCTTTTCTACTTAAAACATCAGTTTATCTGAATTTAGTAACAAAATGTTTACTTTCATTCTGAAAGCGAAAATTTGTTGTCCTTGCATGCACGAGTGATTTTTCTAAATCCAGCATATTAGACCCCATAGAGTTTCATAAAATTTCATTGATATGCAAAAACAAACGAAAAAAATATAGGGAAAACAACGTGGTAATTTTTTTTACGCCCATACATTATGTTTCAAGTTTATTTTATTTTTACTCCAAAGAAAGTCACGTTACTGATGCATATGCTCCACTAAGAAAATAGAGTGCCCTGTATAAAACTTATAGGTATTTAAAAAATTAATATAAAAAGCTCACTGTGATGGAAATTTAAGATAAATAAATCACAATATGGTTTTTAGGTACAGTTTTTACTTCCTACTTGCTTTGTATTCAGATTCACATATATCGCCTATATATAACATTTATCAAACGTTACGCCATAACATCGCGAATGGAATATACCAGTGATAATTCCTTGAAATGGGAGTGCACATAAATTTCGCATCGGCCATTAATCTTATAATAATTGCAAAAAGATATTCCAAAGCCACCTTCCAATTAAAACCCAATAACATTTTAATGATATACCAGTTATTAAATATTAAATAGTTGATTAACCACCTAATAGATAACTGAAACGATTACACTAAACACGTAGTTTTTCTGTTTCACACCAAAGTGTCGGTAAATATAGGTTTTATGAAACGAATGAGTTGAAGCTAAACAAAATCGTGGCTTAGATATGATCTTTTCGGTCTCGGCCAAAGAACCTTTTTAGTTTCTTAAGGTTTTATCAGGTTGGTATCTCGCCTGTTTTAATTTCGACGCCTTATCGGAACTGTTCGAACTGTTATTAAGAGCTCTTGTAAACTATAAATAACGATAATAATGATGTGCTCTTTTATTAAAAATAATAACAAATAAGTGACGATTAAATTAAATAAATTCCTATTACAAACATATTTCCTTAAAGGCATTTCATCTGGTAAATTTCTACAGAATGTGTATAATAGCCGATTTAAATATATTCGATTATGTGCAGTTCTTAAGACCTTTTTTACATTCGGCAATCTTTTGCAATGCACAAACACAAGCAAGACATTGAAGTGGCAGAACGGTGCCTGCAACATGTTTTGGCGTACCTACGTTTTATAGCTGTGAATTTTTTAAATTACAATATTTAGCGCAAGAATCGCACTGCAAAAATAAATTGTATAAGAAAATAGACACATTAACGTAATTAAATAAATAAATAACTAATCTCTTTATTTTTCAGTAGACATGCATTACATGTATAGAAAAACGTCAAAATTAGTAAGAAGTTATCAGAAAAAGAGTCATTGATAACCTAAGTCAGTAAAAAATCTAAAAAACAATTACACAATATAAAATGTGTATAAAAATAATATAAAATCCGTACATAAATAAAAAAAAGGAAAAAAAAGATATATATATATATATATATATATATATATATATATATATATATATATATATATATATATATATATATATATATATATATAAACAAAAAATATGCATATGAACAAACACATGTAGTATAAGAACAAACTGTGGTCATATAAAAACAAACTACAAAAGTAGAAAAGTGTAAAAGCATATTATGGTTGTGTGAAAAATAAAAAAGTAAATAATTGTCGAAGCCAGTGTTACAGGGTGGCTCAAAAAAATTCTTCTGAAGTGTAAAAGGAATGATGTACCAACAATTTTATTAATTTTGATTTAAATAACTTTAAACAAGGTAGTTGGGTAGATGATTGTATATTTTAATGGGTATGATAGTTACACCATTAGCAACAACAGACAGTTTATGTTTTGGTAACAGAATGTTATTGGTACCTCTTGGACTGTAATTTATGTTATGATCTATAAACAAAGTGAACTTATTAATATTAGATTTAACAAACAGACAACACGATAAGATGTATAAAGATTGTAGCGTAACTATATTGAGAGAGGAAAACAGGTCCCTACAGGAATAGGTAGAATGCTTGAACATAATGGTGCTGATGATTTTTTTTTTGCATTATGAACAAATCATTCATTCTACTAGAATTGCCCCAACATAAAATGCCATAATTTAATAATGATTGCACATGTCCAAAGTAATACAATTTAAGTACATCGAAATTAACATAAAAGCGAAGCTGCCAAAGAACATAGCTACTTATAGACAATTTTTTTATTAAATAGTCAATATGATCAAACCAATTTAAGTTATGATCCACTAATATACCTAACAATTTAACTAAGTCACTATTTTTTATAGATAAATGATCGATTTTAGATAATAAACTAAAATCAGAAGTAATATGGGTAAACACTAACATTTGAGTTTTTGACCCGTTAAGTTTCAAACCAAAGTCATTACAATATCTGTCCAAATGTACAAAGGTACAAATGTTTGCGTTTCGCGATAGATCTGGAACATTATTTGCCACAGATGCAACTGCCACATCATCAGCAAATTGAATAACGTGAAATTCATTCGACACTTTCAAATAGTTGCAAAGGTCATTGATGAAAATCAGGAAAAGAATTGGGCCTAGGGTACTGCCCTGAGGAACACCAGTTGGAACTAATTTATCATCAGATTGATGTGATTTGCCATCAACTTTTAATATTACTCTCTGAGTACGATTAGTCAAATAAGATTTAATCCACGAATTAGGTACCCCTCTTATACCATAAAATTCAATTTGCTGAGCAGTATTTCGTGGTTCACTGTGTCAAATGCTCTAGACATATCAAAAAACAAACATTCGCACTTTTTCTTGTCAATATTTTCGAGTAAAGAAGTATAGAGCGAATTTACTACATCTTGCGTACAGTATCCCTCCCTAAACCCATATTGACTAGAAGATATTATATTATTTTTATTTAAATAAGCTTTAAGTTGACAGGCATACGCTAGTTCGAAAAGCTTCGAAAAGACTGAAAGTAGAGATATTGCTTTGTAGTTTGATATTAGTTTTTTATCGGTTTTTTTATGTATAGTTACCAATATTGCTTTTTTTAAGCTGGAAGGAAAAGTGCCTTCAATAAAAAGAAAGACTAATTAATTTACACAGTGGATCGGCAATATATTCACTGATATGTACAAGCAGTGAACAAGGTATACCATCAAAACCTGCAGAGTTTTTTTTAGATATGGATTTAATCATTAACTACATCATTGATCACAATAGGTGCCAAAAACATATTACTAGAACAGTTTATATTTAAATGTGTATTAGCATTAATGTTCATATTGTCAGTAAGTTCTTTTATAGAGTCAAGAAAGTAGTTGTTGAATTCATGTGCAGCGTCATTTAATAAGTTAATATCTGCACCGTTATCAGTAACAAATCTATCAGGGAAACGTTTATTTTCAGCTGTGCCACTGTTTTCTTTTATGATTTGTCAAGCTGTAATATTTTTGTTAGACGAAGTCTCCATCTTTGAACAATAGTATTATTTCTTCGCATTAGCTATGTTGTTTTTATGGTTATTTTTTACTAAGTTAACCTAAATACTTGTTGTATTTCGCATTTACATCAAATCAAAATAAAGATAAGGTTACCAAAGGCGACATAACTTTCTAGTAACTTATCTCTATGTTTATAACATGATAATCAGTAAGTTATCCTCCAAAATTTCAATAAATCTCACGCAGAACCGATCTTCTGCAATGTTTTGCAGTCGCAAGTAAATTGCAAAAAATGATCAGCTGACTTCAAGTGCACATGCTTTTCATCAAAAATATTGCCGACTGTAAAACGGCCGTAAAATGGGATTTACAGCCAGTTTCACAATTGTTGGTCATCTATTTGGTTTGAGAACCTATACCTGAAAGTTAACTATTGGTAAAATAACAAATGCGTTTCAGAATTTTATTTGATAGGTATGAGAATATTAATAATTTGAACTACTTTCGACATTTTATAATTTATACTGCAGTTGTGGAAATAAATAATCGATGAGCGCGGTTCAGCACAGCTGATGCGTGACCGTGTTCGCACCTTTGTGATTTTATCTGTATAAGTTAAGCTGAGTCTAACAATTGGAACATGGGACCCATGTCATATTTTAAGATATAACTATTAAGACTAAATGAAGTTTTGCAAAAAAGAATATGGACAAATATCTGGTTGGGAAGTTACACATATTTTTTAAATGTTTAAGTGGTTTTGACCCCTAGGGCGTTTTGCAAGTCGATAAAAATTTATGAGTACATTACTAACGAGATAATTTACCCACCATCAAAACGATATTATGAATAAATAGCTGGTTGGGAAGTTAAATTTTTTTAAAATATTTAAAGGGCTGTTCTAACCCCTAGGACCCTTTGCAAGTCGACGAAAACTTACAGATACATTACTAACGAGTTAGTTTGCCTTCCGTAAAAACGAAATTATGGACAAATAGCTGGTTGGGAAGTTAAACATTTTTTAAACGTTTAAAGGATTGTTTTAACCCCTGAGACCCTTTGCAAGTCGATGAAAATTTACAGGTACATTACTACCGAGATAATTTACCCACCAACAAAAAGGAAATTATGGACAAATAGTTGGTTGGGAAGTTATAAATTTTTAAAATGTTTAAAGGGTTGTTTTAACCCCTGAGACCCTTTGCAAGCCGATCAAAATTTACAGATGCATTACTAACGAGTTAGTTTGCCTTCCGCCAAAACGAAATTATGGACGAATAGCTGGTTGGGAAGTTAAAAATTTTTTAAATATTAAAAGGGCTGTTTTAACCCCTGGAACCCTTTGCAAGTCGATGAAAATTTACAGGTACATTACTGATGAGTTAGTTTGCTTTCTATCGAAATGAAACTATAGACAAATAGCTGGTTGGGATGTTACAAATCTTTTAGATGTTAAAAGGGCTGTTTTAACCCCTGGGACCCTTTGCAAGTCGATGAAAATTTACAGGTACATGACGAATGAGTTAGTTTGCTTTCCGTCAAAATGAAATTATGGACAAATAGTGGGTTGGGGAGTTATAAATTTTTTAAATATTTAAAGGGCTGTTTTAACACCTGGGGCCCTTTGCAAGTCGATGAAAATTTACAGGTACATTACTAATGAGTAGAGCTGTCCGAGGTCACCTGGCCGACAGAGCCGTCATATGACTCATATGTTTACATCATATCATAATACTTGAATAAGTACAGTAAATGGAAATAAATTTTAACAATAATGTTACATTTTATAAAAATTTGTATAAAACTCACCCTTTTAAGCAGATTTATGAAGTAGTTTGGTTGTCATCATCAGTGGGGAAGATCTATAGTATAATAGCATCAGGTATGTTTCTACAGCTGTCTCCGTCAGCGATGTTCGCTTTGGTGAAAAAATATGTTTTGCATTTTGAAAATGACCATTCGACATCTACGGATGTAATACAGGCATAAGTAAAACAATCTGTGAACTCACTTAACGAAGTTGTAGATGCACCATCACAAATTTGTCTTAATTTGCTAAAATCAGGATCTTTCTGTAATACACTCTCGAATTTTTCACTAACGCGATTATTTTTTGCGTCATTTATAGCCTGTAGCTGTGTATTTACGTCGTCCACTATTTGCAGCGATTCCACTAACGATAACGAACTATTTTGCAATTTTTCTATTGCGTCGTGTAGTCCTCTATAATTGTTATTAATAGTTTTTAAATCTGTTTCAAGGGAAACGTCTTGAAAGCTTGTCTGGTTTTCCCTAATAGCTGCAGCTTCGTTAGGGTTTAACTGTAGTATCACAGCTTTTATTTGTTGAAAATATTCAACATAATAAAAAGCCGCTTTCAACCACGTTCTCCAACGTGTAAGAATCGGCTCTGGTGGTTCAGGGATACCAGGACACTGTCTGTGAAATGCTCGAAGCCGTTTAGGAGATTTGAGAAAAACTTTTTTTGTATTTGCTATTAATGCATCTACCTCTGGAAAACATTTTCGAATCGTTTCTGCCACAAGATGTAACGCATGCACTTTACACGTAACATGTAAAAACCTACAATTGTCTCTTTGAAAAGAACGGCCTACCATGCGCATTGTCGCAGCACCATCAGTCACAAACATCAATACTTCACTTGTTGAAAGTTCAAATTTTTCGAATGTCTCCAACACCCCGTAATTATTTCGCCAGTACACGCAGTTAGTCTTTTACTAGCTAGTAAAAGTGGAAATGTTAGTTTAAGAGGGCCCAGTACACGTACTATAATATTTAAAATAGTTTTTTTTTTACAATCTGTCGTCTCGTCAATACATAACCAGAGCCGTGTATTTTTTAATTCACATTTAATCCTATTTACAATGTCTTCACGAACAGCTGGAATATATCTACGTAAGGATGTACGACTTGGTAAGTTCACCTGGGAATTGTATTTATTCCAAAACTCCCGAAATGGTTGTTTATCCAGTATGTGTAGCGGAATATTACAGGCTATTAACATTAACAATAAATCAAACATAAACTGAGTTGTCAAAGGCATGCCATTTTTTTTATTTTGATGTTGCACGGTGTTGATGACGACGACAATCTGTTTTGTGCCAGCACATTAAGTCTTGATTACAAACTTTATAAACAAATTATTTTACATCCGTCATAGAATAAATCCGGAAATTCACCGATAAATTTATTCACTGTGTCCGCGTACGGTCGTTTTTTACCCTTTGGCGCGTTTGACATTATGTATAATTTATAGGTACAACCTCACGCATTAACCTTTCAAATAAGACTGCAGCGTAAATCACTTCTAAATCGGCACGTGTGACGCCATCGCAAGACCGTGGCTGTACTCCAGCCACCTCGGACAGCTCTACTAATGAGTTAGTTTGATTTCCATCGAAATTATAGACAGCTGGTTGGGAAGTTACAAATTTTTAAAAAATTTAAAAGGCTGTTTTGACAACTGGAATATATTAACCGGACAGAAAAAATATTGTTTACTTGTGTTGTTCTGAAATTTATCTTAAGAATTAAAGGATAATAGTGATTTAACATACATAAAAAAATGTGTACTAATATCATTTATTATATCCTGGAGAATGTAGTCTGTGCAGATTACATTCTCCAGGACCCCTTTTTTAAATTTAAACATATAAAGCTACAAATGTAGCTTTGCCAGTGAGATATAATAACAAATTTTCCTCATTTTTAATAATTTACATGCAAAAGCCTTTCTCTTATAAAAAAAGAGTATTGAAAATCATGGGAAGAAAATATAGCCTCCCCTTCTGGTTTCGGTTGTCATGGTTGAAATTCGTTTTGGTCAATACTGTATAATAATAACCCTTATTAATACTAAATCGTGTATCAAGTCTCATCCCTGTGTCTTAAAGGGTTCCTGAGTTATTAAGTGGGAACCAGTTTTTGGGCCTTAGGGCTCTTAGGAGACATTTGCGGTAACTTTTTTTCATATTTTTTCAAGTAGAATCAGTCCTCGAAATTTACCTCCCCTGTTTTTGTATACACCCTGTATAGTACTTTATATCTTAAATCTATAAATCTAAACGATACCCCTTATTTATTTCCATTAACTAAATTAGGTGGTAATAATGTTAGAAAAACCTCCGCACTATATAAAAACTGATATTGACTAAGGGCTAGGTGTTAAATAAGTTACATTCTCATGAGTCAAAGGTTACAGTGGGACATCAATCATTTTATTATAGGTAATAATAGTGGTCAACCGCGGGCTCTAAGAGTAAATTTGTTCTTTTAGGTCTTTAAGCGCAATGTAGGGGTGATAGGCGTGATTTTGATGTGTAACAAAGAGAAAACTTACAGACTGAACAATTTTTTTATTATTTTGTTGCTAGTTTTTACAACTTTCGCAGGTCATCAAAGTTCCATTTACTAATGTGATTGTTATTACATGCATGCGCGCATATTCACATATTTTTGATTTTTCACTCTCCTAGATAATTTTTTTTGTTCAATAACCTGCACATGAAATGCCTAAATCTACATCCACACGGAATTTTTTAAAGTTATGCTAATTAAAATTGAAATCTGTTGGTGTGTCCTGTATTTTATACAATGGTTTCATAGAAGTTTTTTTTATATGTATATTTTTTTAATTAAAATATTGAATGAAGGTAATTCATGGTTATTTTTTATTTCTATGATGATTTTTTCTGTTAATATAATATATATATATATATATATATATATATATATATATATATATATATATATATATATATATATATATATATATATATATATATATATATATATATATATATATATATATATATATATATATATATATATATATATATATATATATATATATAATACAGTGGAACACCAGATAGTTTCAGTAGTTGCTGTGTAGCTTGAACATTTCCCTAGTTTCTATTCTTTTTTATGTAATTTTCAGTTGTTATTCCTCTTTTTTTTTTGTAAAAGATACTGCTCTTTTGATTACAGAAACGTAGATAACGACTCATGCAGCAATTTAAGAACATAAATAATAAACTGGGAGTCCCTCAAAACACCTTTTCCAAAAAGGAATTCGATTACAGTTTAGTAATTTACAGTTGTGGGCGTGCGAGGACTGTTAATATTGCGTAGTTGCCCAAATAAATATAATGTGAATAATGTACCTTAACAAGGTCAATATAAATATGGGAGAATATCGCCCAAGGTATCAGATACGTACAAAGATAACCTACGGTTGACCAAATCTACAGGGTTGTATTGGCTCACGGAGGGTCAGAAGTATTTAAATATTAACAAACTAAATATACTGTACCTTTTCAATTAATTAGCCAATACAATACTATTCCAACCATAAATAAAATATATGGAAAAGTCTGTAATGGATTAAATAATCTAATTAACAATATATGTACATAAGATGGTTAAAAAATACACTGAAAACATTCCAAAGTAAATGAAAATATCCAGTCAAAGAGATATTCGCAGAGGTGAATGGAAAACACTTATTTTAACAAAAAATTTTCAATAAAGATAGTTGGGAATTTAACATTTTGGTACAATACAAATTGTTGATATTTCTGAAATTAAGCAAACATGCTCATTATATTTGCTAGATCATTTAGAAATTCTCATCAAGACACGAGGAGGTGTTATTGATGCTAACCACACCAAACTATTATCGAAGTGTTGTCAGTCTTCAGGTGTCTTTTGAAACTAAAGACAAAACCAAAATGTGGATTGATTTATTAAAATATAAGAGATATGAATCCAGCAACCCATGATAGAGGTCAGTCAAAAAAAAACCAGCCACTGTTGAGTTGTGAGAACAGCGTGTGCGCATGGAAAAATACTCAACACTTATCATCCAGAATATTTCGTTCCAAGCTAGTGGCGAAACTAAGGGTGGACCAGGGCCCATCCAAAAAATTATGGACCACCTGCTAGTGAAGAAAAATATATTTACAGTTTTGCCGCCCACAGGCCAAGGAAGTTTTTTGGTCCCCTTGTAGCTGATGGAAGGGGGTATACAACTTTTTTGTTGTTTATTGACCCAACAGAAATACTTGCAGCCTACTCAGCAGTCCACCTTTAAAGGACATGGCACCCGAACAAGAGGGTTCCTGGGTTTCAGTAGATTTTTCTGAAATTTTTTGTACAGTATATTATGACCCAGGATGACACTCTTATATGCGGGAAATTTTTGTGAGCCTACAGGGTGTACCAGAAAACAGGTCCGAAGATTCCTTCTTTTGCAAAGTTTAAAAATATTATTTTTCTCTTTGGATATGAATATCCTTTAAGAAAATCGATTTTGAAGTATATATTTATTTAACAAAGTGTCCTATAATCAAAATATACGAGGTGCTATGATTGTTAATGATAAATACTAACTTTTAAAGTTCTAGAGAATGTATTTTAGATGCAAACTATAGATAAAGATATTGAAAAAAATAAATACTTATTTTGTACGTTTTTTGAAGCTATTTCAGTTTCTATAATTAATATGTATGTAATATTTTTATTGTTAATATATTGGAGTATAGTGTTTTATTCGCTTCCTTGTGATATCGAGCTAACACATAGTAACGGCTTCCTCAATCAACTTTTTAATTTTGCGAAGTATGCATTGACGTTATTTTGTTATATGGTTGTCACTTAAATAATTCTATAACTGTCAACAATTATTTCATACGAAAACTGTAAAATTATAAATTTTTAAAATGGTACAATGTTATACAGAAATCAGTATCGTTTTAATGAAATTATGTTAAACGAACATTCCAGAATTTGTTTAAACTGTAAAAAAAAGAATAAACAAAATAATTGAAATGGAAGATAATCCGTTGGCAATCCCTATGGACGTTTTAGTACAATATAGCACAATTAATTGTTTTGTTTGTGTCGATTTTGAGTAAACATTGATGCAAGAATAGACTTCTACTTAAAAACTGGAATTTATTTACCCTTAGAAACACTGTAATCAACATTTAACCGAAAATGGATTAATACAACTTGAGTTTATGGACAATCTCATATCTGTACGATTCTATTACGAATAAGCATGACGGTACCAAAAATCCCATGAATGGTTTAGAAAATTAGAAAAATTAGGCAATATGCTCAGAAAGTATCATCTTTAAAATACGAAGATGAGGCCAATTTTGATGACGATGAATTTAAGTCCATTACATCTTTAAATAAAAACTAGTTTCGTGACATTTCAATTTTGTAACACTGACGTAGTTTTCAACGAAACACCAACACACTATATACTGCACTCGACGAGCGTTTTACCAACCAAATTGGCAACATCTGGAGATGATTAAAACTGTCAAAACCGTCAATTTTGTAATCATGTACAATATGGCAGTCATTTAAGGAATGTTGCAAAGAAACATTTAATAACTTTTTTGATGAAAATGAGACAGGGATTATCAGATACCTGTTTAAAAACGCTATTGAATTACTTGTGCCGACAAAATGTAAGTATAGCTATTACCATTGTAAGACAGAGCCCTATGGTCACATTTGTACCTGGAAACTTAGGATTTGATTGTCCTGAAGTTCAAAATAAAGAACAATTTATAAATAGCCACGACACCAGATTTTCAAATATTCTCTACAATCCTGAACCAGAATATCCAAAAGCAATTTTGTACCCTGACTGTACATATTTAAAAGTTCCAAAAGCTCCCATTTTCGAATTCAACGACTGTATTACTTTTACCATAAAAAGTATAATTTGTTAAAAGCAGGCCTAGTAATCGCTCCTGATGGATATATTTTAGATGTACATGGTCCATACCTGTCGGATATTCGCAATAATGACGCAGCAATTCTTTTACATGACATGACCCAAGATTAACACATATTAAGAGAATGGGTTCAAGAAGGTGATATATTTGTTGTAGATCGTGGCTATAGGGATGCTGTTCGGTTTCTTGAGGAACTGATTTTACTCTACGAAATTCTACCTCACCTGTTACGTAATCAAAGGCAGTTTACCACAGAGGAAGCGAATTATTCGAGAGTTATTACAAAAACACGTTGGATAGTGAAATCAAGAAATGAACATTTAAAATCAGTTTTTAAACTTGATACCAATTCAACACTGTGTACGCTTGTCAGATTTTTTTGAAAATTGCGTGCGCTATATTAAACAGATTTCACGAGCCTATTCACATGCAAGATGCAAATGAAGAGCTTGCACAACGTATGTTAGAAATTAGAAATGGAGTTAACATTAATTTGCTTCAAACAACAGTTCAGCAACATCAAATGCTTCGTGCAAGAGGTCATGGTCCTTGGATTAACATTCACGAATATGACTTGGAAGGATTTGCTAGACTAAATTATGATTACCTAAGGCTGAAAACTTTAGGAACCTACCAAGTTCGATTATCCAAGATATGTTGAGGACACCACAAATCGCAACCCAAACAACGAATTTATTCTTCAAACTCAGTTATTTGAACCAGGACTTATAAGAGCAAAAAAATTTTCTCATTTTATTCAGTGAGATATTCCATTTTTATTTCTTACCTTGAAAATCCTGATCGAAATGTGGATCCTATATCAGGAACATATTGCATATGCAAAATGGGAACAAGGACATTAGGAGTATGTGCTCATGTAGCTAGTTTGTTGTGGTACTTGGGATATGCTAGACATGAAGAAAATGTGAAATATCTATCAAATATACTTTTGGAAGTTGTTTTAGATGCGGTCAATAAAGAACAAAATCATGTAATTAACTGATTTGTACTTAATTATTTTAGTATCTTTGGATAGTATTAAAATTTTTTAAATACTCTATCTTAGCATTTTCAGAATGGAAAATCATTAACTTATAACAAAACAGGTATTTATTTTTTTTGTTTTTATGTTAAGTATCAAATGTGCACTTGCTAAGTCCTAAAATGATGCATATATTTTTAAATCGGGTTGTATTACAACTGATTTGTGTTTAATTATTTTATTTTTAGTATGTTTGGCACTTTGTTAATTTAGAAATAAAAGTTTAATTATCGAATGATAATAATGAATTTTAATGATTACCTGTTAGAACAGTTCTACGCTTAATTTTACTCTTGAATTTTTATATTGCAATCTCCTTCAAAATATTTCAATAAAAACATTTTATTATATTATTATTATTATTATTTGTATTATTAACAATTGTGTTATTATTGTTATCATTATTTTTATTCTTTCAATATTTTTATCAATAGTTTGCATCTAGAATACATTTTTTAGAACTTTAAAAGTTAGTATTTATCATTAACAATTATAGCACCTCGTGTATATTTTGATTATAGGACACTTCGTTAAATAAATATATACTTCAAAATTCTTATACTAATCGATTTTTTAAAGGCTATCCATATCCAAAGAGAAAAAATAATATTTTTAAACTTTGCAAAAGAAGGACCTATTTTCTGGTACACCCTGTAGGCTCACAAAAATTTCCCGCATATACAAGTGTCATCCTGGGTCATAATATATTGTACAAAAATTTTCAGAAAAATCTACTGGCACCCAGGATCCCTCTTGTTCGGGTGCCAGTTAGTTCCGCCACAGTCCCAAGCAAATGTATCGCAATCAACAACTGGAGGATCCACTACACAAACAATTGCTATATCCACTGGCGGTTCTTCTATAGGGTCATTTGGTCAATGACCTCCCACATACAAATAAAAAAATAGAGCTATTCATTTTCTGAAGTTTAAAATATATAATACATATATTTTTAATATTCTTAAAAATATATATATATATATATATATATATATATATATATATATATATATATATATATATATATATATATATATATATATATATATATATATATATATATATATATATATATATATATATATATATATATATATATATATATATATATCTTTAAACTTCAGAAAATGAATAGCTCTATATTTTTATTTGTATGTGGGAGGTCATGACCAAATGACCCTATAGAAAAACCGCCGGTGGCTGTATCATGTTTAGGTAATATACGTATTTTCCTTGCCAAGATTTTTCCTTTGGATGCAGACGTGTGGACGATTTAAATTTATTGATAGTTGCTGCTATTAGATATTTAAATTTACATAATAACTATTTGTGGGCATATGAAAATTCACATACAGTTTTGAGGGTTAATCAACAGGACTTTTACCTGAATGTTTGTGAGAATGTAGCCGTAGGTCATTTTTGTCGCACAATTTTTATCTAGATAATGTTATTAGCGAATTTTAGAAAACAGTTTATCATTTCTGCTCGAAGTTGTCCCATATTATATGAAGAATGTGGTTACCTCCGCAATGTATGATTTGTAAAGCAGTTTTTGAACCACACTTATGGTAACCGATGGATAGGAAGATCTACGCTGAGGCCACTGCAGTTAGAATTTATGGGGCATATAATTTTTTTGATTTTTTCACAATCAATAAATATTAATGTTCCTAGACAGCGCATAATATATGGTTGTCAGATAATTCGCAATGCCCCTGAAAATTTTTAACAATTCCTCAATCATTAATTGGACTGGTACATGTTAGAATATGTGTATAGTAAAACTATTCCTATCAATAATTTGGAATCTTGTTTAGAAACAACAAAATTACACATTCTTGTCCCGGCCCAGTCCGATCCTGTACTGTTATGGTTTTATTATATTTATGAATCTGAAATATTTATGCTTTATTATTATTATGTATATTTTAATTAACAGTAGAGGAGCGGCATTATTGTTTCTTCATATATAACTATTTAATTTTTGCAGAAAATCTTCACGGGAGATTGATGTTAATACCTCGTAAACACGTATGTGTTGTTAAATAATAAATAAATAAAATTCTGTTCCGGAAATTTAATACTAATAATAGGAATAATCGTGATCTACGATGTTTAGTAATATAGCCACATTTTTAATATTTTGTCAGAAATAATAAACACATTTAATTTTTTTTTTTAGGTATAGGATTTTTTGTACATAACTCAGAATACGTTATTTTTATTTATATGTAATCATATTTCATTTATTTAATACAACATACTCAGCACTGGCGGTTCTTCTATAGGGTCATTTGGTCAATGACCTCCCACATACAAATAAAAAAATAGAGCTATTCATTTTCTGAAGTTTAAAAATATATAATATATATATTTTTAATATTCTTAAAAAATATATTAAAGTTTCTAGTTCATTCTATGCACAATACTATTCCAATATCTAGATCATTACATTATTCATTTATAGAACTTAAAAATCTTGGGTCAATCCACAACGTGTCCTCAAAGCTAGCTACGGACCAAATTTATAACGAATTATAGTGAAATAGACTTATGCGCGAATCGTCAGAAAACAAAAGAGACAGAAAACACTGGAGGGGACAATATCCCTGACTACCCTGACACGGTAACGCCCGAAATTTAGTACAGCAGTCGCTAGTCAGCAGTCTTAATGTTGGTCGATAAATTCTATCGCGTTGTTTTTAATGTTTTTATTTGTGAACATTTTATTAGTAAATCTCTACTTGTCGTGAAATTAAGTAAAACAGTGTTTTTGGTGTTTACCATTAAATATGAGTGTTGTACAAAATATATTAAAACTGAAAGATGGACATAAGTTGAGTTATGAAGACCGAGTGAAATTCAAAGGTGGTGGCTGTCCAAAACCTAATATGACGATAAAGCAAATAATATCTCTTGATAAGAAAAAAGAAGTTAATAGGTACGTTTAATTAAAAAAAGTTATCCTTCAGCATTATTCATTGTTACGTTCATCAACTAAATTTAATTTTACAAAAAGCATCAAGTCAGGATAAAAGCATAACAATTTTTCTTCATTCTTTGGAAAATCGCCAAAAAGAACAGCCGTGTTAGATAATGTTGTTAAGGTGATATTACCTAAAGCTGCTCCAACACGATAGAATTTTAATACAAGGTGCATAGAGACTGTTTATACCTATCGAACAGAATTATTAAATTGTTTAGAAAAAATCATTGATAATGAATCAGAAAACAACACTCTAAACCAAGCTATTGGTTTAAAAAACTACTTACAAAATGAACATTTTCTTTACTGGTTAAATTTTTTTCATTTAGTTATGCCTCATTGTGATATATTGTTCAATCACAAAAATGTAATATCAATGTCATAACAGTAAATTAGTGTATTGGCGTTTTTAATAGTAAAATTGAAGACATCAGAAATAAAATTTTGAATAACTATTTGGAGGAGACATCCATGCAGTCTGCCCAGAGATGTAAAACGGAAGAATCAAAAAGGAGAATTTCATTAGAAGTTTGTGATATAATTACATCTGAGATCAAAAACAGGTTTGGCTTCAGTAATCATTTAGCAGTGTCTCAGTTATTTCACGCAGATCGATTTAAAGATTATAAAAAAAGCTTTCCTCAAGATATGTTTAAATTAGTTAAAACGGAGTATTCAGTCATAAATCATTTGAAACTTAAAACTGAATTAGAAGTATTATATAGCGGAGAAGATTTTTCCAATAGTGAAGATGTAGTTGCTTTGTTACAGCTTTTATTAATAATAATTTGTGCAATACTTTTTCTGAAAGTGTCAAACTGTTAAAAATCTTGTGTATTCTCCCTACCGTCGAAAGTGAACGTTGTTTTTCCACCTTAAAAAAGAATAAAGACATTTTTAAGAAATACCATGGGTCAGGAAAGGTTATCTTCTTTACCTATGCTTATCATAAAAAAGGTCATTAATAAAGAAGATTAAAGACTTTAATGAAAAAGTAATTGACCACTTTGCATCTCAAAAAGACCGGAGGATCGACTTGGAATTTAAATCACTTTAAAAGGTAGGTAATACAGTAAACTTTTCTAATTGACCTCCCAATCTCGTGACCCAAGAACCGCCGTTGATACTCAGCTTGGAAACTTGCAGAGTTTAACATAAATACCTTAAAATATTTCAGGATGTTTTTTCTTAGATAATTTCAAGAAAAAAAGTTCATATATGTGCCAAAAATTTCTTCGTTTTGGAGATACATGATATTGAATTATCAAAAAAAAACGTGTAATTTTTTCTTATATTGTCATTATAAGTGAAGCTATTTAAACCAAATTTAGTGTACTGAATAAGAGAAAAGCTCTGACCTGCACTGAATTAAACCTCTCTAGACATAGACCGGTTTCGAATTTGTTATCTTCTCGTCAGTATGCCATAAGTAATGGAAAAGACAAATAATAATAGCAAACCAGGCTGGCCTAAAGCAGACTAAGACAGACATAGTGAGTTATAAGTATATCCCTCTGGTGATCAGTGCTACTACTCGTCAGACTTCACTGATCTCTTAGTGACTGATAGCGACCTGCAAAGCAGGTACCAAGAGCTGCGACCTCTAACTGTGGTAGGCTAAACTATATTCTGAATAAGATTTACAGGAAACTACTCAGCGGACAAAAGCCCCGACCTGTATTGAATTAAACCTGCAAGTGTTGCATCTGTGATCTCTGACGGGTAGTAGCACTGACCAACAGAGGGAGACACTTATCACTCACTATGTCTGTCTTGCTTTGTCTGCTTTAGCCTAGCCTGGTTTGCTATTATTATTTGTATTTTCCATTACATATGGCATACTGACGAGAACATAACAAGTTCGAAACCGGTTGACAAATGATATTAGCTACTAAACAAGACTTTATATTTTAATTATGTTTTGATTATTTTCAGTGTTATTAGGTTTTGTATTTAGTGTGAATATTATTACTCTTATGTCTTATTTCTATATCTATTTAAGATCTTACGACAATAAAATGTATTATGTTCGTTTAGTCCTTTCCGAAAACTGAGCGAAGTATAAATTACTAAGGGTAGGTAACTACAAGAGAAGTCTGACATGTATTAAAAACGTTTCAAAATGCTCTCAATTATTCAAAACGTCTATATTTTGAAATTTCTGGTTTTAATATTACTTTTGTCAATGACGAAAAGTGTAAATCTTAGATCAGTTTTCTTTATCATTATTATATAATTATTATTTAATCTAAAAGTTACTTTAAAAAAGCCGATTATGTCACAATGTACAATTTATTTCTACAAACAGATTGGTCTTTTCTAACAAATTATGAAGATGTTAACCTCGCTGTAGAAGATTTCTACAGTGTTATTAATAATATATTTATGAAATGCGTCCCAAGGACTTATCCCTCGACTTATTCCAAAAGTCATCGGTATCCTGCATGGTACAGCAGAGACATAATCTATGATATTAGGGAAAAAATTCAGCATGGAAAAAATATAAGCAATTCAACAATACTCAGGACCTTGAAAAGTTTAAAACACTAAGATCAAAAATAAAAAATGATATTAAGCTAGCGCATGAACAGTATGTCAACCATGTTGAAAATAACTTTAAGACGAATCCTAAATCTTTTTGGTCATATATTCACAGCAAAAAGAATACGACAACGATCCCAAATAATATGCCCTACAAAGATAATTCCTTGGGCAATCCTCAAGAAATTGTCGACGCATTTGCTGATCTTTTTAAAACTGCTTTTACAGAGTCAACTGACTACGTAGAATCTGATAACACTGCCAGAGATGAGAATGATCCATCACTGTCAGTCCAACTGAATGAGGACAAGATATGTAAAGCTATCAAGAAGTTAAAAAACAAATTTACCGCTGGTCCTGATGGTATACCGTCATTTCTTATCAAAGACTGTGCTAGTGTCTTAGCGAAACCTTTGCTTATTTTATTTAATTTAGCCCTTAACAGTAACACATTCCCAGAGTTATGGAAAAACTCCAAAATTATTCCCGTTTTTAAAAAAGATAATCGGACTGACATAAAAAATTATCGTCCCATTACCATCATTAATAATTTTAGTAAAGCCTTTGAATTCGCTTTATACGAGGAGCTACACATACATGTCAATAAACAAATTTGTCCTAATCAGCATGGCTTTGTGGCAGGCCGGTCGACAATCAGCAACTTGGTTTGTGTTACACAATTCATCTCGGAGGTGTTGGATGGCAATGGACAGGTAGATGTCATTTATGCGGACTTCTCAAAGGCGTTCGACAGACTTGACCACGGTATTTTACTAAGGAAACTTTCTGCTTTAACCGAGATTTAGTTCTATTCTGCTCCTCCTACTTAAAATGTAGAAACCAATATGTTCAATATCGCGGGCATAAATCTGAAAGAATTGTTTGTACTTCTGGGGTACCCCAAGGGTCAGTGTTGGGCCCCTTATTCTTTATTTTATAAACGACATCGTACTTGGTCTGAACTGCTATTGTCTATTATACGCGGATGACCTCAAACTGTATCTAGCTGTCAAGGATGAATCTGACTGTTTGCTACCACAAGCTGACTTGGATCTAATAAACGACTGGTGTACCTCAAACCTCCTACCTCTCAACGCTGCCAAATATAACGCAGTCACCCACACTAGGAAATTGAATCCTGTACAGTATGAATACGCTATAAATCAGGTACATTTAAATAAACCAGAGGTATTTAAAGATCTAGGCATAACTTTTGATAATAGGCTGACCTTTAACCAGCATATCAATATCATTGTATCATCAGCTTACAAAACCCTGGGCTTTATCATTAGAAACTCCGGTGAGCTTAACAACATCGACACATTAAAAAATTCTATTTACGTCTTTTGTGCGTTCTAAACTTGAGTACGGCTCTGTCGTATGGATTCCTAATTACGCTGTACATAGTAAAGCTATCGAACAAATTCATAGAAGATTTTTAAAATTTATGGCATTTAAGGAGGACAAAACATATCCACCAATAGGGTTTCCGCATGACAAACTGCTAGAGAGGTTCAGTGTTGATGAACTGGTCAGAAGGCGGTTTCTTCACTCTGCTATGTTTTTGCATAAACTTGTCAATAATAAAATAAAATGTCCTGAACTGTTGGCAAAAAGTTAATGCGCTCGTTCATATGCCATTGGTGCAAACAAGATTAACTAATCTTTTTTATTTACCCACATCAAGAACAAATATATTATTATTCTCACCGGTGTATGTTATGTGTCATAACTGGCATGATATTCAGGACAAAATTAACCTCTTTAATTGCAGTGTTACAGATATAAGAGCTGCAGTGTTACAGATGTAAGAGCTGCTATAACAATTAACTCATTATACCTATGTGCTTGTAATTAATTATTTAAAAACCTATGTACGTTATACTCATTGAAAATTAGTTAATTGTGTATTTTTTAATGTTATGCATTTGGTATTGTGTATTTTTCCTACCCTGTAATTGGAACATGTTCTGTTGGGTAGTGTATAATAAAATAAAATAAAAATAAAATAACTAAAATTATTAACTGATATTGAGAGCGAATAAAAATGCTTTTAACTTATTATTAATTATTAAATTCCTCGATATACCTAATGACGCTAAAAAATAATTAATAAAACAATTAGCATAATATGGATATTATTTATAAACAAAATTAGATTTATTAACGTTCCTAACGCGGCACGATAGGTTATTCATAATCCAGAAACTAATAATTAACACTTTCCAATAGTTTACAGATGTGATTTATCGACTGTTACAACACGAACGGTATTATTAATTTATCGCGATAGATTTACAATAGTTGTTAATTTATTTAAATGCTTAGCGTAGCGAAGGTAAATTGATTAGATTTTCGTAATTTATAGGCTAACGCTATTTGGCTTAACCCCCCTCAGACTTGTTACTTCGAAAGTGGCTTGAGGTATTATTTTTTAAATGTTGGTAATAAAATAACTTTACACACAAATTTCTATCAAATTTAATAAAACTTTGAAAGTATAATTGATCTGACAGATTGGCTCATGCAAAATTAAAAGTTTATGAAGTAAATCCTGACGATGTTAATGTCATTTGTGAATATTTTTATGGATGGCAAGTGGCCAGGCAGTCATTACATTAATTACTGTACAATTATTAAAACTGGCGGATGCGCCGATGATAATTATAACGCCATGAAATTTGCGTTTTAAGAATGTAAAAATTTCACATTGGAAAATGTAATGTTCTTAACTAATCTAATTATAAATTAATTCACTGCTTTAGTGTCTTTTGAATCGTTTAGTTGTGTCTGCTATTTTTGACTGAACGTGTTATCTTTAAAAAGAAAGGGGTTGTAGAGGCAAAAAATTATGGCATTGCATCAGTTTGAACATTTATTATGATGAAGGCCTTTTGAATGGTTCGAATAGTTTTTTTTTACCACAAAAATATACTTACAACCTCTGATACTTAAATAATTAACAAGTGTCTATAATACTGTTACCCTTTTGTTATGCCGATTTGGTAGTTTTTATTATCCATTAAAAAAACTTCGCATAAATTTGAAACATTGACATGGTCTTTTATTTATTTATTTATTTTTACTTATTACTAGTACAACCCTTTAGCAGATTGAATCCAATTACATAATGGGAACACATGATAATACTTGAGATGCAGAAGAATTTAACAATCAAGTCGAAGGTGGCGCAGAATGAAGTCCCCGATTTGTTTTTTATATAAAACTAAGATTAATTAAAAAACAGTGATATTATGAATCAAAAATATTTATTTAAACCCTAAAAATTTTTTTTGTCACACACTAAAAATAATATCGACCAAATGGCCACCCCTAGCATTAATGCAAGAATGAGCTCTTTTTAAAGCATTTTTCATAACTTTTCCAGCATTTCAGGTGATATTCTGCCAATTTGTTCCCGGATGTTGCCTTGTAGTGCTTCCAAGGTTTGAGGATAATTTGCAAATGTCTTATCTTTGAGATACCCCCATAACCAAAAGTCAGGCACAGTTAAATCGGGAGACCTTGGCGGATATGCCTTATCGGCGTTTTTAGAGATGAGGCGCCCAGGAAACATTCTATTAAAAATGGCCATTGTCTCACGGGCTGTGTGTGTTGTGGCACCATCTTGTTGATACCACATATCTTCCTGATTAAGTTCTTTCATTTCTGGAACTAAAAAATTCAGCAGCATGCTTCTGTAGCGATCTCCATTTACCGTAGTGGTTCTTCCTCGATCATCCTCAAAAAAATAAGGGCCGAATATTTTTCTAGCACTAACGCCACACCATAAGGTAACTTTTGGCTCATGTAGCTGTTGCTGGTGAATAATTTGTTGATTCTCGTTACCCCAGAAGCGATGGTTTTGTTTATTTACAGCTCCATTCAGGCAAAAATGAGCTTCGTCGCTCATTATGATTTTGTTCCAAAATTCTTCAATTTCATTTTCAAGGTTCACCATAGCATTACAATATTGAAGTCGTTTTTCAAGATCTCCAGGCAGAATTTTATGGGTTGCCTGTATCTTGTAGGGGAACAAGTGTAAGTCTTTCACTAAAATTCGCTGTAATGAACGTCGGCTAATGTCGGCTAATTTATAATAATAATATTTCAGAAATTTTTTTTGGACTCTCTAAATTTTGATTATGGATATCATAGGAGCTGCACCATATCATGGACCCATATTAAATTCGCGATCTCACAAATGTAGAAAAACGCAATATTAATGTACAGATATTGTTGAATTCGGCAGAGTTTCTAATCATGAACCCAAGGGCTCTAAAACAAGCCGATGTAAGACTGTTCATTTGATCTAGATATGCAAGTTTTTAGTCGAACTTTACACCCAGATCTCGAAATGTTTTGGATCTATTTAGAATAGAATTATTTAACGAGTAATCAAAAATAATTGGTTCTGTTTTATTGGAAAAAGTCATCACAGTACATTTTGCTACATTTAAGGTTAATTTATTTGCAATGCACCAATCAGTTATAATTACTAAATCATCTTGTAACTTTTTACAGTCATCGATGCATTTGATATTATAATAGATTTTCATGTCGTCTGCATACAATAAGCAGTTTACCTTCAAATCACAAACAATGTCATTAATAAAAATACTAAAAAGAAGAGTACTCAGATTGGAACCCTATGGAACATCGGATGTTGCTGTAATTTGGACAGACTGGTGGCCAGAACATGCGACATGTTGCCTCTGATTAGTAAGATATGATTTAAAAAATTTTAGGAGATTCAGTGAGAATCCATAAGCATGAAGCTTCATAATGAGAATGTCATGGTCCAGTCAGCCACATCTTTAGAGAAATCTGTGTATAAAACATCAGTCTGAGGTCCAGAATTAATAGATTCAATTAAATGTGTCATACAAAAGAGATTTGTAACAGTAGATCTTTCTTTAATAAACCCATGTTGAAATTGCCTCAAGCAATTATGCAGATAACAATACATGTATTCATATAATAAAATTTCAAATACTTTGGAAAATTGTTTACTATAGTAATTGGTCTATAGTTTTCATTATTAGTCCGGTCACCTTTTTTAAAAACAGGTACAATTTTGGACATTTTCTAAATGGTTGGAAATGTTGCAGAGTTCTTCGCTATATTAAAAATAATTGTCAGATTTTTTGAAAATATATAAGCACAGTCTTTGATGAGAAATGCTGGAGGTTCATCAGGACCAGTCGAAATTTAGGCTTTAATTTTTTTAGACTATTGTACACAGCCGATTCTTTAAAATCATATAAGTAAAAATTGTCAACTACTTTTCATTATTATTTTGCTCTACAACCAGAAGACTAGGCAGTGTAAAAGAGTTTTGGAAATAATCTGCAAAGGAATTGATAACATTTTGCTGATCCTCAATAATAACACCATTATGTATCATCGAAGTTGGGATATTGGACACTTTTTTTTTTGTTATTTATGAATTGCCAAAATTTATTTGGATTTTTGGAAATATCATCCTCTAGTCTTTTGCAGTAATTTTTGTAAGCTGCATCAATTGATTCTTTAATCACCTTTTTTGACGATTTAAATTCCTCTAGAGACTGGGGATCACCATGTTTTTTTAGTTTTAGGAACGAATAACTCAAGTAATTCATACATTTTTATATAAAATTGCTCACCAGTCAGGTTGAAGTCAGAGGATTGATAGAGAAAATTCCAATTTATTTGAGCAAAATTTTGGTGGTTAACGTAATTAGTTTTTCGAAAATTGTAATGAATAGAATCAATTTTTTGTAATTGTTATTTGACCGAGTAGTAATGTTAAGAAGTACAGTTTAGGCTAGATGATGACTATCCTCTTTTTTTGAATTGAATACATGTAACCTCCTATTTAAATTTGGAGTAATAAGGTTGTTACAGGATTTAAACACATTTCTTACTTCAGTAATCATTTTTGGTAATGGACTACTAAAGGTTTTTTATAAAGACCATTACTAATCAAGTTGTCTATCCTTTCATAATAGTCTATCTAAAATAATAACCTCATTACCCCTATCAGCTTTTTAGTAAAAGCAATTCATTTAGTGCAACCGTTTGGTAATTTTTCTATTTTTTTGTGGATCCTGACTTTCTATTTACTTTAGTCACAATATTTGTGGAGATTTGATTCCTGAAAGCTTCTCTGACAAATCATTTATTGATATTGAATTTAAATTTTAACTCTTGCAATAATCTTATCTAGAATACCTTCAAAGGCAGGTAATGTAAACTTTAATCTCCAGATGAGGCCAACTTGGTTGGCGATACGCGTGTTGAGTGCACGTCAATGTTACTTTTAAAAAATAGCACTCTGTATAATAAAATACTGCCCGTCTATTGCTCTTCTATTCACGCGCTAGTACCTTGACCCCTACATTATCCGGTGCTAAGCACTCAGTCAGGCAAAACTATGTCATTTTTGTATATTCCGTTGTTAAGCCTTCTTATTTCAATAAGACCTATTTTGACGACTTCATTTCAGATGAGGCGGCATGTTTTCTGTCTCATAAGTCACAGATATTTCAATTATTAAAGCTGACTTATGGCCGTTTCTACACAAAGGAACTCGGATAGCAATGTACCATCGGTAAATTTCAGTATTAGTGCAATCTATAAGATTATAATCTTTAACGTCGATTAGTGGTATACAAATAGTGGTATCGCTGTTAGATGTTTCGGTCATATTTCACACTACATTAAACTGTCATGGCGTCTAATAACATAATATAATAACATAATCTTTCCAACCTTAGTGCTGTTCGCTGTAGGTGAGATGCGGAACATTGTCTTCGGCAGGCCAACGACGAAAGATTTCAGACTTTTATGTAAATTTATTAAATTATTTAAGATATATATTTCTGAGAATCTCAAACATGCTAAGTTGTACTTTTTAATATATCGAAAACTAAAGACCCCTTTTGATTTTGATAGAAAATTTCTTTTACAGGTATGTCCTATATGATAAGTGGATGAGGAATTCTATTTTCACTATTCAGGATGATCTTTTTAATCTTGATTCACTAATTAATGAATTTTACAAAATTGTAAGTTCATAAAGAACATGTGTGACGAGTATTTTCTTTATAGAGAAATACGCCACTTATGACACCATAAACTACGGCGATAACAGGCGGTTTTAGGTTTTCTCTGGCGCCAGTTCCTCTTTAGAGTGCAGGAACAATACTTTTCTCTATTAACGGACAATAGGGTCTTGAGTAGCTGCAGTGAAGACCGGTTATGTCCAGAGGTCTAGAAAAAGTAAACCATAAATAAGAACAACACTGCAATAACACCAACAATTTAACAAAATGGTTTTATTTAGACACATCTGTAAATAAACAATTACGAATAATCGGTACTAACTAAAATATTATGTATATTTTCTTTATTTTTGTTTCAAAAGCCTACTGACATACATCCAAGTAGAAATAAGGGTGTTTTCAACAAAGTGAGATTGCATAGTCGTGCAGAATAAGACAAAAGCGGATAAGCGACCAAACTGCTGGCGGCTAAAACTACAAGCCAAGTTTATTCTTAATCAAAATTATTAATTGTTAGAGCCGCTGCAGGACGTGAGCGGCTGTGTCTTTTTAAGAGCATAGTTTAATAATGTACTTAGTTTGACACAAAGTCTGAGTGACACATTGTTAATCCTGGCGTGATTGCTGCCGCAAGGGGACTCAAATCGATAGCTTCAGCCATGGTCGAAACAGTCAGTCTTCAAAGTAATGCAAGATAACTTAATAATCGTTTAGTTTAAAGGTTGCCTGGAGGGTTAATCATTTCCTGGGCAGAACAGTTAATTTTCAGAAAAATGCAAATTGCTAGTGTGTGTTCAATGGATATCCACCTAAATGACAAAATTACTACAAAAAAAACAGATGGGTGCACGAACAGAAATGATCGGTTAGAATTACGGAAAGAAATAATAGATTAAAAGTTCAAATTCGTTCTACTAAACCTTTAACCATTGATAAATAAACATTCAAAATTAAATACTGAAAACACCTAGCAGAATTTTTTTTAAGTGTCTAAAATAGTAAAATTAAAGTCAATAAATAAATATTTTATATTTAAGTACAAGTAAATAACCGGAAAATAATTTTCTTACTCATAGCAGTCCAGGTAATATTCTATCGAATATTGGGATTCTGTACACTGTATTTTCGAACTCAGGGCGTGTGAGTTTATACTTGAAAGGGTTTTTTATTAACAATCAGTGTGGTTCACAACTAAGACAGCTCTACATCCAAGAAGTCTGCTTTCATTGCAAACAAAGATAAATTGACGGAGATATGTAGATGTTTCCCTAATTTTTACTAATCCGGTATACCGGGTGCCTACGATATTACTAGCCTATAACTTCCTTAAAAAAAAATATATCGATTTCAAATTTTGGGATGTTGTATGGTTGAATACGGTGCACAGTTTGATTTCTTCAAGATCTGATTTTCATTTCCGGTTTAACCGGAAACAGTATATAATTTGTTATTTTTCATGGAATACCCTGTATATTATTCGAAATATAGATTGCACAGAAAATTGTAGGTCCAAAACATGTAGCATACCCTATATCTATCTTTGACAGTTTTCGAGATAATGGCGGTTGAAAATGTTATATCAATCATAAATTATTTCATTTTCACATAAAACAAATGAATAGAGGAACAAATCTGTTACGGTTATTTAAGTTTTTTGATGAGTAAACTTTGAGAGTCATAAAAAGTTTATTTCCGGCTGAACCGGTAGTACTACGACAAGTGATTTTCAGGCTCAAATTACTTCGATATTTTTAATGGAACACCCTATATTGAACCTTAAATTTACATTCTACTAACCTTTCTGGATATTTTTTGTTTGTGTCTCCTGTCTAAACCTAGTAGTTTATGAGATATCGGCGACTGAATGTTCACCTGCACTGTCACAAAGGCTACACAATAAAAAATGTTGTTTAAACAGAACATTGATTCAAGAGGGCTGTGTCTCTCGACAGTTGGCATTTAATTTTTGCGTTTTATTCTTGATTTACCTTTTAGTAAGTGTTTAAATGTTATCTGGTTGTTAAAAATGGCTGTGTTTAGGCGCGAGCATCAAATTGATATGTTATTAGTATATGGAGAGGTAAGAAAAAACCGAGGGAAGCCAGAGCATTGTATGGTCGACGTTATCCAGAACGCGACCAATATTTTCCATGGTTGGAAGAACATTTAAAAAGGGAAAATGATAATGAACACGAGAACACATTTATTGTAAATGAGGAGGCAGAGATAAACACACTGGCCTGTGTTGAGATTGATCCAACAAGTTCTACAAGGCAAATTGCCAATGGTATTGGGATATCTCCCGAAAGTGTTAGAAAGATTCTACATAAACATAAGTACAAATCTTTTAAGTACCAAATCCATCAGCATCTTTACGAGGGAGATTATCAACGAAGATTGAATTTTTGCAATTGATATCTAGAAATTGAACGTCATCAGCCAAATATAAAATCATGCATTTTATTTTCGGACGAATCTCGATTTACCAACATGGGAATGTTTAACAGGAACAATACAAGATATTGGGCAACTGAAAATAACCATATATTTAGAGGAGGGGCTTTCCAAGAAAGATTTGGCATCAACGTTTGGCTGGGCGTTATAGGAACACATATTGTAGGACCAATATTTTTTGATGGACCTTCAAACGGGGCCCGGTACCTACATTTTCTACAGAACGAAATTCAAAATTTTATTGAAGTTTTACCTGTGCAGCATGAACATGTTTTCTATCAGCAAGATGGTGCACCGCCCCATAACGCCCGAGTAGTCACCGACTATTTAAGTGAAACTTTTAATAATCGCTGGATAGGGACCAATGGTCCTATACGGTGGCCGGCGAGATCCCCAGACCTTACACCTTTGGATTTTTTTACTGGGCCCATATCAAGGAAAAGGTGTATAAGACACAATCACATAACATAGGAGACCTTAGAAATAGAATTACGCAATTGATAAACTCCATTACTCCAATTCAGAAAGGATTAATTCTTGCCGAGAAGTCAACGGTGTACATTTTGAACATTTAAATTATGGTTAAAATAAATTATACATACCTATTACTTTTAGTGTTTCACTTTTGGTACTTATTTTATTTTTCTGCTTTGGGCAGATTTAAGACATATGCAGGTGAACATTCAGTCGCCGATATCTCATAAACTATTAGGTTTAGATAGTGGACACCTGAAACAAAAAATATCCAGAAAGGTTAGTAGAATGTAAATTTAAGGTTCCATAAAAAATATCGAAGTAATTTGAGCCTGAAAATCACTTTTCGTAGTACTTCCGGTTCAGCCGGAAATGAAATTTTTATGACTATCAAATTTTACTCACCAAAAAACTTAAATAACCATAACAGATTTGTTCCTCCATTCATTTGTTTTATGTGAAAATTAAATAATTTATGATTGATATAACATTCTCAACCCCCATTTTCTCGAAAACTGTCAAAGTTAGTTATATGGTATGCTACATGTTTTGGACCTACAATTTCCTGGGCAATCTAAATTTCGAATAATATGCAGGGTGTTTCATTAAAAATAACAAATTTTATACTGTTTCCGGTTAAACCAGAAATGAAAATCAGATCTTGGAGCAATCAAACTGTGCACCGTATTCAACCATACAACATCCCAAAACTTGAAATCGGCATATTTTTTTACAAGGAAGTTATAGGCTGGCTAGTAATATCGTAGGCACCCGGTATATGTATATGCAAGTCGCAAGACAACCTGAACCAAATAAGTAATTACCCCAGCGATTACCCGTAAATCCGCCCGTGCTTTTGCACATTGCTTAGGGCACCAATGATAAACTTTATTTCTTCATTAAGCATTAAAGAATCCCTTTGATTTGTTTTTGTCATTTTCAACGTAATAAGGCGTATGTTTCTCAGAAGTATAAACTTTACGACTTTTCGAACTCAAAGATTACATCGCCGCGCCGGTCGTGAGTTAATAGTCACGTGCGATTTCGCTCGCTTTTTAATGGATTATACAAAAGTGTTAAATGCAATTTTCAATGTATTAATCAACCGTTTATCTTGTCGTTTCCTTTGTAATTATCGTCAATCAAATATTTTTGTTGTTCACATTATAAATTTATCGGGCGGAACTAACTTTTCAATTATTTCGGTATAAAAGTTAGTATTTATGAACTTCAGGTCTAAGATTTTATTTAAATATATCTATAGAGGTTGTCCCAGCTCATTCCGACTGAGGCAAAATGGAATAACCACTGTTTGTTGATCTTTCAACAGCTTTTGATCTCGTTGATCATGATATTCTTCAAAAAAATATTGAATGCAATGCTATACGAGTTCGTGCAATAAACTTCTAAAATCTCATTTAAATAACAAAACAGTTTTTAGATTTTTTAGGTGCTAGATTTAAAGAATTACCTGTTGATACTGGTGTACCACAAGGCAGTGTTTTAGGTCCACCATTGTTTTTTCTCAATACCAATGATTTGTACAACTATCCACATTTTATGGTATATTTGCCGTTGATGTTTCCGTTATTGCAAGCGAAACACTAATCACTGATCCTTCTTTCAATTTAAGTACAAATTTATACTGTATATCTGAGTATTTTAATAACAAAAAATAGTAATTAACCAGGATAAACGTTCAAGTTCCATCTTGTCAGAAAAAAAATCTTTCAAGCTCATTAATTAAACATAAAAGCAAATCCATACAGCAAGCGATATACATAAACATATACCTAGTTTTAAACAGGAAAAGACATGTAACACATATACAGGGTGTAGCAGGATCATGGTACACCCCCTTTTCTCCTTTAGTTTTGAAGATAATTGATTGAAATTTGGGATAGCCTATATACATAATAAGCGGCACTTTTTGACATACAAGTGGTTTTTTTCCCTTCCGGTTTCGCCGAAAGTGACACTAACTTTCGATTTTTAAATGGAACACCCTGTATATTATAGCATTTTTGAATTCTGCATAATTTTCTGAATCCAACGATATCAAATAAAAGACACTTCAAATGTCAATATTTTTTATAATATAATTGTTAGTTTTCCATTTAAGTATGCCATGACGGTTCCGATTTATTCTAAATGACCCATGTAATGTAGAAAAATCGATATCCCGTCAAAAATTTCGAATTACGTGATTTATGAGTAAATAAATTTCATCAAAATGGTTTTTGGGGAAAAACTCAATATTTTCAAATGGAACCATATTGGTGCCGTAGTGCCATTTATTACTACTATTAATAAGGAATTTATTCATATATCATATTAAAATGTGCGATAAATACAAACAAAATTACAGCTAAAAGAAAATAAGAAAATACAATTTTGTTCTAATTACCTTGTTATACATAAGGTGGCTTTGGAATACCAAAAATGAACACAAGACATTACAACAGTTGTTCAAAATACTGTTCATTAACGTCAATGCACTTCTGAACTCACATAGCTGTTTCTCGAGGAACGTTCCCCAATTGCTGGCGTTATGCTATTAATTGCGCGTCTTACTCGTAGCTCCAGGTCTTCACGGGTTGTAACGATGGTTTCGTAGACAATAATTTTTAAATGACCCCAAACAAAGAAATCAAGGGTTGTTAAATCATGTGACCTTGGAGGCCCTCTCACAGTATCATTAGTCGAAATTACGTTTTCTCCGAATTTCCGTTGAAGGTAATCAATTACTATCCTTGAATTATGGGGAGGAGCGCCATCTTGTTGGAAATACATTCCCTGTCGTAAATGGAAAGGTAATTCAGCTAAACTGTCCTCAATTTCATTTTGCAGAAATCCCTAGATTCTGGCACCAGTCAGGAGTCCTTCAAATATTATTGGACCAATGATTCTACTACCGATTATTCCAAGCCAAACATTGAAACCGAACCGCACTTGAAAGTTACCCTCCCGTAATAAATTTTGATTTTCTTGTGACCAATATTTTGTATTTTGTCGGTTAAATAATCGTAAATTGGTAAACCTAGACTCGTCCGAAAATAAAATCATTCCTAAAAAATCATTGTTTGGCTGCACGTTATTCTGCAAAATCCAATTGCAATATTCCATCCTACGTTCGTAATCATTTTCGTACAAGTGCTGGTGCAATTGGCATTTAAAAGATTTGGTGGTATTTGTACAAAATTCGGCTTACTGTTTGGTGACTGATTTCCAATTCAAACCCAATTTGCCTTAAAGAAACAGTCTTATCAACTTCTACTCGAGCCAAAACATTAATTTCCGTTCTTTCGTCAAGTATGAAATTTTCTTCGGGATCATTGTTGGGCTCTTCGGTCACTCCGAAATTAATTTTCACGACGATTAAAATATTTTCTCGCTGGAAATTGTCTATCAGGATATCGTTTGGCATGAAGGTGTCTAGCCTCAACGGCATTTTTTCTACATTCCCCATAAATAATTAACATGTCCACTTCTTCATCTCTTGTATAAATTTGCGGCATTTTGAACATAATTAAGAAAAATTTTAAACAATTTTTAAAGACACAATAAAAACACCGGTAAGCCAACAAATGTTTGACAAGCTAAATATTTCATTGTTTTCAAAGCCATCTTAGTTAGTTACTTCTTAACATTTAATTGGAACAAAATTGTATTTTCTTATTTTCTTTTAGCTGTAATTTTGTTTGTATTTATCGCACATTTTAATACGACATATCAATAAATTCCTTATTAATAATAGTAATAAATGGTACCATGGTACCAATATGGTTTCATTTGAAAAAATTGAGTTTTTCCCCAAAAAACATTTTGATGAATTTTATTTGCTTATAAATCACGTAATTTAGTATTTTTGACGGTATTTCGATTTTTCTAGCATTACACGGGTCATTTAGAATAAATCGGAACCGTCATGGCACTCTTAAATGGAAAACTAAAAATTATGTTATAAAAAATATTGACGTTTGAAATGTCACTTATTTGGTATCGTTGGATTCAGAAAATTATGCAGAATTCAAAAATGCAATAATATACAGGATGTTCCATTTAAAAATCGAAAGTTAGTGTCACTTACGACGAAACCGGAAGTGAAAAAAATCACTCAGATACTTTTAAAACATATTGTGTTGCTAACCTAAAATCTTAGATTCGATATGGAATTATTTTATAAGGCTCTACATCTGCAAACAGAGTTCTTGTATTACAAAAAAGAGCCATACGTTGCATGCTTAGATTACGTCCTAGATAATCTTGTAAAACATAATTTGCTCAACATAAAATGTCCTAATGATCCAATTTTTTTTCAATTTTGTTGTAATCTTTTGTATATTTTTTGGTTGGCTGTATCTTTTCTAGGTATCAAAAATAGTATTTTAAGCTGAATTGAAGTGAGAAAAGTTAGATAATCTCGGTGTGCGCTATTGCTTGTTTTTCGAAAATTAGGCCCAGGTTTTTTCTATCTCTTATAGGTTTCGAGAAAACTCCAAACGCCGTCCAATTTGGTTCACCCTGTATATACAATATACGTATATCTCTGATAATAGAATTTGTAATTAGATAGCAACAATATTCCATATAATGTTGATTGCAATATACCAAATATTCATCAATTAACCTTCTGACCTTTCAATGACATCTCGATTGTAAGGATAATATCTGTAATAACTGCATTCCTAATCTTTTGGCATTAATTATTTCTTTATCTTATTTCGAAACGATATAGTCACGATCGGGACAACACAGTTTTAAATTATTGTTAAACACAAATGAAGTGTTTATCATTAAAATAAACACTTCATTATTCGAAAGCGATATCTGCTTTATAATCAACCTCGGTGTTTAATAAAGTCATTTTGAACGTTGCATTTTTCTTTGGCACCGCTTATTGTAAATTGCAGGTTTTAAATTGTTAAGTTCAGAGAGCAGAGAACATAATTTTAAGAGTGAATCAATTTTTATTTGTCCTGCGCCGCTTGTAGTTTGTACTTTATAGCGCATAATTTTGTAGTGTTAAACATAATGTCCATTATTTACGGGTTTATGAAATACTCCAGTGAAATATTGTTCAACAACAGTCACGACACTTAAAATATTCCTTGTGGGTGAAGCGCATTTGACTTCGACGTTAAAATAATTTGCATGCAGATCTCAGTGTGCGCACGATAACAGTTCGCCGAACAGTTTATTTATCAAGTAATGGATGCACTGGTCTGAGGCGTGTTTAAAATTTACCGTACAAAAAATTAAATAATAAATTTCATGTGGTACAAGAGTTACAAATTTTCTAGCACCGAGACAAATGAGTTGATACCACGATTGTGGCGTTGAATTTGAGCCCGACAAAAATAAACGGAAATTTATGTAATTGGTCTGGTCACAAATTTTTATTCTTTTTATCGAAAGTGGTAACGATTTGCTATATATTTGTATTTTGTTAAAAATAAATTGGTTCGGTGGTGTAAGGGTTCAAATGTGGCTTTTATGAAAATTTTCTGACCTTAATAATTATTATTTTGATGTAGTCTAGTGCACAAATAATTTGGCGTTGTTCTCAATTAGATGTGAGTAACAAAAAAGGAAACTTGTTTTCTTTTTGCTATGTGTAGGGACTCAATATATACGGTGGGTAAATTTCGATATTTGTATAGGATAACTTGGTAACTGTAAGAGATACAAAAAAATGGAAGACACTCGACCTCTTTTTTTGAGACAAATTCACTGGCAAAAACAGAAATTTGCTATCGTCTATTTTCGAGTTATAAACGAAAGTTCGATATCTCGACTTTTAGACACATGTCAATATCTTCATTGTTTGTAAAGTTATGAAAAAACAACTTTCACATTCTTGAGGCACTTTTTTTCTGTATAATACAGTGGCGTCGAGAAAATTTAAAAAAGGTGCAATTTCGAGTTATGGCATAAACTTGTATTTTTTTAAATGGGAATCATAGTTGGCTATGGTTTAGTTAAAAAGGAAATTTTCTCTTTCAAACTGTATATCATATGTGGGGTCGCTTTTGGTGTGTAAGTATTTAATAGCGAAAATAATATTTTATTAGATTACTTTTTGCGTTTTTTATATTTATTCCAAGTATGTTTTATACAGAAAAAGTGCCTAAAGAATCTAAAAGTTGTTTTTTCATAACTTTACAAACAACCAAGATATTGACATGTATCTAAAAGTCGAAAAATCGAATTTTCGTTTATAACTCAAAAACAAAAGACGATAGCAAAAAAAAGATATCGAGAATGTGTCTTTCATTTTTTTTGTATCTCTTACAGTTAGCGAGTTACCCTATAAAAACATCGAAATTTCCCCACCCTGTACAGAGGAAACTTTTATCCAGCAAATAAGTCGAAACGATTGGTGGGATTTCTTTCTTCTCTCACCCAATTATCTGTGCACAGTATTATACAAACTTATTGGGGCTGTCAAGAAATCCGAAGAATACCGTACAAAGTATATGTCACTTGGTATGCTTTTTATCTAAAAAGGTACTGTAAACACATTTAAATTAAAAACAATATGTGCACTAGTAGATTGATCGACCTATAATTTTCAAGATTAGTTATATCTCCTTTTTCATCGACGAAAATAAAAATTGATGCAATAAATATTGCACAATATGTATTGCATGTCCAAGGGGAGCTTAAGAAACTAAATAACGATCAATATATAAGCAAATGAAACAATATGATATTCTTATTAGATGTGTCAAAGTGACGTACAGTCGATTACGATCAGTTTTTTCAAATAAAATAAATAGAATAAATAAATTTTATTATTTTTCTTTTACAATCGAAAAGGAATTGTGTGTAACATACGGACGAAAAGGTTTTTCGTCCGTGAATGGAAATAGAAAAATCATAAAACCGAAGCACGCGGTTGAGGTATTGTTTTCCTGTGGCCGAGGTCACCGAGCGTCGAGCGAGGCTTCATAGGGACCGCCAGAGAGATAAGCTACTGGTTCTTGTTTACTATGACATGAAAATTGCAACAGCGCTAACACTGGCCTGAGCCGCCTTGACTTACCTTCAACGGAGAATTTGCTGTTCTCACATTTCTCGCACTACATGGATCTGTGCTACAGCGTCAGCTAAACGCACGGTATCACGATTCACGAATGTTTGTATCACGTCAGCAATTTATATACTTACTTATCAAGGACTAAAGACTCGCAGATTTTCGATTTTCTAACAGTTTATTACTTGCATAGAAACATAAAAATCACAGAATTGTTGCAAAACTAACAAATAACAGAAACGTACGTCTTCTGGACTCTGGAGCTACGATATTAGAACCTACACGCAAGATCAGATTGGCGCCCCCTTGCCTATCTTCTTAGGCCTCTTCTTTCTAGATGTGCATAAACAAACAGGGTGATGTCAAACACTTCTTTAAAATCGGTGTCATTTTCGGCTGCACAGAAAGTTCAAGAACATTCATCAATGACTATTTATTATCAATATAACGAACTAGATCGATTAATATGCACGGTGTTAATATTTTTAACGATACGTCATATACTCATCTTTTAATTGTTTCTCTATAGAATCTAAATCCTCGCAAGAGAAAATCCACAAGACTAGATTTAAATTTTTTTCAATACTCGGTAATGAAGAAAGAAAATCGAGTGAACCGTGGGATACTTTGTAAAAAAATTCTGCTTCACATTCTGAGGCACAGAAATGATTGAAGGGTGGATGGATAAAGGTGTTGACAGACATTGTTTAAAAAATTGGGTATCCTTTCAATAAATGTGTTGTGATGTTATAACTTATCAATTATCGCCAATGTTTCATTACGATTCTATGGCTAGATGCTTAGATACCGAATGGATAAAGGAGCTAAGACACAACATAACTCCGTGTCTCTGGTGAATTGGTGAAAACGTTTTTCTGACAAATTAGAAATTTGCTAATTATCCATCCACCCATTCGATTATTTTCAACTGTAGATTTAAGCACGGAACATGTTAAACATTAAGCAAATCCGTGTAATAATAGCATTACATTTCCTGCCATACCTTGCTAGAATCCGACCCTGGTCATTATAATTGATAAACACGTCTTCATGCTGTGTTGACTTACTCGAGTGCCCATGTAGGTGTTAATGGTATAATCATATATAAATTACAGAGTTGAAAATGTGTTCAATGTGTTTAAAACTTGTTTGATTGGTGTCCTTTGTTAAAACAACTTGCCCACTATCGCTACAAGATGGTATCTCTTTGAGAGAGCTCTGTGATGGAAATAAAGACAAATGATCGTAAATTGTGCATTATAAATTGTCGGATTAACATACGTGCCTGTTTGAAAGGTATAGGTTGGCGTTATTAACATTTTTTCGGTGGGATTTATCATAATGGTTCGGTTACAAATTAACTTTTTTTGTATGTTTATTATTATTTATTAGAGATTATTGCGGATGAGGTCATGAAACAATCCAGAAGCCATTCTGACATGAACAGTTACGATTTATTATGTTTTTGGATAGTAAATAAAAAAAAAAATAATAATATCTTTACCGGATCATATAAATGACAATCAGCGTTAGGTATATCATATAAGTACCTAAAATAATATGTAGTAACTTGTAAATTTACAAACAAAACAACACAAAAATAAAATAACATAATGTAAGTAGTGGTGAGAGGTATGTGAAACTTCTCATATGGTCCAAATGCTACTATCCGACAGACATCATAGATGTCTCTGTGGCGGATAGCGACTTGCGAAGCAAGTACCGAGAGCGGCGACCTCTAGCCCAGGTGGCTACCGATCTATCATGATTTGAAGGTATACTCCAATGCAGGTCGGGGTATTTTCCCGCTGAGTAGTTGTTTCGTTCAAATCATATGTAATAACAGTAATTTAATCCACCTGAGCTAGAGGTCGCCGCTCTCGGTACTTGCTTCGCAAGTCGCTATCCGCCACAGAGACATCTATGATGTCTGTCGGATAGTAGCATTCGGACCATATGAGAAGTTTCACATACCTCTCACCACTACTCAATTTACCTTAGTCAATATATGACTAGCAGGTTGGCCACTATCATTTGTCTGTTCCATAATCTATGGCATACTGAGGAGAACTAATAAGTTCGAAACCGGTCTATGTCTGGTTAGGAATTGACAAATGATATTGGCTACCGATCTATCATGATTTGAAGGTATAATCCAATGCAGATCGGGGTATTTGCCCGCTGAGTAGTTGTTTCGTTCAAATCATATTTAATAACAGTAGTTTAGTCAACCTGGGCTAGAGGTCGCCGCTCTCGGTACTTGCTTCGCAAGTCGCTATCCGCCACAGAGACATCTATGATGTCGGTCGGATAACAGCATTTGGACCATATGAGAAGTTTCACATATCTCTCACCACTACTCAATTTCCTTAGTCAGTATATGACTAGCAGGTTGGCCACTATCATTTGTCTGTTCCATAACCTATGGCATACTGAGGAGAACAAATAAGTTCGAAACTGGTCTATGTCTGGTTAGGAATTGACAAGTGATATTGGCTACCGATCTATCATGATTTGAAGGTATAATCCAATGCAGGTCGGGGTATTTGCCCGCTGAGTAGTTGTTTCGTTCAAATCATATTTAATAACATAATGTAAAGCAAAAAATATCCATTTTCTCAGCTGCTTTTTCACGTTTTTTGCAGACTTACCCGCTTTTGTAGTTGAGACTGTGCTAATGTAACGTAAGGTAATTTTTAGTCTCTTGATTAAAACGAATTTCTTTTCAATAGATCATCTATTATCTCTGCCCGGAAGGGTAGAGATAATAGATATAAAATTAAGCATTTAATATTTTGTAGGAATATGAAAATTGCTATTTTTGAATCATATTCAGGGTGAAATCGGTTTAAATTAACTTGGTTTTATAAGAAATGGTACATTTTTTTTACTCTGACATCAACTTTCAGATTTTTACATTCTTCGATATCTTCTAACTAGCTTGACAATGGATACTGGTATATAAAATACATACCATGGAGTCCTATTTTATTTATTTATTTTAAATATATGAAAGAAATTTGCTTCTTAATGCTTCAAAAATATTTTATTAGTAACTACACGTGTTTTGGCTTTTTTAGGCCTTTGTCAAGAGTACAGAGAATACTGAACAGTAAAATTTGTGTCCATTGCTTATATAACTACCTCTGGTACCTACTATAAAACTATTGTAAAATATGTTTTTATAAGTTGAATATTACTTTATTTTTAAATCTAAATTTTATTTAAAATATGGTGGCCGGTAAAAATTTGTTGTTCATTCGTTAAATTTTTATTATTTTTAACAGCCTTACTTATTTCTAATTGTTCTAATAGATCAAGTTTCTTTCCTTTCTTTTCCGAATAGAGTAATTTCACATTATTTAAATCTATAAAATGACTGTTTTCTGTGCAATGTGTTGACATGCCCGTACTATATACATTGTTTACAATAGATTTCCTGTGTTCCTCGAATCGCTTTTTTACATTTCGTCTAGTTTGTCCAATATATATAGCATCACAGTCACTACATTTTAACTCATTCCTGTTTTTTGTAGTTTTCAGTTTTGTCTTTATTAATAATTAACATTTTACCTAAATTATTTTTATTTACTGAAATTGTTCTACATCCCAGTTTATTCAGTTTATTACTAACTCTATTGCTGATCTTAGGCCTATAATTAATACATTTATATCTCTCATTGCATTCCTGAGAACAGGCGGCATAAAACTATTTACGTAAAGTTTTCTTTTGTTTGTTTTTTATTAGTTTATCTATTAGGTTTTCTTTATAGCCATTGTTTTTCGCAATTTCTTTGATTACGTTAACTTCTTTTTTAAAATTCTCTTCGCTTAATGCAGATGTTAATAGACGATGTATGTAGCTGTGGAATGGTGCCATCTTTATTTGCAATGATTGTTGAGATTTACTATTAATTATTGTATCTGTGCAAGTAGGTTTACAATAAATGTCAAACTCTAAGCTATTATTGATGTTTTTTATATTAATGTCTAAAAAGTTTAAACCCTCTTCATTTTCCATTTCTGTGAATTGAATTTTATGATTAAGTGAATTTAGAAGACCTCAGAATTTATTTAACTGCCTTTCCGTACCTTTCCAAATGCAAAACACATCATCTACGTAACGGGTCCAGAAAAATATGTTTTCAACTAAAACGTTTTTTGTATTAAAGAGTACATTTGTCCGATTTTGAAAATGATGTAAATGATTTCAAAAACAATGTTAGAGACTGCCGCGTGTTGCTAATAGATGATGCTTTGAAAAAACTTACTAATGCAGTTTTTGAGTTTTCATTAAAGCATCTCTTCGACATGTACCATTTGAGTGCTTCCTAGAAAACTTAGAGAGATAACACTTGTCTTTTGGTTGCTACAATTTTGACATTTTAAATTTTTAGTAAAGTCACTAACATAATTCTTATAAACAACTGACTGTCCTCATTATTCACTAGTGATTAATGAATAATGAAATCATTATTCAATGCAGAGAATAATGGATAGCATTATCCTTGAGGAAACACATACATAATGAGTTCATTATTTAATAGTCGTGGACAAAAGAACATTATGTGAAATGAATTTGGCCAGAAAAGAAAGAATCTGAACCAGGAATTAGTAATGTTAAATATGTGCCCCTTGTAGACCCTACCACCTGCCACCTCTTCATATTAAACTTGGGCTAATGAAAAATTTTGTGAAGGCTATGAATGAAGAGGGTGAAGGATTTAAATATTTATTAGAATTTTTCCACCAATTAAGTGACGCCAAACTTATAGAAGGCATTTTTATTGGTCCTCAAATTAGAAAATTATTTGACGATGCAGATTTTAAAGAAACACACAACAGACAGGAACTCAGAGCTTGGAACTCATTTGTAAGCGTAGGCAGGGTATTTTTAGGGAACAAGAAGGATGAGAACTACAAGCAACTTAAGCAAACTTTTAGATTCATACCAAACGCCTGGTTGCCGTATGTCTTTAAAAATTCACTTTCTGCATTCACATTTAACTATATTTTCCTCAAATTTGTGTGCAGTAAGCGACGCACAAGGAGAAAGATTTCATCAAGATATTAGGATAATGGAAATTCGTTATCAAGGACGATGAGATCTACCCATAATAGGTGATTGCTGTTTGTTCTTAAAGCTAGACGATTTGACCCCCCACAAAAGAGAAAAAATAAACTGAACATATGTTTTTCAAAAATTATTCTCTATCTCTGTAAATATATCTATGTATGCTTAATATATGGGCTTTTACACAGCATAAAGTTTTATTTTATTTCTCACTTGTAAGAAATATTTAGCGAATTAACAATATTTTTTAAATTACTACGTATATGAATCTCGCTCCGGAGGATTAATGATAATTTTGTAAATATTATTGATAATTTACAATTTACTACCACAAAACGTCAATTTTGTCGAAAATATTTTAACATTTGCGACTGTATTTAAGATTGATTCATCAATATGAACAGTACGGCGATATCTCCTGCGTCTAAAACCACTTTAAGCGGCTCAATGTGGCGGTTTCTCGAAGATTTTCTCGATATTTATTTTGCTTCGTCATAAACTAATAGCAATAGTCAGTTCACTCGAAAATAATTAATAAAAGCCATTTTAAATTCAAAGAAAAACACAACAAATCAAATCCATTATCAAATTCAAAAAGAAGTTGCTAACAAAAGAAACTGCTGAAAAGTCCTATGCTTGATAGACAGTACCATTAGATCCTAAATTGTCATATTTTCTTTAATTCATAGCATACTACGATTAGTCATTCGGTTACGTTTTGGTTTGGATATTTTTTATGTCGCACACCTACTTTAAAAAAAAATGCATTTATCTCCTGACTGGAGCCCAAACTGAAAAAATGTCAAGTGGCAGATTTTATTTATCTTATAACCAGCCCAACAACTGCGATATAAGGAAATGAAAAAGTCAGTGGCGTACATAATTTTCAAAAACATCTTAAACTCTCGGACCGCATGCAGGTTCCGGGCGGAACTAATAACTGATAACGTCTGTTTATAGCCAAAATATATCTTACTACTAGGTCTTTCGGCAACAGAAATTTCAAATATTAGTTCAAACTGTTTCTGTATTATTTTAAAATACCAAAAACAAAATAACGAAGAGTCACCGGATGGCGTTTCTCTCTAAAACCGTGCATTGTACGGAAAAAGTGGAAGACTGCTTTTTTCTTTTAATTTGTACAGGCAATTAAAAAAGTAATAACTTTTGTGAAAAATCCATTGACTTCCAAGTTCTAGACAGAAGAGAGATTTCAGACCTACAAGTGGTACATTTTAACTTAAAATGACGTCTTTTATCGATAGGCGAAGTTTTGCCACTATAAACTAGGACACACCGTTCATAGATGTGAAGTTATACTATTATAAAATTCTAACAACCAGAAATTTCGAATGGGGGGGAACTGATATAGGAGGTGGAATGAACAGAAAATTGATATAGAATAAAAATTTAAGCAATAGTACTAGTAATTTATCAGAGATTTGCGGCAATCATAGGTTTGTTAAACCAATTTATTAATCAAAACTTGTGCAAATGAATTATGGTCATGAAATCAATAAAACAAAATAATTTTCTCCTTCGCATTGAACCGAAACATATAAATAATAAAAAACATTACAACTAAACTTAATCCAAAGCGACACCTATACAAGTCAGCCATATTTAAACTCTTCAATTTATTCGTCGTTTGCCTGCTCTTAACAAAGAGTTGCGGTGCCTGGCCTGGTCATATCTTACCATAATAACTCGAATGATTTTTTTCCCGGCCTTAATAAAGCCGTCACTGTAGATAATCGGGCCGACAGAGCGGACTGCGCCTATGGCTAAGGTGGTGAGCCCCTGGGGGCGACACATTCTCTTTCATAAATCATCCGTGTTATTATCCGCGAGGGGCCAGGTGTAAGAAGAGCTCCGACTCTGGCAGGCCCGCTGCGTGGATCTAATGCGGTGCCTAATGCTGCCGCTGGGCCATTTTCGATGATAACCCTGTTTTAGTAAAAACTGAAATTGAAATTATTGTATGTACAGGGTGTCCCAAATTGTATGGGCATTTGTGCATAAAGTGCCTACAGTGCGTTCATGTATGCCAGTGTGTAGACAAAATTTCAGTTAAAAGTCCGTCGAACGTGTCTTTTATTGCTGCTTGAATATAATTAAGTGTGTGTGTGTGTGTAGGTAATATGGATACCACGTACATGAATGCGCATATATGAGCGTGCGTTTATGTATTAAGACATGTACGTGTGTCTGTGGGCACCTTTATGTAGAAGAAGATAATCTACATTTTCATGGTCAATTTCTCAAAAAAATCGTATGATCAAAAGAGAAAAACAATTTCCTACTACCTTTATGCGTACGTCTGAAATCTCCAGAAAATGTATATAAAATAATAAAAAATAAAATGCTTCTGGCAAATTCTGACTTAAATTTAAGCATTGTCATGGACAGTACCCCGTTTCAAAAACAATATTTTAAAAAAATTAAATCAGAACTTGATTTGCGAAAGCGAGCAAGCGAGGATGACATATTTATTAAATACTCATCAGGAACACCATTCATCGCTAAACAATACATTTATCAGACCCAGATATACGCTCTTTAAACTCAGGATTTGACATACTTAAAGACTGTAAATAAAACCGAAATCGAAGGAGGTGGAGGAGTGGCAATTTATGTGAAGCTGGGACAACGGTACAAAGTATTTTTCAAAAAAGAATATGTAGATTCTGATATTGAACAACTGTCGCTAATATTAAATTTGAGTAAAATAAAAGTAGGATTAGGTATGGTTAACAAAGGTTCTAAAATAAGCGTGAATAATTTATCAAAAGTCGACGAGGTGTTGCAAACCTGATGTTTGCAAGTTGACTCTATCATAATGACTGGTGACTTTAATATTAACCTTTTACATCAAACCACACATATAATTTATTTTCAAAATTTCATTCTCGATTTTGGTTTAAAACAAGACATCATTGACCCAACTAGAATTACTAGCAGATCTGACACTCTTATTGATGTAATGTGCGCAAGTGAATAACTGTGTTTGAATAAGTGCGATACCATCGATTTATATAATATTACCGATCACCTATTAATCTGTGCAGATTTTAAAATAAACAGGGATAAAGATCCAATCAAAACATTTCAGTGCAGGGACTTTATTTGCTTTAGTATGGATGATCTTGCCTACGATGCCTCTTAAATTAACTGGAACTTGATAGATACTGAAGATAACATAAATACATAAATAAAGTTAGACTTACTAAATACATTCATATTAGACAGACACACAAAAGAAAACAAAATTCTATACTTTAAATCAAAACCATGTTTTCTTATATATTTTGATGTGCTGAAACCAAATCTGGTCATAAAAATTACGACTATTGCATCAATTTTTAGCTACGGACATATTTAACTACAGAAAGCGTAAAAATCACCTTTTTTTTTTAACAAAAAAAATTACAATTTTGTTATAATTTTTTTGCGTATCTCATCGTAATCTACGCCTCCATGGGTATTAAATATGATTTTGACATCAAAGTAGCTTTTTTGGCAGCAGCCAACCGTCAAACTGCAAATTGTAAAATTCCAAGATTTGTAAGAAAAGCTTCTTCTATGCGTAAAACTATATTACTACCAACGCGTTCGAGGGTGCTAAATATGATTTTGACAACAAAATAGCCTTTTTGGCAGCTGCCAACTGTTTTTGAAATAAAGCTTTCAAATTTGGTACACTTGTTCTAAAGGCCAAAGACAATGAAAAATTTGGTGATGAGCAAAATTGGCCAGCTGAAAGGTGGTCCACGGGACCCAAACTTAAACTGAAATTTTGTACGCATTTGACCTCATAAAATGGGGTTACGATAAATTTAGCAGTTTGGCATTTGAAATATGTCTAATTTAGTTACAAAAATGTCAATGTCAATAAGAAGAAATTATTAAAATATATTACATGAATTATTATTGACAGTATCGAAGGACGCTGATAATTAATTATTAAAAAATTTTAATGAAACTTTTCAAGGTACGTTTTCAAAAATTTAATTGAGGTAAGTGAAGAATTAAATAGAATGATTTTTTTAGATCAGGATGATATATACTGGTATAAGAGAGTTATGTGCTGGCCACATCAGATATTTTCATTAAATTATAATTCGTCAAGATTCGTCCAGAAATGCAAACAATTTTTTTTAATTTTTTTTTCCCAAAATTGTACCTTTTTTCTTCTTTCATTTATTGTGTCTCTTTTGGTGGTAGCACATTCACCAAATTTAATGTGTCACTTAAAATATTGTTGACAATGTGGGAAGTCGCCCATTAGTATTTTTTGAGTTATCGCGGATACACACATACACACACACACACACACACACACACACACGCACGCACGCACGCACGCACGCACGCACGCACGCACGCACGCACGCACGCACGCACGCTCGCACGCACCAACAGACATCATTTGGAAAATAGTCAGAATGAATTCAGGAGGGTTCAAAACGTATAAATCAATCAAAATCTCGAGGTCGAAAAAAAATCACGATTATTATACTTCCTTATATTAGATATAAGAAAGTAAAAACGATATATATTATTCACATTGTAAAAGACAACATTGGTGTCTCCATATTTACAAGAAAACAGAAGACAAACACGATTTTCCAGATGCGACAAGTGAAATGAATACAGTCGAACTTCTATAACTCGAACTCCTATAACTCGAACTTCTATGTCTTGAAATTCTCTGTAACTCGAATCTGTTTCTGTGCCCTTGATATATACTTCGTTTTAGAATTATTTTCATACACTCAGGATTTCTCCAACTCGAACAGTATTAATTTAGGAGGTTCGAGTTAGAGAAATTCGACTATATTTTGATTCGACCCCATAAATCTTTATCATTTTGAATAATGCGCTTTGATAACTAAATGAATTTATAAACAAAATTTTAGTTATTACTAATAATAAAAATAATAATAATAAAAAGCCTTTATTAATATATTTTTAAATATGTTTTTCTCAAAGGAATTGTTATGCAAGGGATTTAAACACCACTATAAAAGCGGATATAATTATGAATCAAAACGTTGCAACACTTTTTATTATGGAGGTAAATAAAATTATCCTCCCAAAAAGAGAGCCAAAGTAATAACAAAACAACAAACGAGTTTCATTGAAGATTGCATTATTTTAAAATTTACAAAAACTCAGTGGCGGCTGCTCCTAAGGGGCACAGGAGCACGTGCCCCCCAAAGCAAATTCAGCTTAGCTAGTTAATTAGTCAATTTCTAATTTCTATTTATTTTTATCCATTTTAACATTTTTATCAACATAATAAACCCCAAAACTAATTTCCGACGCTATCGCTGTGTTACAACTTGAGTTTGCCAATATCTACTTCCCAAAGGGCACAAGATGAGTTGTGTACGGAGACCGCGTCATGTTTCTGCATCAGGCTAGATTTTGTTTACGGCATTGCTATGGCAACGACCCCCCCTTATGCTCTAATGCGGGCACAGTTCATTAGCGTCTACAGATAGGTTGCAATTGGCGTTGATGCTCTAGAAGACATGCGCGAGATTGCGACCATGAATTTTGTCATCCTTTTGGAATCGATTATTACCAAGGAACTCGTTAGACGATAGAGAAGATACTCGCTTAGCACGCGGTAGGTCCAGGGTTCGAATCGCAGACTTACAATTTTTTTTTTTAAATAAGTATTTTTTTAGTAAGATTTTCCTTGCCCTTTACTATCGTCTAACGAGTTTCTTGCTAACAAACGATTCCAAAAGGATTTATTAATACTTATCTATGAACTAAGTTAGGCTTCCCCTATCTCGCGCATGTCTTCTGGAGCATCAACGCCAATTGCAACCTATCTGTAGACGCTAGTGCACAGTTCACTTGTGTATACCCACAGACCACATAGACTTGTTGCAAGGAACCAAGGCATGAAGCCACCGCGGAGCCTGGCCGGTGCCTAGCAGTCGCATGGCGATCAGTATGATTTATGCAATCGAGCTTTAAAGATCTGAGATATTTGTATGTAATAAAGGGTAAATGTGTTGTTGAAGTGTGTCCTAACCGAAGTGACACCGGTACCAGTGTAAATGAAAATTTTTCCTTTTTTCAGTAAGTAGTAATTACGAGTTATTTGTTATTTAATTTAAATTTTAAGCAATCTGCTTACGCCATGTGTACCTGCGCTTCAGCATGTTTGCAGGACTGGAGTAGTAAATTGTGTCAAATTATTTAGTTTACAACTCGGTGGTTTACAAACATAAAACTAAGTCGACATTTGTATAAAATGGTATTTTAATGCCATTTTTTTTTACCTATACGAATTTTATTATATTTATTTTTATGCATGTTATTATAATACATTTGATTTAAAAAAATACCTCGAATATTTTCATACGGATTTTATTATATTTATTTTACTACATAATAAAAATTAAAATACTTACTTAATATTTTATTAGGAAGAATATTTAATCTTATGTGTAAAGTAACTTATTTTAAATAGTCTCTCTTTTTTTCTGTAATATCAGACAGCATGGGGGATGGAATAATAATCCAACTAGCCGCCAATTTAAATCTGCATATATAAAAAATTGTTGATTCATATGCAAATTAAAGAAACATTCTCTGGAAATTGCATTCCTTTGGAAAATATTTCTATTTTAAATTGTAGTTCTGCAATAGACAAAATAAATTTAACTTGCAATAAATTTAGAGCCCATGATATATCTGAAACTGAATATAACTTTAATTTTTCTTTGGAGTTGTCGGAGTACAACGAATATATTATGGTGTATAGTGGCTTTGTGGTAAAATCAATTTTAAAATCGTTAAAATGTGAAGAATGTATAAACGCTTTATTTTCAATAAACAGGGAAAATTTCCATGAACTAATATTTGTAAAAGACCGCGGTGGTCTTATTTATCCGTCATCTGATGTCATACAAATATGTAAGGAAACAGAAAAACATTTAAGACATTTTAAAACTGAAAAAAAATATTCAAATAGATTTGAAGCTAAAAATTAAAATTATGTGTAGTGTTTTAAAAAAGTTTCAAAATTCAAATATTTTTAATGATTTAGAAATTCACCAATTGGATAATTTCCCTAATAATACCAATCATATTATTGAAATTATAAGGGCAATTTCAGAAACTTACATTAAAATTAGAGGTCATCATTTTACAAAAATGTTTCATAATGTAAAAACCACAAAAAGGCAAGTTTTAAATAAATTAGCTTTATTTAAAGGGGAATAATATAAATTATTGTTAATTGTTTTGTTATTTTTTTTAATAAAAATATTTTGATTTGTATTTCTTGGGATTCGGTCAGTACATGAAATGCTGCAAATTAAAAGACATAACAACACAATAAACAACCGCACTGATATAGAAAATTTAAACGAAACAATAATGGTTCTCTGGTAAATTAATTTTAATATACAATTTCAAAATGTCAAATGTGTGCCCCCCCTATAAAATTAACCACGAGCCGCCACTGCAAAAACTGTTTAAATCACAAATAGTTATTTTACACATGTTTAGAAAAACGTTGACATATATAAAATCAACATTAAAAATTGTTAATTTGTTGAACGAACTATTTGGGTAAAAGATAATAAAAATAAAAAAAAATATAACAGGGGGTTAACATTTACGTGATTTTGTCTGCAGATAAAGAATTGGCGTTGTAAAAAATAGGTTCCAGATTATGATGCAAATGCATGTTGTTCGGGCTAAATTTATTTTGCGTCCATAAAAATACTCATTGTCAGTAAATAACAGTTTAAATGAAATGTTTTTAACGAAAATTATTTATTTTCTTCATGTCAACTGATGAGAGAGTACTGTCGAGCTGCATTAACCGACACCAATTTTTAATTATATAATAATAATCGTTAACGACATTCATACAGTTTCTTTGTTAATTTGGTACTTTCAAAATAACAATCGTCATCTGTTAGTTAGCGGGATATTTTTCATATTGGGATCTCCTACTAGGTGCCAGGTAAAACTGGGTGTGTTATTTGCGGTAAGAAGAGTAAAATTAATTAACTTATAATTTATAGCCATCATACACCTGCTTTAAAAAAATTTATTCATAAAACATGTAATTAATATAATATATTTTATTTTATTTACATAATTTAGTAGTTATGTTCATGGCTCATATTTTAATAACAGATTACAGAGAAAAGCGGTATATGATATCTTTGTTATTTTAATTAGTAAGAGTTTAATTAGATTTTCAGTGAGGTTCAAATGTAATAGAATTGCTCGGAATGGTTAAATTAAATTACGCTTTTTTATTTTAATTAATTTAATGTTACTGACAACCACGGTTCTCATAACAAGCAAATTACTTTCATTTCCGTTTCTTTTCGTATAGTAGGCGTTTCCGAAATTAAAATTTTGACAGAAATATGAGTTAATTAATATCGCGTTTTAGAAGGCAGCTTTGTGACAGTTTAATTAGGTTTCTGTGTAATTCGATATCGATATAAGATCATACACAACTTGTATTTTTATGTTCTGTAGTTAATTAATTAAATATTCTTGGTATATTTTGGTTTGAAAATAGTGGAATCTATCCAAAACTGGTCATGCAATTTTGTTAAAATGGGTAATACATAAAAACAAAATTGCAATTTAATGGATCCTTATATATTTTTTGAAACAATTCTGAGTATGGAATGTGAAAAAGGTAATAACTTCAGTCATTTTGGTCTATAGAACTCATGGAGTTCTATAAGGCAGCAATCTTGGTCCCTTGCCTTTTTTCATATACCTATATCAACGATATGTGCAATATAACCAAGAGTGACTTCTATTTACCGACGAGTACAATTTTTCGATTAATTCATTCTTTGACACTTACGTGAAATGGTGCTTAGAAACCATCAAATGTTCAAATATGGTTTTATTTATTTATTTATTTCTTACACTACCCAATAGGTACTAGACCCGACTACAGTGCAGGGGGTTTCTGACAGAGTTGGTAAATACAAATACAAACAGAAATATTAAATACAAATTTTAGAGCGTATATAAATAATATTCACACTACATAAATCTTAATTTAAAATAAACTCACATAACAATAAGAAACAAAGCACATATTTATTAGATATACAGATAGATAGATAGATAGATATATAGATATATTTATTAGTTTATATGTAAATACATTTTGTCCAAATGGGCGTTGAACATGTCACAACAAATCAGATATACAATAGATATACAATATATACAACAGTAAAATAATGTAAGATATATATATATATATATATATATATATATATATATATATATATATATATATATATATATATATATATATATATATATATATATATATATATATATATATATATATATATATATATATATATATATATATATATATATATATATATATATATATAGTGGTGAGAGGTACGAAACTTCTCATATGGTCTGAATGCTACTATCCGACCGACATCCTCGATGTCTCTGTGGCGGATAGCGACTTGCATCACAGCAAGTACCGAGAGCGGCGACCCCTAGCCCAGGTGGACTAAACTAATGTGATTAAATAAGATTTGAAGGTGTAATTCAATGCAGGTCGGGGTATTTGCCCGCTGAGTAGTTGTTTCCTTCAAATCATATTTAATCATATATATATATATATATATATATATATATATATATATATATATATATATATATATATATATATATATATATATATATATATATATATATATATATACATATATATATATATATATATATATACATATATATATATATATATATATATATATATATATATATATATATATATATATATATATATATATATATATATATATATATATATATATATATATATATATATATATATATATATATATATATATATATATATATATATATATATATATATATATATATATATATATATATATATATATATATATATATATATATATATATATATATATATATATATATATATATACAGGGTGAGCCACGGTGGGTGGAGTATTAGAAGTATATGGAGAACGGATCAACCGATTGCTTTGAAATTTTGGTTACGAAGATGATCTAGTATGATCTCTCCAACTAAAATATTTTCGAAAGTGCGGTGTTGCCACTTATACGTAAAACTGGCAACATCTTCGTTATTTTAAATGGAATACCCTGTATATTTTTGCGTTTTTTGGATCGTTGTCTCTCTCTGAGTAACTTTTATTAATATATCCCTATACCTATCTCAAGCCGTTTTCGAGATAATAATTCTTTTCTGAATTGCCAAAAATTTGACTTTCAGTAAATCGTGTTTTCTCCTACCTACGCAGCAATTAAAAGATAATTTTTTAGCTGCGGCTAGGCAAGGCCTGGGGGCAGTTTTTTACGAATTCAGAGGAATTTTATAAATTTTGGTTCGTCATTAAGAGAAGCAAGAAATTTACCTAAACCTGTGACATCTGACGAGGTAAATGAAATCAATGTGCTAGCATATTTTCATGCAAATCCCCAATATTACATACGTTGTGCTGAGCGGGATTTAGCATTGCCATATTCATCCATTCGAAGAATACTAGCAAACCATAAAATGCATAATTACAAATTTACAAGAGTCCAATTTCTCATGCCTCAGGATTATCTACAGAGAATAGAATTTTATGAAATGTTACTTGTACGTATGCAAGAGGACTCCAATTTTTTAAAGAAAATTATATGGACTGATGAATCAAAATTTTCTAGGGAAGGGATTTGTAACACACGAAATCGTCACCATTGGGCCACATACAACCCCACGTTACTAGAGAGGCTGGCTTTCAAGTGAAATTTAGTTTCAATGTGTTTTGTATTTTAATGGATGACAAAATAAAATATTACATATACGACGAAAAATTGAATTCCAGAAAATATTTAGATATAATTAGAACAATTGTGGAAGACTTCCTTGATATTATGTCAATTGGAAAATATATAACTTGTTGGTATCAACTCGACGGGGCTCCTGCACATTGTACACACGAAATTAGTATGGAGTTGGACCGCTTTTTTCTATGATCGTTGGATTAGACGTTTGGGACCGTGGAATTGGCCTCCGAGGTCCCCTGACCTTACCCGTTAGATTTTTATCTTTGGGGTACTCTTAAAGATATAGTTTATAAAACTCCAGTCCACAACAGGGAAGAATTAGAACGTCGAGTGATTCAAGAGATTGAAAACTTGGACCCCGCTGAAATAAGAGCTGCTACAACAAACGTCGTCCATAGTCGTATACAAAAGTGTCTGAAGTTAACGGTATACATTTCGAACAATTATAACAATATTTTTAAGATTTTTATATTTATTACTGTTATTGGTATTATTTGTTATTGCTACTTAGACTTTGTTACTGTTGTTGCTGCTTAGTTATTATTTTTTTCTAATACTGACACTGTTATTGTTCTCTTAATGATGAACCAAAATTTATAAAATTCCTCTGATCTGCGGCAAATTTGGATATTTCTCATTAAATCTTCTACAAGTTCTGCTGATAATCTTATTGCACTGTCCATGGATAATAAACAAATCAATTAAAACCGTGTTTGTATAATTATTTTCTGCCATATTTGTGCTACATAGCTATTCAAATTAGGTGCAAATATCACTAACGTCAAATTTATTTAGAAAAATAACATCCGTTGTCATTACAAAATGACAAAACAAAAATTTCATGGCCCAACCGTTATGATATACCAAAAGACTAATATTCTTGGTAAGGTTACAGAAAAGTGCCCATAAATCGAAAACGGTGTGCATTAGATATAGAGTATATTACCTTTTTAAATAGGCAAATGTATCGCCTTTCCGAATCAGTAATAATATACAGGGCATTCCATTTAAAAAAATTAACTTTCGTGCAATTTTCTAAGTCACTTGTAGAAAGCGTTCTCTAACTCACCCTGTATGATATTCGAAACATTTGATTAATGGAGGAGATGCCCCCAGGCCTTGCCTAGCCGCAACTAAAAAATTATCCTTTAATTGCTGCGTAGGTAGGAGAAAACACGATTTACTGAAAGTCAAATTTTTGGCAATAAATTCAGAAAAGAATTATTATCTCGAAAACGGCTTGAGATAGGTATAGGGAAATATTAATAAAAAGTTACTCAGAGAGAGACGATGATCCAAAAAACGCAAAAATATACAGGGTATTCCATTTAAAATAACGAAGATGTTGCCAGTTTTACGTATAAGTGGCAACACCGCAGTTTCGAAAATATTTTAGTTGGAGAGATCATACTTGATTATCTTGGTAACCAAAATTTCAAAGCAATTGGTTGATTCGTTCTCCATATACTTCTAATACTCCACCCACCGTGGCTCACCATATATATATATATATATATATATATATATATATATATATATATATATATATATATATGTATATATGTATATATATATGTATATGTATATGTATATATATATATATATATATATATATATATATATATATATATATATATATATATATATATATATATATATATATATATATATATATATACAGGGTGCCCCAATTAAAAGTAGGCATCCTGAATAACTTTGAAAATAAAAAATTTTTGAAAAATTGGTGAAACATGTTGACCTTGTTTCCAAAGGGGACATATTTTAATGTAATACTTGTATGCCGATCATCATCCCTTTACCCTACACGGCCACCCCCTCAAAAAATTCAAATAGCAAGGGGGGTCGAGTGATACATCTTTTGAAAGGTCTTTCAATTCCCTACATAACTGTATATTTTTTTAACTTTTATCGATTCTTTCTTAAGGAAAATAATTTTATTTTTGATGATTACACGCAATCGAAATCGTTTAAAAAAATCTAAAATACACGGCACTGGGTATTGGAATTTATAAAAAAAACTACATCTTTTAGTGCTCTCAAATCAACACGAGTTTTTTCGACAAAAACACTTTCCTTGTCCGTTTAGTTTTAAAATAATAAAACTCATAAGTATTTGATAGTCCTCGAACATTAATTTGTTCACAACCAATTTTAAATCGAGATACATTTTACCAGAGTGAGTTCCCAAAATGGTTTATACCCTTCAGGAGAGAATAGAAATTGTCAGTATTTATTTTAAAAACGATAATTGTGCTAGAGCTACGGAGCGCGTATTCAATAGAAATCACCCAGATAGAAGGGTTGGTTTTCAGTAGGTTTTACAATTATTTACAAAATTTATGGAAACAGGTTCTGTAGGAAATAAAAAGCATGAACCTCAGCGACCGATTAGAAATGATGCAGTCGAAGTGGCAGTTCTGGGTCATTTGCAGATGCATAATACTCAATCGATCAGGAAAGTAGATGAGGTTTCCTGTGTATCACGAAGCAGTGTTCATCGAATTGTAAAAGCCCACAAATTTCATCCATATAAATTTAAATTGGTACACAAATTAAACCCGATGATGATCCCGATCGTCGGCTTGAATGCTGTGAGATTTTATTTATTAAACGGTAATGCCGACTACTGTACGTATTTTTCTGATGAATCGACATTTCAGTTAAATGGGGAGGTAAACAGACACAATTGTAGGTATTGGAGTGAAACCAATCCACATTTGTTCATGGAAACTCATACCCAAAGGTCTCAGAAGTTAAATGTTTGGGCTGGCATCTTAGGGGGATCTCGATCTGTTAGAAAATAACATGAACCCAATGATTACCCAAATCCTCAAAGAAGACGATAATCTTTTAGAGGGCGAACTGTTTTTTCAACACCCCCACATTTTGCTATAGCAGTCCGTCAATTTTTGGATAATCGATTTCCTGAGCGATGGATTGGAAGAAGAGGTCCTGTGGAGTAGCCCGCTAGGTCATCCGATTCCCCTTGCCATTTGAATTTTTTGAGGGGGTGGCCGTGTAGGGTAGAGGGATGATGATAGGTATACAAATATTACATTAAAATATGTCCCCCCTTTGAAACAAGGTGGACGTGCTTCACCAACTTTTCAAAAAATGTTTATCTCCAAAGTTATTCAGGGTGCCTTTTGGTTGGGACACCCTGTATACATTTTACTAACTGTTTTAGTTATTGAGTGTTTAACTCTTTGCTAAGTTAGCTAATAACAACACTGATTTTAATTGCAATTATATCTGGTTCAATAATAGAAACGTAGTTTTATTTTCTAAATAATGTCAATCTGTCATATTTGTAATTAGTTATTTTCAAGACATATTTATTTTTGTGATTGTGTCTGTTCTTTATTATTTCTCTAAATTATCCGATCTGTTGGACAAATATTTTATTATTATATTACATTGCAGAAAGGGCTTGCTTCGAAATGTTTATATTTACCGCCTGAGGTGCCCCGTACAAACATAAACTAACTTATCATAACTATTTTGACCAATATCAATTTATCCATGAAGCAAAGTACATTGTTTTTAACCCCTCGAACACATTTCCTTGATGTAGATTTATATAGATACATGTCAGATAAGCAGTCCTGTAAGGGTGGCGGGATGGACCACGATAAGGTAATGCAGCATATGGCCGAGAGAGGGCCGTTAATATTGTTATCTGTCAATAGGGCGGTGCTCTGCTGCGATTTATACCAGCGCCTGAAGGGTGTTGTGCATTCGATGCACCGAATTCGCCGGACGCTGGATCCGGACATGCGGTGTTGTATTTATCGTTCTGATACTTGACCAAAACGCAATTACGTTAGCGGGCATGTCCTTGATAAGGTTCTTGCATTGATTTGTGACTTAATTTCAAATCTTCGGTTACTAACTGATACCCTACGACCACCTCTCCAGATCTCCCTTTTCAATTTTGTTACATACGAAATGGCCCGATGCATTTTAGTACACTTATTTGACCAAGTCAGATTCGGGTATTTCATATTTAGGTAGAAAAAATTATTTTAACAAAATTATATGAATTCGTTACACTACACCTTGAAAAAAAGTTTGTTCGTATGTATATTTGTCTGTTCACTATAGTATTGATGTCATCATCCACTATATCATATTTGCCATTAATTAGCAAATATCGTAACATACTGGAAGAAGAATATAAGGAAGAAGAAGAGGAGAAGAAGGGGAAGAAGAAGAAGAATTCCTAACTGTCTTAGTATGCTAGGTGAGCGACGACTGATGACCAAATAATTCTTACTGTTTTGATATTGCCGCTTCGTCCGCTATTGCCGATCACCTAGGACACCGAGTTAGTCAACTCCCAGGCCATTTCAATAGGGTTATATTGACAATAGTATGGAGGCAGCCTAAGACTTTGTCATGTCTGCCTAAAATTTCGTCATACATACTTTTTGCCCTTTGTATGCCTAAGGACAAGTCCTTTTTTTAAGTTAATCATCGAAAGGTATATTTTGTTTTGTCAGAAACTTGTTTTTTTATTAGACGAAAAACTTGGTGTTTATGGATAAGCATTGTATGAAATGGTGCTTTATCCATAACTATCATGATTTTCCATTTAATTTGGACGCAGCAGGAATTAGTTGGTTGCCTACCCACTTTCTAAATATACCCTCAGTTATTGCTTTGTGATAGTCTTTGTCTGTACTGCCAGAATCTAAAAATAAATCACAACCACCCACAAATTCCAAAGCACACCCCGAATTTAAAATAGTAAGTCGCCTTTCCTTCCCCTCAACTCTCGAAGGATTACTTTTAGAATCGGTCTCTTGGTACGATTTCATCATCAGTTACTTCCAGTTTTCTCAATAACCACCCCTAAATATTCAATCGAATTTTGAAAAAAAAAAACATTTTTCGATTTTTACCGTTAAACCAGAATCCTTTAACTTTACATAATCTTTCTACATGTTTCTGTTTATCCTGCCCTGTGATTAAAATATCATTCAGGAAACAAGTAACTCCCGGAATCATACCAAATAGTTGTTTCATGATTCGCTGGAATTTTCCTTGAGCAGACGATATTCCGAACGGCAATCGAGTATAAAAATATAAACCTCGATGTGTGATATCGTTGTATATTTATGCGATCATCAACAGAAGTTGTTGATACGCGTGAGCTAAGTCAATCCTCGAAAAATGGACACCATTTTAAAGTTTTACAAAAATATCGTCCATTCGCGGTAGCGGGTACCTATCTACTTCTATTTGAGGATTTAAGGTTAATTTATAATCGCCACAAATACGCATACTATTATTTTTAATAGGTACAATAGGCGTTCCCCATTCAGAATATTCTACTGCTTCCAAAATCCCATTTTTGATTAATCTATTTAATTCTTGATCTACTTTATCTTTTAAAAAATGTGGTAATTGCCTGGGTCTAAGAAATTTTGGAACTGCGTGCACTTTTAGTTTAATTTTAATTTTAAATTTATTGAAAGTTCCTAGTTTCTAACAGAATACATCTGAATACTTATTATTTATACTATCAGTCTCATTCTTACTAACCATCCCAGTATAATTTATTTCCTTAAATACCAAATTAAATTCAGAAATAAAATCTCTGTCCAGTAATGGCTGACCACCATTTTTAATCACATACAAATAAAGTAAATGGCATTTGTTCCCATACGTAACATTTCAACAAATTTTACCTAGTGGAATAATTCTACTTCCCACATAAGTTACAAATTCTGAACCAGTTTCTGACGATGGAATATTTTTTAAATATTTTAATCACATTTTTTTCAGAAAGGACGGAGCTCCTGAATCTAATTCTAGCTAAAACATTTTATTATTTAGTGAAATATTAACCATTATTGGTTTTCCTTCGTGAAAACGTAAAGAAAACTAATCTAAATCTAAAAGGTTATCATTACAAATAGCTGGTTCATTCATAAAAGTACTACATTCTGCCTTATCTTGTAAAAATACCGCTGCCAATTACTTGGGGATTAGAACTTCCTCACTGTAGTAAAACTCGACGAGTGATGGAGTTTATAATAAAAGTAATTTTTGATGTTTCAAAAAGTCACATTTTTTGACGTTTCAAAAAAGTCACATTTTGATGTTTCAAAAAAGTCACATTGGTGGAATATCACTAATATTTTTTTAGACCGATTTTGTTCATCAACGAACTCAATCTCTTCCTTGACCTCTAGAATGTGTGTACCAAATTTGAAAGCTTTATCTCAAAAACTGAAGCTGCTATCGCAAACTAGACAGACAGACACACAGACAGAAACATTTTTCTGTCTGAAATTCTTTCTGTCTGAATTGGTGTATTGTCATAATTCGTCGAGATTCGTTGAGAAATGCAATAATAATTTTTTAAATTTTTTTTCACGAATACATAGTAGTAGTAGTAGTAGCTACTTATTTTACTAGGCAAGTAGGCCGCAATGGGCCCTTTTTACCTAGGGACCTACAGTTTAGCGTGGACTCCGAACCACGGTCCTCGACTGTTAACTAACCCACCGCCTGGGCCTGCCCGCCTGCACCGCTAGCAGAGTGGCAAACCTCCTGGGTAGGTCTCTTCGACCCTCCACCCGGGCTTGCCTCTCCGCCTGCATCAGGCTAGCGGCCTTCCCGGGATTGTCTGTTGACAGCCTACCGACTGTTCGATGAGCTATCGTTCATCCATCCAATTGCCGGACTCGATCAGTGCTGCTTAACTTCACTGATCGAATATCGGATATTAAACGGATGTCCATACCTCATCTCCTCACGAATACATAACTTTCTCACTTTGAGGGGTGAGAAAGTAATTAATGTTTTGTTTCTTTTTTACGGCATACTTTGTGTAGGTGTTCCCAGTTTCCACAATAATTACAGATATAACTACGATACAATGTTGCCAGCAAGATTTTTAGATTTCCCCGCTGTAAATTTTGAAAATACCCGATTTTACCAGATTTATTACTTTAAATTTCCCGAATATTATGGAAGGTTTAGAATGTATAAGGAATGAAATTAAAGTAAAAAAAAAAAATTAAAGTTTTATTTTTATTTCTTTTGCCATTCATTAATTTTATACATGAAGTTATGCGGTTCAAAATTTAAGACTTTGAAACTGAAATATTTAATGTCCATCAGGAAAAAAATTATATTTCAAATATTTCAGCTGAAAGCTGATCTGCGCATGACGAGTAAACTTTACCGTGTCATCAAGGTGGTTAAAGTTGTGCGCACATAGAGTGTTACACCGACAATTTACGAACGACATTAATATTTTCGAACGACTAGTTGCACTCTGTATATTGCTTAGGGTAATGTCGAACGACCTCTTGGAGTCTAGATATAAAAATCGAAAGCGCTTAGAGCGTCGATAACAAGAAAGAGGCAGAGAAATACATGAAAATTATTTCTTTCACTACCAGTAGATGTCACTCCTTACAATAATTATAATTATTGTAAGGAAATGAACGAAGTATGCTCAATCGTATTTTATATTACTTTGAATTGATAATTATCAATTAATTAATATAAAATACGATTGAGCATACTTCGTTTATTTTAAGGTCCTATCATATTTTTAATATTTTTCACTGTTTTCTTAAATATCCAGTTTTACCCGCTTCCATTTTTTACCCCATGTATATATCGAAATATCCAGTTTTTGGGTATTTACCCGGAAATTGGCAACACTGCTACGATGCAAACAATTTGCTGAATTGTGATTTACACCACCACATACGCTACAACACGCATTCTCGTTGCATTTTGCCTGCTGGGAGTGGTGAAAATTATTACTTGTTGCAGATACAACCCGAGACGTGCAAGTGGATAGAAAATTTTATCCGATTTTAACATTTATTCGCTATCTCTATTTAATATAAGAATAGTCAAATATAGCTGTCCTAGTCCGATAAAATGGAAGGTGAAAGCAGAGGGTAGCATTTGCACTGCTGTCATTTCTGTTCTATCCCGCGCTTTTTCTGTGGTATTTATCTGTCAACTTAAACTGACGAAAGAAGTGTTTGTTATTTTGTCGTGATTTTGATTATTTCTCGTTGTATTTTGTGATATATGTGTGTTAAAGACTATTTCTCTTCTTAAAGACCACCAATTTCATATAACTGGTAAGTTATAAAATTATAAATAATTTTATCGGCTATATCTAACCTATATATTAATCAGAAAGGATAAACAGTATTAGAAAATGTGCTAACTGTATCCTTTACTTATTTCATTCTTCATAATAAACTTTGAAATTGGTTGTAGGTTATTTTTTGTTTGAGATGGCCACAGAGTCACGAATTAGATTGTGTTATGTGTGTGGTTCTTCGGAGGACGATGTGGCAAAACTTCATTATTTTCCTTCAAGGTTGGAAAGGTAAATTAAGGCCTGCACTAAATTAACAACACTTCTAACAGCACAATTTTTTGATTTATAGGTCAAAAATTTGGCAAGAGAATATGGGTATACATTACACTGAAGAAACTCTTCAAAATTATAGGATATGCTCCCGTCATTTTGCTGTTGAGAGTTATGTCGACCTAAGTAGTCATAGGTTGACACGCAATGCAGTCCCCACACTTTTTCCATGTCGTCAGTTGGCAACATACCAAGTGCAAGCAGGTAATATGTGTTTTACAAAATGTTGGTGGTGAGGTGGTGGTGAGGGGTCCTTAGATATCAATCCATAGTTGTTACTAATTAGCTTGGTAGAATTATCGCAGACTTTTTACTATTATTTAATTTATTCAAAATAAAGAAATATAGATTTGAACCAATAAACATGGTCGCTAATATCTATCTCTTTTTACTTCAGATCTAGTCTCAAGCGATGCCTCAACTTCAAAGAATATACCTTATGAGTTGGCGGAGGAATTTCCTAGCATAGTGAAGGGGAGGAATTTCCTAGCATAGTGAAGGCAGCTAGTGAATTTTTGGAGGAGATTCCCAGCACTTCTGTATCAGATCAGAATGTCACCGTTCGAAAACGACCGGGGAATTATTAGAATTGGGATTCCTTGGTGGTGTAAGGGGCACAATGAAGCACAGAAGCAAAATAAAAAAGATGCTCGTGAGGCAAAATGAATAAAAGAAGCATAAAAAAAAATGGTGCTCGTGAGACAAAGAGAAAACTGAAGATTCTTTCGCATAATTAGAATCTTAATTTTTATAGAGCCACGTTGCGTGCCACACAATACATGATTTTTTTATCTAGCACTTAATAACATTTTAAGGTAGTCTCTGCAAGTCAAGCCTAATAAATATTTTAAATTTAATTATAATCATTAAATAATATTCTTTTTTCTGCAACCTTCTAGAAATTTAACTGTGATCAATTTTTTGAGGGGAAATATATATTTACAGGTCTAGCCCGGCAAAGTGACATAAGAATTTGTAAAGTCTTTACCGATCTCTTATGTCATTTTCTGTTGACAAAAAAGTATCCGATAACAATTAAAAATGATTATTCCAGTCTTCCTTGAAAGTAAGTGTCTGATGTCTGACAGTTGATTTTTTATTGTATTAAAGTTAAAAAGTTTTTTGAGACTAGCAGGAACCATTGCAGAAAAAACATTGTACACAACACACCCAGAAAGTGACTTTATTGGACTCGCCAGGGCTTTTGCAATGGAAATTGCCAGCTCGCCCTGTTAAGAATCACTTTCCGGTCTTGTTGCATAAATAACTATCATGCTTTCTTGATATTTTCTGTAATATATTGACAAAATGTCCTAAATTTGCTTTTTTGTATTTTTTCTGATTTTAATAAATTTTGTACAAAATATTATTACCTACCTACTTGTGTTTTGAGTGTTATGTTAATTATCCAATACAAAAACATATTTCTTTTAAATCTTATGTTAAGCGGTTCAACAAGGTTACAATTAACCTTTTGATTAGTTTAACATAAAAATTAATTGACCCCTAGTTTTGTATTCTAACTTTAAAATAGCTTTGTTTCTGCAGCAGTTGTAGATCGTTTGTGGATCATCAGAGATAGTCACTCGGTTAGTTTTTAACTTCCAGCGAATAGAAGTATTTAAAAACAACTAATCGACTACTTCTGGTCCACAAACGATCACCAACTGCTACAGAAATAAAGCTTATAAATAATATCAATAAAATAATAAAAAGGGGGGTTTTGAATTTTCGCGGGCGTTTGCTTCTTGCACCATCTACTTTCACCTTCCATTATAATCGACCAATTTAATACTGCGGATTAAATTTTAGCACGTACTTGCGCGTCTCGGGTTGTCTCTGCTTGTTGTTCCTGTCGAAGTCGCTGGATGATGATGATTCCTTCCTTGGCGATTCGGTCCTCGTCTAAATTTGTGAATCTCCAACTTTCTTCTCTCTTTACACTTATCGGGACATTCTTAATCCCATATCCACTTTGTGCTGACTCCGCCGCTAATGCTATTTCTGATGCTGCTTTGAAGGTCAACGTTTCATTTTCACTAAAAAATCTGTCCATTATTTTACCCGGTTCTAAACCAACTATGAATTTATTATGTAGAGCACTGGCCAAATTATTGCCAAATTTACAATATGTATCTAATTTCCTCAGACGTGCTGCATACTCTTGTAATGATTCTGTTGACATTTTACTTGTTAAATAAAAATTATATCGTTCTGCGAACATTAGACATAGGCGAATAATAATCTTTCAATTTTTGCACGAGATCAGCGTAAGTAGCAAAGTCAGCGGTTGCCGGTAAACACAAATTTTCCAGCAGCATATAAGCGTCCTGATTAAGCCTATTTAAAAACACTGCGCGTTTTAGATTCTCTTCTCTTATCGTATTAGCGACAAGAAACTGTTCTAATCGTTTTACGTATATGTTAAAATCATGCAAATCAGGGTTAAACTCATACCATACCATACCATACCATACCATACATTGTCACTGTACCTTCAGTCGCCATTTCGAACTATTACCTTCGGTCTTTTATTTAACAACATTCTAGTCTTACAAATTTACCAATTTTTCACCTCGTCGCAACTGTAATACTTTGGAGTAAGAATTGGGGTATATTAAAATAATAACCCCATGTAGACCAGTCACATTAGAGGTTTCACCTCGGAATGAGAGATAATAAGCTGTAAACTTGTATAAACCTTTATTTTGGCGTTCTAAAAGTTGTCTCAAAAGTCTCATAATATCTCATGTCCGCGTCTTAAGATATTCAAGGTCAAAGGTCACAAAAATCGTTTTTTTTGCAAATATCTCGCTTCCTATGGTTTTAACGCCATTTGCATTTATTATAAAAATTGTAGAGAATAAAATTCTCTACAACTTTTGTCCCAAACAATTTTTTATATACTCAACCGTTTTTGAGATAGAGGGCGGAGAGCGCGCCGCGCTTACCTATTCACAGCATAATGCAAGGTAAATAATACGCCGTTAAAGTCTATAAATCATTAAAAAATATATAATTATGAATAATTTTCATTGTTTATTAATTAATACATTTTATTTAATAATATTTTTCATTTATCGAATATATATTTGTTTAATATTACTTACCTTTCCGTGTAATCAAAAAATTGTTGAGTGGAATACTTTAAGTATATTTTAATTATATTCTAATATATACGTTAATTATATTTTAAGTAGAAAAAGAATAGAGTAAATACATTTTAATCATATCTTTATTTAGAAATACTTTTTCATATATTTATTACAGTTAAAGTTCAAATGTGGGGAGCTTTTTCAAAAACTTTTATAATTAAAAGGACTTGATGAAAATGACCGTTCTCGTGTCGCAGCCATTATTGCATGACATTGATGTGCATTTCGTTTTTAAATTATCTATTTTTCCTTCTCTATTTTTCATTATTACTTCTTGTAAAAAATGCATTAAAGTTTTTGGTATTTCTTCATTAATATCATCTAACATTTTACTTGCAGGTGAATAAGACTTGGTTTCAACTACAGATGATCGAATATCTTCCCTAATAATAGCTGCTGCAGCTTCGACAATCCGTAACCGTTCTTTTTCGGGATCCCTTTTTTTATTATCGCATCAAGCTTTTGATAGTATATTAGCTTGTGTATCACGAAAAGATATGATAGTAAATGATCCTACTTTTCTCGTCATTATTATGTCGGTCAAATATTTTTGTTGAAGTTTTGTAATGATAGTCTTATCATCTGGTACATACTCCGTCAGGACATCTTTGAGCTCTTTCAATGTAAATTGTGATCCGTCATGATTTTCTATATAACTAAAAATCTCTATCATTGCTTGTGTGACTTGATTATCTTGGCGAGGCTTCTTATCAGTAGTAGATGGTACTCGACTTAATGATTTATAAACTTTATACGGCGTATTATTTACCGGGACTTACGGTTGATCTTGCATTATGTGAATAGGTAAGCGCGGCGCACTCTCCGCCCTCTATCTCAAAAATGGCTGAGTATATAAAAAAATGTTTGGGACAAAAGTTATAGAGAATTTTATTCTCTACAATTTTTATAATAAATACAAATGTCATTAAAACCATAGGAAGCGAGATATTTGCAAAAAGCCGATTTTTCTGACTTTTGACCTTGAATATCTTAAGACGCGGGCACGAGATTTTATGAGACTTTTGAGACAACTTTTAGAACGCCAAAATAAAGGTTTATACAAGTTTACAGCTTATTATCTCTCATTCCGAGGTTGACCCTCTTTTTTTTGCTTAAGTGACTGGATTAATTTACTTAACTACACTGTTAATAAACAACAATGCTACAGGTGTCCATTACGCATTCATGAACTTAACTAGATTCTCATAGCGCACGCGATGTGTGACATGCGTATAGCTAATATTATGTGTAATACCATCTATATTATTACATAACAGGTTTAAACCAGCCAAATAAAACAAAACCAAGATTTTACTATGAATTAAACAAAGAGAGATGTATCAAATACATAATACACTTTTTGGGGGAAGGTGATGGTGATATATTCATTGTGGGTCATACAATGGAAGGTTGCAGAATAACTTTTAAACTAAAACACATTCTGACAATTGCATCCTTATAATACATCGCCAATAGATACAAGAATAATAATAAAGTTATAACAACTTTTACATTAAAATAGATCTGATTTCGCAATTTATGATGATTGAAATAATTGTATCAGTATTATTAATAAAAAATTATGTTACTTTATTATTTTAATTGTAGTTATCTGTTTCCGCCGCATTTCTTGTAACAAACAATTAAACAACTTCTTTACATAGATATGGTTTAATGAATATTGATAAATAAATCATTAATTTCAACAACAGTGTATTGTTAATTGTTAGTTATACAATAACTCATAGATATAAAATGATTTATTTATATTTTTTACATCTGTAAATGTCTTTGTCGGTAGGTTAGTTCACCCACCACTGATACGTTTTCTATTTAATAAATGCTCCATAGCCATGTTAATTTCCGTTTCTGACATCTTTAACCCCGCTTATCTAAATATGTTTATGATGTCTTAAAAGAAATAATCGATGTATTTTTGCCAATTAATTAATATTAATTACAACTATAAACAATAGCGATTATGTTGTTTTTTTATCTGTAAAATGTCATGTTTAATTTTAAATGAAAATTACCAGTTCAAATTGATAAGTATTACTTATATTTTTACATTTTGTTTAAAAACGTTTTAAAATGTTTTAGATCGAAATTCCCAAATATAATCATAAATTAATGATAACTATAAACAAGAGGTCAGTCGGGCTCAAGTCGGCAACACACCCTGTCAATATGGTGTAATCAACACCTTGGCCTACCATAGCCTCATATGGCGTGTAGAGATATTAATAGAGATATTAACTACAGAACTTGCTTCAGGCGCCCATGTACTTTCTGCATATCCCAGATACGCGATTTCGACACATCCATATTTGCTGCAGACTGTCAGAACGATTGCAAGCCAATAAACTTCGCATAATTCTCCTAAACCATCAAACCAATGCAATATGATGGATGCCATCGAATTTTTGGCACCTACCGAGAAGGAGGAGGAAAAGTGAACCAAAAATCGCGATCTCCGGTACAAGCTTCAAGTGCCGTATCCAGGCTACTCGATCATTTCGTCATCCTAAAAATAAGTACATTTGGAGCCAAATGTCTGCCGAGTGGCTGGCGGACCAAATGCAAAAGGCTGTCTTTCTAGGTTCCTTCCGTCTGCATATTGTGCATGGTTTTGATATCTACAGCTACTAACTCTGTGGGATATTGGCAGTGGCTGTAGTTAATTTGTTAGCATGACTCTCCTGATTTTCGGAGGCCACGAGGGACTATCCAGCGTTGGGTCAAATAAAAAAAAAAGACAACAGTACTGATAATAGTAACCCAGATAAAGCTGCTGAACGGAGAAATCTAGTCTTACAGCAACTCCAAAACGTTGTCTTCTATAACAACATAGAAATAATGAATTTATCGACAAGACAGATAATCGTCTAGTTAAGATTAGTCGGATCTAAATCAGAGGAGGTAATTGTGTCATTAATATTTTGGCATTTCACAGCCGCATATAAAATTTACCTAATTCATGCCGTTAGAAGTCGATTTTGCTCATGCACTTACTGTTTGCATATCAGATTCATGCGATTTTGATACACATCTACTACAGTAACGGAGCAATATATATATATATATATATATATATATATATATATATATATATATATATATATATATATATATATATATATATATATATATATATATATATATATATATATATATATATATATATATATATATATATATATATATATATATATATATATACATTTTTTTTCTTCTTTTTTGTCATTAAAGAAAGAACGAAATTCATTCAGTGAGTACTAGCTTAATAAATTAAAAACGTATTGTATATTACTAGATTATTAGATTAATATAGGTTGAATATTTTTGACAACCTGCCCTTCCTAGTGAATTTCCATGGTCGACATTTCCGCGTTAGGGTGGGTAATATTAATAAATTAATATGCGTCAGCATTATGTTAAAATTATATATGTCGTATTTCTCAATTTTCGCACATTTTCTTTTCGGTACAAGAAGAAAAACGGTAATGTTACATATATGTCATATACTTCTTTGTTTAATGTACATATTTATTATTTACAAGGTATTATTAAAATGAAATTAAAAATTTCTAAAATAAATAAGAAATCAAAATGAAATCGTTAACATGAAACTTTTCAAATAAAATACAATTAAGTCGTGTAAAGTAACTTGTTATTCAGTCATTACCATCTACACCTATATTTATGAACTAGTTACTGAACATGTAATTTCCTTACCATACCATGGCAAATGTTGAAATAAATCAAATTTGCTCCACTTGTAACGTAATAGTTAATGACATGCGCCATTTTTCTTGATTAAACATTATACTTAAATTAAAATACATAACACAGGGTTAGTCAAATCTGGTGATCTGATTTTAAATTGAATTTAATAAAAATAAGAATCATATTAAAACAAATTATTTTGAAATTAAATGAGAATTGTTTGGAGATAATAACAGCATAAATTTTATATAATATAAGCATATGACAACTACAAACATGCTCTCAATAGAAAAAGAAGACAAACCATCTGAAGTGCCGATCAAAGAACTTAAAAACATCACGAAATAACAGCGAAAAGCAGCCCTTCCAAATAAAAAACTGAGACTGATAAACAAAAACTTAAAAAAAATCACAGAACAAGCACGACACAAACGACAAATACATATATTCGGCACAAACACTAGTAGATGGTAGTACCAAGAAAAAACACATTATTTATACCCACTGATTCTCTCTCTTCAACACTCCAATAAAGGAGTACATATTCTTACAAACAATCTCAAAACAGATCCAGGAAAGGACAAAATCAACGTCGGCTACTGCCGGCTGAGGAACCTAACAGAATCTCTACAAAAACTCATGGAAAAAATTTGGATTTATGTATATAAATAACAGAAATGAAAAAATTGTGACGAAAAGAACCGACGCACAGTGTGGCAAGATACCCCGAAAGCTGGCAAAAAAATGAAAAAATAAAATGTCGCATCGAACAAAGTATTGTTGCTATTTATTATCAGCATGAATAGGGGCATGTTTTCCCCCCACCACTTAATCTTGATGCATGCTACCAAACCCGCAGGCATAAGGTCTATGTAACTGCGGTTGACGCGTGTATTTTTAAATTAAATATTATCCTAACAAATTACTTTGTGTTTTTTCAAATTCGATATTATTACTTTGTTTGAAAATGGACCCATCAACACCCGCAGGTATGTATTATGTAAATTTAATGGATTTATTTTTAATTTATGAATGAAATAATTTTAATAATATTTTGAAAATGCCTTTCCGGAGTGCCAAATATTTACGTATTGTTCTAATGTAATAGTTAACTTCCTCACGCTTCCCCACGTAAAATTTTATATATTATTATAGTAATACTAGAATAGATTCATAGTAAAGCTAAATCAAATGCTCGTGTCTACCCCTTATTATTTTATTTGCCTCTTTCAACAACCCTACAGTATATCATTATACTCTTCGCAACTAAAACGAAGAGTATATTGCATTTAATCGGCACATTTTTATCATTATCATTGTGTTAGTCGTTGAATTCTGAATGACTTTCAAAATGTTCGTCTGTCTGTCCGTCCGTCTGTCTGTCTGTCCGTCCGTCCGTCACGTTTTTTGTAAGCACGATAACTTAAGAGTGGAAAGTCTGATCGTATTGGAATTTGGACTGTAAGTTACTGTTAGTTGGAGGAAGAACCCTATTGTTTTTGAAAACAATTGTTCGATAAATGTAAAAGTTATTGAACATTTTAATTAAAAAATGATAACCTGAACAGGGTTACAACACCTGAACAGATGCTACAAAAACATAAGTACTGCATAGTATACTACAAGCGTTTCGCTAACCAAGCTGGAATCATCGGGGGACGACTAATATTAAAATTTATTATACCTAAAAAAATAAGTTATTTTTAAAGAACAGCGAAGAGGATGTGTTTCATTTAATGCTGATTACATCGAATCCAGTAATAACCAGTTATAGACAACTTCCTAAAAAAAAATTAAACATTTTCCTAGGGAAGTATTCGACTTATTAATTGCCCCCAATATTTCTGCAGATAATTCAGAGAATGAGAATGACTGTTCCTTATCTGCATCAGACGCAGACGATTAATCACTACGGATAGGACATCCTCATTTCTATTCACAAATATTAATAAAACTTTAAGTTGTGAATTCTTAATTTAATAAAGGAAATATATTACTAGGTTCTTTAAGTGTTTTGCATACTCCTGGACAAATAATGTATTAAACAATTGAGTACTATAAATTTTATTTTTATTTTAGATTTTTATTTTTTTAATTACACCCTGTATATCGCAATATACGAGCAAACGTCATAAAGTTGATTTATTTATACATTAATAACCATCGTCGGCTATTCTCAATAACAAAAATTTTACCAAACTCGTTCTATGAATTAATGCCAGCTTTTGGGGTATCTTGCCACACTGTGCGACGTTTGGATAATGAGATACTAGCGACATATCCAAAAGAGACAACTTACTAGCAAGTCGTGTAAATTATTAAATTAGATGAGAATATCTAAATATTGATAAACCTTGTAACCTGACCATAAAAGGAAAACAAATGGGAATTAGATAAACGAGATAGAGAAAGTGAATTAAAAAATAATATAGTTAAAAAAAACTAAAAAACACGCTTTTAAAGCACATCAAACTAAAAAGTGAAAAATAATTATTAATATAAACTGAAAACAATAATGAACGAAAAATACTAGTATTATTGTGAAAAAAGCGTGGGTTGCTCGATATACGAAAAATATAGCACAAAGCGCCCCACGCTCTTTTCACAATAATACTAGTACTTTTCGTTCATTATTGTTTTCAGTTTATATTAATAATTATTTTTCACTTTTTAGTTTGATGTGCTTTAAAAGCGTGTTTTTTAGTTTTTTTAAATTATATTTATTTTTCACTTTTTTAGTTTGATGTGCTATGAAAGCGTGTTTTGTAGTTTTTTTAAACTATATATATATTGCTTATTAATGCTGATATTATAACATATTACGATCCAACAGATATTTTTTGAAAAAAAAAAATATTTTTTTATTTCAGCCATGGGATTTGAACTCACGCCCGAGGAGTCCGGCGTTTCGCGTCGACTAAGACTTGCCCGCTCGGCCAACGACCGAACTGAGAATCACGGAATATACTTACAATATTAACCTCTTGCTCTCACGCAGAGATTACCTGAGGAAAGGACTGGCGATCCTGATCAGGATAATGATATAAACTTATCAAATTATTGTATTGTTACCGGTTCTTCGTAAGTGTACAAAGTTTCAATTAAATCTGTCTGTTTAAAGTGGATCAAAATCGAGTCCAAAGAGTCGGTTACAAACAAATAAACAAACAAACAAACAAACAAACAAACATACAAGTGAAGCTAATAAAAGCGTGTTAAAAAAGGAGGTGCCTCTTAACAACCACAAAGCAATCCTGTACATAATATCTAAAGGCTGCTTAACTGTCTATACATTTTTTATGACGTCATCCAACTGCCTGATTAATTTCTGTTTATTTTTCAGCTGATTTCATTTTTCCCAATGAAAACATGTGGTTGTATAAACGTTTATATAACGTTAAATAACGTTTGTGTAAAGTTAATTAACGTTATATAAACGTTTAAACAACAATGTGTTCTTATTGGGTTATTTTCAGTAATATTGTAGTTTCTGTGCGGCTTATTCTTTCAGTATTCTGAACTGATATTTTAAATATTCAAGCTTGGAAATACTAATCATGTGGTAATAAATCCCAGGAAAGAAAAAGAAAAATTAAAAAGTGGCCACAAATAAGATTCAGCCAATATAAAAGAATTTAGTCAATTTCTCACTATCGCCATTTAGAAACAAACTTAAAAATGTTAGTTGAGGCTCATTTATATCGATATATTTATAATTAGACTTGGGCAGATGTTTGATTAACGAAACCATGCAGATTCGTGTGCATCGACTTTCCATGGTATAATTATACCGATGTAAACGAATCTACACGACTTTTAAAGTCAAACATCCTAGTCATGTATAATTATAAGTTCTAACTTATTATAATTAATTACATTCACAAAATCAATGTAACAAAATAACAGAAATATAACGTTCATTCTAATAAGTCCACCTTGCATCTTAGGTGTGTAGTAGTAAGTCAAAAATAATAGAAAGTTTTTAAGTAGATTTTAATTTCTCTAAAAAAATATTTCTTTTTATCTTCGGCCGTATTTTCTGCACTAAAATCATGGATACTTCCTCATCAATCATACACATTATAGAGAGGTGTAAATTACAGTGCATCATTAATAAATCATGTTGAATAATAACGTAATATAAATATTAAATCGAATCTCTTTGTAGCCGTAATTTTGCTGGCTTGGCTTTTAGAATTGATGTGCCTCATACAATATAATCGTCTTAATGTCAACATCATTTTTCATTTGTCACTCTCTATGCGAAATTTGTCTTCTCATGTTTATAAAGGATTATATTGTTATACATCATTCCACTTGGGAGTAAACTTACCATGATAGGTTTTAAAATGTTTTATGATCTTAAATTATATTCGATTTACTTACGCGTTTTGTAAACTTCCTTTCTTTGTGACAGGCATTTTAGGAGGCCTTTCCATCATATCTTATTCTGGTTTGATTTTGTCTAAATCATTATAATATAATAATAGTAATAACACAAACAAAAGTCTTTATTATTAAATAGTGACAAAAACTATACAAAGTATAAACTTCATTTGAGGAGCAAACATGCAAAAGAGAATAAATCCATTTTTGGTCATATACAGGGTTCTGCATAAAGTATGACATATTTTGTTTTAGGAATAACTGTTATCGAACAATACTAAGTAAAGTGATAATTACAATAATATTTAGACAAAAGTTGGGAAATTTGTTGACACTAAATATGAAACAATGTCTGTAGGGTGATAGACATCTTTTTGCCTAAATTTTTTCGCACATTTTACCACGGTTGCCATCACTCGAGATAAGGTTTGCACCGGTATTTGGCCGATATATTTCCATATCGTTTCTTCAATGCATTGATTGTGTGAGAACGTGCCATGTAAACACGCTCTTTAATTAGCCCCACAAAAAGTAAGTAATCGAAGTACGTTAAATCTGGTGACCGAGCAGGCCAGTTATCGTCCCCGAATCAGGAAATAAATCAACTAGGAAAAATCTCATGAAGAAATTGCATATTAATTCGTGCAGTGTGACAAGTGGCTCCGTCTTGTTGAAACAATACATTTTCAATTCCAAGATGTAATTGGGGGACAAAAAGAGTTTTCATGTATTTGGTCATATCTTTCAGCTGTAATAGTTAATGCTTTTACCATTGTCATTTTCGAAAAAGTACGGTCCAGTCACTCTGGAAGACGCCACCGCACACCAAACCGTCGCCACTTTTACTGAATGTAGGCAAACTTGACACATTTCCCGCTGATTATTCAGGGCCGAAGTCCCACGACTTTGTTTGTTGACGTACCCACTAAGTTAAAAATGCGCTCCATCAGATATTAACAGTTCTTTTTGATATTTGGAAATTAATTTCTTAATTTCAAAAATCGACTAAAAAATTGCGTACGACTGTCCTTATTTACCTGCAATAGTTGTTGGATGACACTTATTTTATATGGGTGATAATTTTCGTTATGCAGTGTTTTTCTAAAAGTCCTTTGTGAAATTTGGCGAACTGCAGAATGTCACACAACGGATTTCTTAGGACTGTGATTTACCTCTCGATATCAGTAGGATTTGCTACAGGTGTTTGATGTGCAATTCAATAATTATCTTGCACGTTGCCAATCTGTCGCTACGTATAGATTCACCGTGTTATTGTTTTGGGACAAGGACAATTCCGACTGAAAAACTGGTGTCTGAATAAACGTTGAGTTTGATTAATATATTGGGTATTTATAAAAATTTTAACAAGCCATGCGTTCAGACACAGACTAGCAATTCATTTTGACAACTAATTCTACAGCCTACTTGAAAATATCATTACTTTAAAATGCATTTTACTTTTCACAATTTAGAAATATTGGCACAACACAACACAAAATAGGTCATACTTTATGCTGGTACTTGTACAACAAATGAATGATGTAGTCAGTCAATTACGGATCCCGAAAGGAAAAAGAAAAATAAACCAAAAAAACAGATGAAGAAAAGCATTGTAAACAAGAAAATTAAATAAGTATGAAATGTGTTAATAACTTTTTTACTGTGCGCTAAGTTTTCCTGCCTTTTTTAGGTTCTCTCATTCTCTTTTAACACTGAAGTAGTTTTCGACGAAACACCTAAACATTATATACTGCACTCCACGCGCGTTTCGCCAACCAACTGGCATCATCTGGAGATGATTGAAACTGAAAACGTTGAGTTTTAGTCATCTCCAGATGATGCCAACTTGGTTGGCGAAACGCGCGTCGAGTGCAGTATATAATGTTTTGGTGTTTCGTGGAAACCTACGTCAGTGTTATCTTCACATCAAAGGTTTCAACCCACTCCTAGTCATTCTCTTTTGTTGGCGGACAGTGTTCAACGAATTTTATGGAAACAACCAACTAAACTAAATTGGTTAAAATACACTGGGGCTTAACAAAATCTTCCCATAGGTTTTAGGAAAGTTTGTGGAATATAGGATATAACATGAATTTATTTAAGAAATTTCAACGACAGTATCAAATAAATATAGTTTAAAAAAACTAAAAAAACACGCTTTTAAAGCACATCAAACTAAAAAAGTGAAAAATAATTATTAATATAAACTGAAAACAATAATGAACGAAAAATACTAGTATTATTGTGAAAAAGCGTGGGTTGCTCGATATATGAAAAATATGGCACAATGCGCCCCACGCTTTTTTCACAATAATACTAGTATTTTTCGTTCATTATTGTTTTCAGTTTATATTAATAATTATTTTTCACTTTTTAGTTTGATGTGCTATGAAAGCGTGTTTTGTAGTTTTTTTAAACTATATTTATATTGCTTATTGATGCTGATATAACATATTACGATCCAACAGATATTTCTGAAAAAAAAAAATATTTTTTTATTTCAGCCATGGGATTTGAACTCACGCCCGAGGAGTCCGTCGTTTCGCGTCGACTAAGACTTGCCCGCTCGGCCACCGACCGAACTGAGAATCATGGAATATCCTTACAATATTAAGCCTCTTGCTCTCACGCAGAGGATACGTGAGGAAAGGACTGGCGATCCTGATCAGGATAATGATATAAACTTATCAAATTATTGTATTGTTACCGGTTCTTCGTAAGTGTACAAAGTTTCAATTAAATCTGTCCGTATAAAGTGGGTCAAAATCGAGTCCAAAGAGTCGGTTACAAACAAACAAACAAACATACAAGTGAGGCTAATAAAAGCGTGTTAAATAAAAGCGTGTTAAAAAGTGCGGATTTTAGGTAAGATAAGTCTTTAATTGAACATAACAATTTCTTTATAGAGAATTATGATTTTAAATGAAATGTATTGATGTGTACATTTTAGAACGTGAAACAGATTTGAAACAAGAATGGTAGGACCCTTCATTTTAAATAAATTAAGTAATTAAGTTATTACTACACGCTTCGGTCTTAAACTGGGGTCGTCTGGGTGAAAGGACGCGACACAGTCTCGAACACCACCGAACTAGTTGTTAATATTTATTTTCATATCGTTTAATATGCATGTTTTAATTTTACTGTTATTTAATGTTTTATTTATCTAATCATTTTCTATTTATCATTCGATCCCTATTATAAATACACCAATAAATTAATGTTATTAGTAGACAGGACTTTTTTTTTGATTTTATTTGCGTAAGAGCTCAAACCTTAAAATTTAATTGCATCACTGATCCTGTTAATCTGAAAAGTATACTATTTCTCATTTACCATAAATACGGATCCTGGCTACTGGCAATGATAATAATTTAGCAAAAGCCCGTTTACGACAGTAGCGATATAGGTATTATATCTAATTTTACATCCAATTATGCAAGTCAATTTATTGGCTTTAAGTCTAATTTAGCCATCATAAAATAAATAACCAGCGAATTTAATAAGAGAGAACGACTTAATAAAATTGCTCGCATGCGGATACATGCTAATTGTGATTATGTTGGACAAGTCTTCGCATGGCCGTGGAATCCATTCTGCGTTCTAAAGTGTTGCCCAGCCTCGTCGTAATAAATTTAAATAAGTATTCTGTTAATAATTAGCAATACGCTCTCGTGTGGCTTAATTACCTGCTATACCTAAGAGGTCGATTCAATCTGCAGAGATTAACGCGCCGCTTGCTCTTTTATTAATTTTCTCACTCACGTTTCTTGCTGGTTATCTTCCCTTTGCAGCTTAACATCTTTTGTTTTCTTATTTCGCGCGATTGTATGGTTGCTGTTTTATCTAAATTTGGTGATCTTAAAGAGTCCGTTTTTTTTGTTGGGGTGTAATTACCGAGGAGAATTTATCTGACACGGCCCATTATGTAACTTTGTTTTGTAATAATAATAATCTAAATTGTTTAAATTTCTAATCTTATCGGTAAAATAATTTGTTCGCGTCGCTCTGGGTATTGATGATATGATAAAAATAATCTAATGCGACGAACAAAAGTAATTAGGAAGTAATTTAATATTTTAGTTCCAGATCCCTTCATCTGACGGACTGGTAAAGTTCAATTGAGACGATTGATATTACATAGAGAATAAAAGCGTTAATAATACTCAAAAAAGATATGTAGGTACATAACTGGTCTGGAAAGTGTCATTTTACTGAACCAGTAAGCAGATTCCTTGGGAGCTTCGAGTCTAGTAATATTTATTTACAGTACAAGTATGATTATCTTAACAAAACAAGTTTGATTGCCGGAACGAGGCGAAGAGCCGAGTTCTGCGGCAATTAAACAAGTTTCGTAAATTCATAATCAAATGTGTATTGTTTAATATTTTATCTTCATCGCGTCGGTGAAAATAATAAGTTTCCATTTTAGTATTATGTGCAAGACAAATTAAGAATACAAATGTCAGAAAATTGTACGTAAAATTCAAAATAAGTTAAATTATTTTCAGCTTTAACAAGTGATGGATGTACCTATTGCTGTGGTAATTGATATAAGAAATAAATGTTGTTGTTATCATTGTGCTAATAAATAAATTCCGCTCCAGTTTATGTCATTCCTTGTTTTAGAAAAAAAACAGTGCGGTAAAGTATTTATAACAACACTAGTGTGATAATAAAGATCTTTACGAAACTCAAATTAATTGGTTTAATAGCCTATAATAACACCGACGATAATAAAGACATTTTACGAACGTATTACGCACTATCGACTTTGAAATGCGACAATAGTTGAAAACAATTTTTGTGAATTAAGTTACTTTGTTTAGTAAATTTTATAAAAGTAATTATATACAGGGTGAGTCTTAAGTGTGTAGTTATATTTACACCACCGATTCTTGACATCTGTAGAAACCCTCTGACATTTTTTTTAATTCCTACGTGTAACTGAGTTATCGAATTTCAAAAAAAATATGATGAAATTGTTTTGGAACTGCTGATTACAGGAAACATTCTATATCTTAGCTAAAATGATGTAATGGACTGAAGCAACGTTGCCGCATATCATATGCAATTCTCTCACCCAGGCGCGATTTTACAATCGTGAGTTAACATAAGTTGAAGGTTACCTAGCATTATATTTTCACAAGAATCGAAGAGATTCTAATACAAACCACAACAAAAAGTTACTTTAGCGTAAAATATTTGTTGCTATAACTACTTCCAAAACAAATGTAAAATTGAAAAAATTCGAATTCTAAAAGTGTGAGTTTAGCTAACCCACGATTGAAAAACCGAGCCCTAGCATTAAGGTCATTCCCGAATTTATAATAACTTTGGATGAAATAATTACCTACTTAAACGATTAATTGCTCCATTTGAAATAATTTTTAAAAATTTTGAAATACCTTTCAATGTGAGAAATGTACAATTTTGACTTTCACTTGCACCAATCAACATTTCTTTTTAAGCGTTTCATATGGAATGTACTAAAATTTTCCGATGAACAGTAAACGTTTTAGGGAATCTCGAGAGGAATTTAATGTCCCCATATAATTTTTTCAAAGTTTATAAAAGGATTATTATTTTTAAGAAGTAGGTACTTACCCGCTGCTATTACAATAATTTGAAAAGTGTAGGGGTTCAAGGAATAAATCAGCTCTCTACTATTTTAATTAGCCTCTAATAGTAAAACACTGAAAGTGCAACACAATAACAATCAGGTGATGGAAAATAGTTTGCAGTATTTTCACATACTTCTGTCACTTTTTACACTGGTCATACCTAACAGTTTGCATATTTTTCCTCCATAATACTCTGGACGGTTAGGAGGATAGTATACGTCATTTTTTATAAAAAAAGATCAATTTTTTTCTTGAAAAAATAGTACTTTATTCGGGACAGGCCATTACATGATAAAAAATTCAACTATGCCATAATGTGAACTGCGATATTAGCGTGGCGCATGTAACCTATGATCTTCACACATCTAACCACGCACCTAATCAGTGTTGCCAGACATAACATTTTCATGGTATTTATACCATTACTTTCCTTTGTGTACCTGCACTTTTTTTAAGTAATAAAACTATTATTTAAATTTTCTATTATTTTACAGCAAAAAAGTCAAATTTAGGTCGTCAGCTCCGAACTCGGTCAGTTCTTCCATTAAAAAAGAGTAAACTGAATTAAATTTTATACCGTGTACGTAGATCTTTATAAATCGGAACCTCGCGTAAACAGCGCTAATTGTGCAAGCCCAAATAAATAATAGACTTTTGCTGTTTTCTGTTGTTTCTGTTGCGATGGTAAGACCTGTTTTTTCAATGCTCAGTTAGCTAAATTAACCGTCAGTTAGGTCAATAGAAATTTTTTGAAAAGCATTATGATTTATTTATAATGAAATTTAACCTATGTGAAAATCTCACACATCTGGCAACACTACACCCCATGTAAAAATCAGTGTTATTGGTAGTTCGCGAGTGTTCGCGTACCTGTCTGCATAAGCATTTACAAACATGTGTTTAATACCGTTATTTATAGTTTTTTGTGATTAAATTTGTGATTCGAAATTTTGAGTTACTATGTTACCGAAATTTATTATTTATAATTTGTTCCTTTGGTGGTTCATTTTGTGAAAAGTAGTGATTAACCATAGCGACTAATTTTATTATTCTAATGCTGGATATGTTAAAGGCATATTTTCAAGTAGATGAAAATGCTAGACAAGCAAAACGACTATGGAATGCTATCCAAACGTCAAGCTCATATGATATATTCACGTAGTAACTGTTGTATTAGGTATGTAAACAAATCTGCATTTCGTTCTTTTAAAGTAAATGCGTCTTTTTAAAATAATTATTTTCAACTTTGATTCATTTTTAGAAATGAACCATATTAAACTTAAACTATAAATTTGAGACAATAATAATAATTTAAAATACCCAGAAAAAGTATTGCATGTTTTTAATATTTGGTGCTTACGTGACGAGTTCTGTTTATTTATAAAAAGTGTCAGGATTGCCTAATTTTACAAGGAAAAATAGATAAACAGATACTTTTAACAACTTTTATTTTAAGAACAGACTACACGTGACAAGCGTCGCTTTCCACAAAGGACTAATCAATTGCGCCTTGGCCCCCTTGAGGTTTATTTCTTATTTTCGGCCAGTGCGTACAGATATCATGCTTTTTTAAAAAGAGCTCAATGTTTTATAAACTATTACATTTGTTATGGTGCGGCGTCTACACTGATATTAAATAAGTCTAATATTGTCTCACAAAATGTCCGTGACAACAGAGTAATAATTTTTTTAAAAATTCAAAAATTGCAATTCATGTAATTTTAGGATAATTGTGATGGCGAACTCTGGCAGTGGCAACACTGCCTTCAGTTACGTCATTTCTGTGAACGGCGTTTACAAAGTTATCCAGTGACTATCAAAATGCCAATTGCCGGAGGACGAAAAAATGATTAGAAATTAAATTTTTTTTTTGTTCAAAAAATTTTTTTGACAGTGCCAATCAATTATACACGACGAAATATATTAAGGGTTAAAATATAACTACGCATTTAAAACTCACCCTGTATAGGGTTTTTCTAAATTGAGGTCAATAGATGCTATTGGTAATTTTTGATAAAAAAAAATTAGGAAAATGCTTACTTCTTTTATTTCCTCCGAACTGCTGCTAGATGTATCATTCATTATCCAACCTGTTCAAAAACACCAAATTTAAATCTAATAAATTTGAATCTGTTTAGTACATGCATTGCAACAGTTACATACGTCGAAGGTATTAAGTATTCCCACACAAAATAATCCAGTGGATTTAAATCAGGTAAACTAGGCGGCCACATCGCAGATCGCCTTGCCCTATCTATCTCCTGGGAAACATTCTAATATTTTATATTATTATGTCTATATATACTCTTGACGTATGTATACTACTCGAGATTTTTTAGAACATACTTTTGATATTATCATAAAGTTTCTGTAAAAGTGTTTCTCGACCAAATACTGCACTTTAAAGGGCAATTTGGTCTCTAATAGTTTTCCAAAACTTTACAGAAATGTCAAAAGCATACTTATATTTAAAAAAAATATTCACCTCATGTGATAACTACTGAATGTATACTTTACTATGAATTTTTTATTAACATTTGAGAGTCTACATTTCCTTTAGGAAGCAAAGGATTATGTCTAATAAGAAATCCAAATTATTTTCTCGACTTCATTCACAAATTTGTCTAATTTCTCTTGTTTTATGTTACATCCTGTATAGTTCATTAAACTATTTGAACTTTAACCCGTTAAACATAATTATATGATAATAGTCTCTTATGCATTTTTATTAATATTACAATCTCTTAATTTTTGAAGTCATTATCACAACCACAAAAAATTGTTACGGTGATTTAAATCAATTCGTTTCACCTAATTCCTGACTCTTTTATTTCAAAAATAAATTTAATAATCCTTACCTGCGTCCTAAATCTAACCTTGTCCGCTTCAAGTATTAATAGATGTCCATTTTTCAAGACTAAAAATAGATACATATATCCAAATGAATACTTAAAATTCATGAGGTTGATGAGTTTATGTTCTTTATTGTACGATTTCACACCTTCGTGTCCCGCATTAGCTGCCCTACGGGTGAGAGAGCGAAGCGAACCCTGGGTTTAGGACATTGGCGCACGTCACACTGGCAAATTATTATAAATATTATTATGTACTGATATGCATTTAAGTACAAATATACAGGATGATCCAAATTGTTAGCTGTGATCCAAAGTATCTTATGTAAGGTTTGTTCCAGCAAAATATTCGGAACGGTTCCAAATTTGATATTGTAGAGTAAAGTCAGGTGATTTCAGTGGCCACTATAGTTTTCCCAGTCTTAGTGTAAACACTATAAAACGCCCGACAAAGTGGTTCAGTCATAAATATTTACATCCATACCATGGGTGTTGAACAAATGGGTATCGTTCGTTATATACGAGCATGACTTCCGTGTTATTTGGCAGACAGGCTTTGTAATGAGATTATCTGGTAGCAGCGGTTCAGATGGACTGTTTACACCGAGATTGGAAATGTTGTACCTTGAAAATGCTTATTAAGACGTTTCGCAGCAGGCCTAGAATTATGTATAAGTGCTCCATCCTATTAGATCCATAATATACAGGGTGTCCCAACCCAAAGTAGGCACCCTGAATAACTTTGGAGATAAAATTTTTTTTGAAAAATTTGTGAAATACGTCGATCTTGTTTCCAAGGGGGACATATTTTAATGTAATACTTGTATACATATCATCATCCCTCTACCCTACACGGCCACTCCCTCACAAAATTCAAATGGCAAAGGGGTCGAGTGATACATCTTTTGAAAGGTCTTTTAATTCTCTACATAACTATGTATTATTTTAAACTTTTATCGATTTGTTCCTGAGAAATAATTGTTTCATTATTTTAGGTTCGGGAAATAAAAATAAAACAAGCAGTTTAAATTATCGTATGTATTATTCAAAATGACCCCCAGCGACTTCCTTACAGTAGTCTGTCTTGATATTCTGTACGAACATTTCTGAACACATCTGGAGTCAACAAACGGCATTCTCGAACAATTCTTTCACGTAACTCTTCCAGAGATGCGGGTTTTGTTGCAAATACCTTCGATTTCAAATGTCCCCACAGAAAAAAATCCAAGGGAGTTAAATTGGGTGACCTAGCGGACCACTCCACAGGACCTCTTCTTCCAACCTATCGCTCAGGAAATCGATTATTCAAAAATTGACGGACTGCTATAGCAAAATGTGGGGGTGCCCTATCCTGTTGAGAAAACAGTTCGCCCTCTAAAAGATTATCGTCTTCTTCGAGGATTTGGGTAATCATTGGGTCGATGTTATTTTCTAACAGATCGAGGTACCTTTCGCCATTTAAATTGTCAGGAATAAAAAACGGCCCGACAATGTGATCCCCTAAGATGCCAGGCCAAACATTTAACTTCTGAGGACTTTGGGTATGAGTTTTCATGAACAAATGTGGATCGGTTTCACTCCAATACCCACACTTGTGCCTGTTTACCTCCCCATTTAACTGAAATGTCGATTCATCAGAAAAACACGTATTGTACAGTAGATTGGCATTACCGTTTAATTGTTCATTAAAAATCTCACAGAATTCAAGTCGACGATCGGAATCATCTTCCTTTAATTCGTGTACCAATTTAAATTTATATGGATGAAATTTGTGAGCCTTTACAATTCGTTGAACACTGCTTCGTGATACACCGGTAGCCTCAGCTACTTTCCTGATCGATTGAGTTTTATCTCTATCATCCCCTTGAAGGAAGGTACTCAATTATGGGACTACCTCTATATTAACAAATATACATTTGGGCTTATTTTTATAAACAGACCAAATAATTTCTCAAATATAAGTTTCATTTAATAAATAAAATACGTCGATAATAGTCATCTGACTAAAACTAAAATTCTATTAATTTATTACTCTGTTTATATTGCTCGTACAAATTTCAGATGTGTTTAATTTTCTCTACTGGTTAAATGCTCATTTGAAAAATCTAAAACACTTTTTAGTTTAAAAATAAAAAAAAGTTAAACAGCGTAATTTAAAAGATGTAACGTCGTACATTTTAAATGAGGTGCATCTGAAGCTGCACTGATGGTGATGTCACGGCCTGCCATCGCTACGGCTAAGAAATCAGGCGAACTCAGCTAACATCTTCGTTTATATTCCTTGACTAAAACTCAAATCAGTGTATTAGAAATGCAGTATTCGCCTCCTAAAAAGAGCAACGAGGCGCACATGATTATGGAAGTCCACATCGCGTGCGGATATTTCAATTTGCCGTCTCAACCGGTCGTTTTGTGTTGTTTTGATCCAGCACCTCTGAAATATTGGCCAGACAGCTTATAACTTCATGCAACGTCATTCTTCTGAACCTGTTATTGGAAACGTCTACCCAAATTTACTATGAAATGTTAATTCTAATTAAATGAAGCTAGATCTAGCCACGCTACACACGAACGGGAAATTTCATTATTAATGTCTCTATTCATGTTTTAAAAGCAACGGCAGTAAGTTTTGTATGGGGAATACATTTTCTAGTTCGTTGTTTCCTGTCCGGTGGCAAGATTCTAATTTGGTGGCGTTATTCTTCCAGTAATACAATGATTTAGTATAGAACTGGAGGTTAATTTTACAAAGGAAGTAGTTAAAATAAAAGTTGAATTTTAGTTAATAAATTTCTTACTTTACGAAAAATTAAATAAAACCAAAATTACAGTTATTATAATTTTCGTGAAGGTTTAGTGTCTTGATATTTCGTGTGTCATTGGGATCTTGGAAACGGTAAGAGCTACAAGGTCGTTTAAAATGGGATAAGTTTTAGCAAATTTTATGCTGATTCCAGAAATCGCTGCTAACTGAAACCGTTTTTGAGATTTTTCAAAAAAAAAAACGAAAATTTTGTAATTTCTCTTTTTGGCTGTAGCCAAGTAATCGTTGGTTAGACAGGTTTTAGACTTTTACATTATTGGGACACTATTTGGAGACTAATATTTTGCTCTAGAAACCAATGCTCGATAGTCTTTTGTTTTCGAGATCTCCGAGGCAACTTTTGTTTTTCTTATGGCAGCCTTATTGGAATTTTCGTTTCTCAGATTGCGCTTAAAGAGAGCTTTCAGATGATACGTCATCTGAAAGCCGAGGAAAAATTGTTGTTCAAAGGACTAATTTAAAAAATGTTATCCATTGCTTAACACAACAAAATAGTAGGCCATGGAAAATCAAAAAGTTGTTGTAAAGCCAGAGATAAGCAAGTTGCTTATTCAGCGACTAATTATTATCTATGTACTTAAAATCCACTGTAAAGTGCTTTATTTGTACAACTTTCTAAAAATATCACTTTTTTAGGTAATCATTAAGGTTTTATTTGTCATAAAATTGTCAATAAAGAGTTCAAAATTTGAACAAAGAAATCCTCTTCATCTAGGGCATTCTTGCATGCAATGTAGTTAGTAATTAGTAAAATTGGAAAAAATGCTTTTCTAAAAACGACCAAATTAACACATAACTTTCAGTACAATTTAGTAGGCTGTGGTTTAAAACAAATAAGCATTACTGTTAGTTGACAGTTGTTCACTAAATAGCAGCGGCATTATTGTAAATTGTTCAAGAATACTTATTATTACTGTTCAACAGTGTGATTATTAAAGCTGGCCGAGGTCACCTGGCCGACAGAGCCGTCATATGACTCATATGTTTACATCATATCAAAATACTTGAATAAGTACAATAAATGGAAATAAATTTTAACAATAATGTTACATTTTATAAAAATTTGTATAAAACACACCCTTTTAAGCAGATTTATGAAGTAGTTTGGTTGTCGTCATCATAAAGTGGGGAAGATTTATAGTATAATAGCATCAGGTATGTTTCTACAGCTGTCTCCGTCAGCGATGTTCGCTTTGGTGAAAAAAATATGTTTGTATTTTAAAAATGACCTTTCGACATTACGGATGTAATACAGGCATAAGTAAAACAATCTGTGAACTCACGTAACGAAGTTGTAGATGCACCATCACAAATTTGTCTTAATTTGCTAAAATCAGGATCTTTCTGTAATACACTCTCGAATTTTTCACTAACGCGATTATTTTTTGCGTCATTTATAGCCTGTAGCTGTGTATTTACGTCGTCTACTATTTGCAGCGATTCCACTAACGACAACGACCTATTTTGCAATTTTTCTATTGCGTCGTGTAGTCCTCTATAATTGTTATTAATAGTTTTTAAATCTGTTTCAAGGGGCTTTCTCTAATAGCTGCAGCCTCGTTAGGGTTGAACTGTAGTATTACAGCTTTTATTTGTTGAAAATATTCAGCATAATAAAAAGCCGCTTTCAACCACGTTTCCCAACGTGTAAGAATCGGCTCTGGTGGTTCAGGGATACCAGGACACTGTCTGTGAAATGCTCGAAGCCGTTTAGGAGATTTGAAAAATACTTTTTTGTATTTGCTATTAATGCATCTGCCTCTGGAAAACATTTTCGAATCGTTTCTGCCACAAGATGTAACGCATGCACTTTAGACGTAACATGTAAAAACCTACAATTGTCTCTTTGAAGAGAACGGCCTACCACGCGCATTGTCGCGGTATCATCAGTCACAAACATCAATACTTGACTTGTTGAAAGTTCAAATTTTTCGAATGTCTCCAACACCACACGCGTAATTATTTCGCCAGTACACGCAGTTAGTCTTTTACTAGCTAGTAAAAGTGGAAATGTTGGTTTAAGAGGGTGCAGTACACGTACTATAATATTTAAAATTGAATTTTTTTTACAATCTGTCGTCTCGTCAATACATAACCAGAGCCCTGTATTTTTTAATCCACATTTAATCCTATTTACAATGTCTTCACGAACAGCTGGAATATATCTACGTAACGATGTACGACTTGGTAAGTTCACCTGGGGATTGTATTTATTCCAAGACTCCCGAAATGGTTGTTTATCCAGTATGTGTAGCGGAATATTACAGGCTATTAACATTAACAATAAATCAAACATAAACTGAGTTGTCAAAGGCATGCCATTTTTTTATTTTGATGTTGCACGGTATTGATATGACGACGACAATCTGTTTTGTGCCAGCACATTAAGTCTTCATTGCAAACTTTACAAATTATTTTGCATCCGAGTACGGTCGTTTTTTTACCCTTCGGCGCGTTTGACATTATGTATAATTTATAGGTACAACCTCACGCATTAACCTTTCAAATAAGACTGCAGCGTAAATCACTTCTAAATCGATACGTATGACGCCAGCCTAAGACCGTGGCTGTACTCCAGCCACCTCGGACAGCTTTAATGATTATTGCAAGATCACGCACAAATTCTCAAATGAAGAAAAATTTGATATGTTAGAATGTTATTTATGTTATTTCCGAAGGGAATGCAATCACATAGAACAGTTTTTGAAAGAATTGTAAACAATTTGTTAAATTACGGGAGCTTTGATAATAAAAGAGACCGATATGATATTGATAATGTTGACCGCACAAATAATATTCTCGAAGCTGTTAACAATGATCCCCGCATATCAGTGCAACAAATTGCAGGAGCAAACAAATATTCTCAAGACAACTGTACACAAGACATTAAAACAAAGGAAATATCATCCGTACAAACCTATGATTGTCCAAGCTTTAACCAATAATGATTTTGGTAGAAGATTTGAATTTTTTGGTTGACTTAATTAGAAATCCGAAGAACAACATGATTTTCAACCGAGAGTTATATGGATCGATGAAAGTCGTTTTACAAATTGTGGTCTTTAACAAGCAAAATTATCATCACTTGGTCACAGAAAATCCGTATGTAACTACGCAAAGAAGATTCCAAACTAGTTTGGATTCAATGTTTGGTGCGGCATGATAGGTATTACCTTTTCTCTTCCTATTCTACTCCTATCATCTGCCTATAACCCTTTTCTTAATTATTGTTTTTAGATTGCCACTTAATTGGTCCAATTATTTTTCACAACAATTTAACAGGAGCGGCCTATCGTGAACTTCTAGAAAATCAAGTTTTACCCGACATAAGACAGCTTTTTACAGAACAAGAAATAAACGAATTGAGTTTCCAACACGATGGATGGCCCTGCACATAATACTAATAATGTTAAGCGGATATTACAGAAAAATTTTGGTAACCGCTCGTCTGTCCTCTCCTGATTTTTATTTGTGGGGTATTGTGAAAAATGAAGTGTACGATTTTGAAAGCCCGGAAACTATCGATATTTTGGAAGACAAAGTTAGGGACGTTTTTGGCACAATAAATGCCAATACTCTCAGAAGAGTAATCAGCATATCTACGCACTTTTGGCGTAGATGCCAAAAGTGCATTCAGCTAAATGGAGAACATATTGAACAGTTTTATTAAATATTCTTACTTCTTTACTATCATTTCTTCTATAATGTTAATTTGCTGTTATTAAAAAAAGTTTATCCATGTCGATTATGTTTAGTATTTTAACAGAAAATTAAAATTATTTAAACATGTCAAACTGGTAACCTTAATATTATTGTTATTTTTTATAATGGTTAATATTAGGTGTATCCATGATATCAAAATAACTTTTTGATTTTCCATGGCTTACTATTTTGTTTCGTTATGCAATGGATAACTTTACTTTAATTAGTCCTTTGAAAAACAATTTCTCCAATCAAAAATAGAAAATATACTTTTTTTAATTTAAACTAAATTAACAAGTATTTTTTTCTGTTTTTGATTGACCTATTCTCACTAAGTTGTAATATCGTTATAATGTTAATCTGGTAAATTTCTTCTCTATAAGTTTGTTTATTATTTTCTATTGGAGCTTTAAAACAATTTTTCGGGTTGGAGAAATAAAATTAGGCAAAATCGAGATAATTATTAAAAAACTATAAATGTTTTCGTCGATTCTCAGAAAACAAACCCGTAGCTGTTCCGGGTTCTCGTGTTTTAGCCTAATTTAATACAAATCATAAATTTAATCCGGATCCGTTCCATCATAAAACATAAATTTCCTATTACGGCTTGATCGGCGTAATTTGATTTGGGGCATTTAAGCCGGAATGCAATTAGTAGTAGCATATTCCCGTGATATCAGGTCAGTTTGGGCCGCCCCGGGCCGTAGATAACATGCAATTGGATGAACCCTCCTAGGACAAGCCGGCTTTGAGTTTTTATACGGCTGAACCGCAATTAATGTGCCTGTTACTGCATAAATATAATTGGAAAATGCCATAAATTTCATCTGATTGTTTATTTGTTTTGCGAATTATAAAACGAATTATACTTATTAATTGCATGGGTATGCAAAAAACTAATTTATATCGTATCATGTGTATTATACTCTGAGGGTTTCAAATACACTGATAAAGCCAATAAAACGTTTAGAATACATAGTGCCTTTTAGAAGCTTCATCATCTTTTTTCGTCTTTTCCGATCTGCGTATCTTATAATTTTCATCAAATCCTGAGGTAACTGTCGATTAATAAAAAAAAAAAAAGAAGTTTGGGCACCATACGACCACCTTCTACTCACTTTAATAGATCTTCATTGAATATGTTTACAGTTTTCGTTATTTCTAATTAGAAATTTAGGTCAAGCGTAGATCCGACTTAATATACTCATATTTCCAAGTGAAAATCGGCGATCTCGTCCCGTCTTCTAAAAAGGTGTTTCATCATGAGCGCAATATTTGAATTACGCGCCAGTTTGGCTGTCATGACGTCACAAGATTAATTCATGCCAGGTCGATAGGAGACAGATGGGAGTTAGTAAACATAGATCATTATAGGATAGAACAACACATCCTTAATATGATAGAGAATTTTACAGAAAAATATAAAAAAAATTTTTAAACGTGTAATAAAATAAGCAAAAATACTACACAATGATATATAAATAAAAAATGCTACAAATAAAAGTAAGACAGCATGGTCAATAATAAACAAATCTGTTAAAAACAAGGAAACTGGTAACAACAACATAACAAAGGGATTAAAAATTGACAATGTATTGGAGGTTGATAGTGTGAAAATTGCTAATCATGTTAATTCATATTTTATAGATATCCCAAACACGCTCAATACCAAACTTCAAAATACATCTAACAATCCTAAATTTGATTTTAAAGCTAAATATATTTATCCAACATTATTTGTTACACCAGTTAATGACGTTGAGGTATTAAACATTGTTAGAGGATTAAAGTACACAAATTTGATAATATAAGCGCTAATTTGATAAAAAGGATTATAGATTTTATTATTGGTCCTCTAGTCTACCTTATAAATTATTCTATTTCCGTATTTTTTCCCACTGAATTAAAAACTGCAAAAATTATTCCACTACACAAAAAAGACGACCCTACATTAGTAGAAAATTATCGACCCATTGCATTGTTATCTACCATCTACAAAATTATAGAAAAAGTCATTCTTAACAGAATTGTTTCTTTCATCACAAAACATAACCTATTGTCTAATTGTCAACATGGTTTTCGGAAAGGAAAATCCACAGAAACTGCAGTTTTAAACTTCTTAACTGAACTTTATCAAGGTATGAATGAGCATAAAAAATGTATAGGTTTATTTATGGATCTAAGTAAGGCCTTCGACCTAATAAATCATGATATTCTACTAGTTAAACTACTTGAATATGGTTTAAGGGGTAAAATATATGATTGGTTAAAATCTTATATTTCAAAAAGAAGTCAGATAGTCGAAATAAAACATATTAGATCCACAAGTAAACGGATCCGTTATGGTGTGCCACAAGGGTCCATATTGGGCCCATTACTTTTTTTATTATATGTAAATGATCTACCAAATTTTATTTCTCATGGACAAAATGTTTTTATGTTCGCAGATGATACGTCATATTTATGCACTTCTAATTCGGTAAATGAAGCTGTCTACGATATTAGTAATGATATACGAAACTTTTCTACGTGGTTCCATAGTAATGGACTATTTCTAAATAATTCTAAAACGATTTTCATAAACTTTACACCTAGACGGTCTATTATGACGGATTGCATCTTGATAAGAATAAATGGTAAATCCATAGAACAAGTTGACACGACAAAATTCCTTGGCATTTATCTAGACAATGCTCTTAATTGGGAAACCAATATAAACTCTTTAGCAAACAAATTATCAACAGTATGTTACGCAATATATCGTCTAAGAAATGTTACCAGTCAACAAACAATTATAACGTATTATTACGCCCAATTTTACTCCAGAATTTCCTATGGTATATTGTTCTGGGATGCAACAAACAAAGCAGAAAGAATTTTTATGTTACAAAAGAGGGTTATTCGAAATATAATAGGTATTCCAAAGTATATATCATGTAGATCATTATTTAAATCCCTTAAACTGCTAACTTTATGTTGTATATACATCTTAAAAATTTTGATTTATGTTCACACAAACAAACTTATTTTTTTAATAATAACTGTAACCATGTCTATAACACCCGAAACAAAGATGATCTTTTAATACCTTTGCACTACTTGTCAACATATAAACTAAGTCCACAATATATGGGTATAAAGTTTTATAACAAGTTACCTGCACAGTTGAAGCAAATGAATATTTATAATTTTAAAAACGAGCTTAAACGAATTTTGTTGAATAACTGCTATTATAGTCTAGAAGAGTTTCTGAACGATGATTTAAAATGTTTCTTATAATGGTAATAGTAATATATAAATTATTTTGCATGTTTGTTTGTTTGTATGAATTATTATATGTTTGTTTTTATAATTATTTATCTTTTATATCATATGACTTATTACTAGATCGAATCTTTATGTGTATTTTTATTTATTTAAATTTTTGTTCACTGGAGGATTGGAGTTAGCAAATTATTTTGTACACTCGATCTTATAGTATTTTGACGTGTCTCATGCAGTCCTGTATAGTCTCTTTGGACAATAAATATTATTATTATTATTAAACATTATTATCAAAATGGTGCAAGTTTTATTGCCACGATTCGTAAAGTGCGTCCAATTTTCAGTCGAAACAATGTTCCTCATTGATCTACTGTGAAGAGAATAATCGAAAAATTCAAAAGTACTGGTTCGTAGAGATCGTTCTGAATAAAACATCACGGCAGTTCGCGAGAGCGTAGCCGAGAGTGCAGGGACGTCGACTCGTCATTGTGCACAAGAATTGAACGTTACAATAGCCACTCTTTAGAGTATTCTCACTAGAGATTTGCATCTCCATGCCTACAAAGTCTAATTGACTCAACAACGAAGAGAGTTCATCAATTGGATCCTTGACCAACAAGAAGTAAATGCCGATTTTGCAGACAAAATCATTTTCAGTGATGAGGCCCATTTTCACCTCGATGGCTTCGTTAATAGGCAAAACTGCCGCATTTCGGGCTCAGAAAATTCACTAATGATTCATGAGAAGCAATGCATCCAAAACGTATCACTGTTTGGTTTGCATTGTGATCTGGAGGAATCATTGGGCAGTTCTTCCCCGAAGACGAGGCAAGTAATGCAGTAACGGTGAATGGCGAACGTTATCGTGTTATGATAACACCGTTTTTTGTGCCTCAATTGGAAGATATTGCTCTCGACGACATGTGGTTTCAGGAGGACGGTGCCACACGCCATACCATCCGTGAAACTTTGACAGTCTTGCACGAGTCTTTTCCTTGTCGTATCATCTCTCGGTTTGGTGACCAGAATTAGCCGCCACACTTTTGCGATTTAACACCTTTGGACTTTAGACATGTTTCGCTTGTCTATGAACTCATCGGTACTACAGTCTGGTGAAAGGGATGAATCGTAATGGACTGTTTTACCAATAATCGGAAAGTTCTTGTGGATTAAAGCCACATGTGATACAACGCGCCATCTCTTGAGGGAAAGACATAGTTCAGAATCTGTATGTTTCGCAGATTGCCGCATATTTGGCGTTCCGAGCTGACTAGCAGTTAAAGTTAAATACATATATGTCTACATCACAGCGTTGTTCGTCCAGAATACGATAGTAGTGTATTTACTAATTATTTATTTATTTATTTATTTTATTTATTTATTTATTTAATACATATCCAACAGGCAAAAGCCCAATTACAGGATACGGAGATAACTTGAATTAACGGTAACAGTAAAAAGAAAAATGATAATAATAAAAATAGCAATACAAAAATAAAATGAAAATGAAAAAGAAAGATGGTAATAAAAATGGTATAAACAAGAATAAGCACATACGCTTATACAAACATGTATGCACACATATACATACACATGCACATACATACACACATAAAACCATATACACACATATATACGCACATACATACATACATACATACATACATACATACATACATACATACATACATACATACATACACACATACATACATATATAAACACATTATATATACAAATTATTATAATAGTAAATGACTAGCTGAACAAGTTTTAGCTGCCTAATAGTACAAAAGAATATTTCAACCCTATCCTCCACGGTGCAATAATTAGAAATCATTTGATAAAGAGGAGATGCTTTGAGAATATTGGTATTAGCTGTAGGAAGATTAAAAACATTGCTATGCCGCGCTGAGATCCTGGGCACCCGTATATTGATATGACTTAGTATATCTGGACATATCTGGACAGTCAAAAATATTATTAACAATTTTATATAAAAATATAATCAGATGTACAGATCTCCGTTTTGACAATTCTATGATGTTAAACAGTGTTAATAACAAATTATGAGAAAACCCTCTTGGCGGATATATGCCATCTAATATATATACTGCAGATTTCATAAATCGTCTATGTATTCTTTCAAGCGTCGATACATGAGTAACATAGACTGGGTTCCAGACTATCGATGCATATTCTAATTTCGATCTAACGAAGGATGTATATAACAATCGAAGTGTAAACATATTAGAAAACCCTTTCGAGTTTCTAATGACAAAACCTAAACATTTAATTGCAGATGAAGTGGCAACTTCAATATGTTTTAAGAATGTTAGTTTAGAATCGAAAGTTACTCCAAGATCTTTTATATAATCAGGCCTATTAAGTGATGCACCGTCCAATTTATAATCAAAATCAACAGGATTTTTTTTCTTGTAAATGACATAACATTACATTTGGAAGCATTTAGTGGTAAATTGTTATGTGTACACCACGAATTTATTTTATTCAGTGCAACTTGCAACAGTTTACACTCTTCGTAAGAATTCACTTCATACAGTAGCTTAAGATCATCTGCATAAATCAGATAATGTACACATAGGTCTGACACAATATCATTGATAAACATGATAAAAAGGAGAGGTCCAAGGGTCGAATCTTGTGGTACCCCAGATAACTGCAAAAACTTCTTCGACCTGTAACCACGGTACTGGACAAACTGATATATGTTTTTCAAATATGAAGAGAAAAGCTGCAGAAGAGGGTTAGATAGTCCAAAAGTATCCAATTTGTTCAATAGAATTCCGTGGTCAAGTCGGTCGAATGCTTTAGTCCTGTCAATTTAGCATATCATAAATGGTAGGTAGCGTACTTTGATTACGAGGAAGTCTTTAGACATGTACAGGTATGTAATGCCACCAAATATTTTACAATAAGAATGGTATGTCGCGTATTCTCTAGTCGATTGGTTTCTATCGGAAGATTCAGGCATATAAAAAATTTTTCACTAAGTTGCGTCGTTTAGAAACAAAATCAATATCCAGGATAACATTTTCAATTTTAATATTTGCACCTTTCTGCGGCCTCCAACCCTCTTCAAACAAAACACAAAGAAGTTTACAAAGTAAGGTCGTTATGAATCGAAATAAATTGTATAAGGCCGAGTGTTCATTTCTGTTACTTACCCCATGTCGCTCAAAATTCCTAAGTCTTGTTATGTAGAGGAAATGGTTAACATAGAGAATTGCAATTTGGTATAAATTTTGGATGAAATTCCATAACAAATAAAAATATGCTGAGATGTCTTCATGAGAAGTGAAACACGCTATATAAAAAAAAAACAGATATTTTCTTATATTGAATATTAAAAGTAAGGTTTTTGCTAAATTACTAAATAATATTTCTTTAACAAAAATGTTATTAAATAATGTTTATGAAAAAGTATGATTTAGTACCATTATATCCTATCAAAACTCCAGCTGCATCATACCTATGATTAACCGGAACAAGATTTTATATCCTTACCCTCATTTTTTATTTTTTAATATGTAGGCGTTTCGTAATTTTGGGTTTGCTTTAAAGAATATTCGGTTGTTTTATTAAGTTGTTTACACAATCTTATGAAGCTCTATGTGTAAGCCCAGATATTAATTTAGATTGGGTGAGTATATTAAAATTCAGTGTTTTTGTTAATGGACGGGATGAATTTTCAATCAACTTTTGATTGATTGCGTCTCTACGTCTGTAATCAAAATCATTTTTTGACGCACGCACTCATTTAAAACATGATCTGCGGTGTTATAATGAAATGAATCTGGTTTTAGTTAATTGTCTTTTTTTTACTCGCTCGCCGAGATTTTTGTCTCATTTTTTATTACTGTTTTGCATTTTTACTGAATAACTTATTCATGGCCTGCCGTGTTGTGAAATTTTTAATACTGAGGTAATTTCGCATTTCACCAATTAAGTTGACATTACCTGAAGATGATTAAAACTAAAATGAAACTAAAATAGATTAGATTCAGTAAGTTATATAATCGGCGGTCACGGTCCAGCGAACTGATCAATTGCTGATATATTTTTTAAGGTTTTATTCAAAAATATGCTGGACAACACTAGGCTTATCTGTTCTTCGGTAGCTGAGATGTTCTTTAAACCTGTTTCGAAATTATTGTCACATTTGTCCAACATATTGTTTTGACTATAGTTGTAATTTCGTAATTTCGCAGGTTTTCGTTTATTTCAATTTTGATCTTTAGATTGCCTAAAAGTTGATGTAATTTATTGTCTAATGAAAGAATAATTGTCATGAAAATGCTATTAAGACCACAGGATTGCTGGGGTTAATACTGAATTGATATAAATTTAAAATTTTGTCATTCACTTTAAAAGATCAAGTGTCTCCCTAAATTTTTGTCTCCTAATTATTATCCTTAATATTATTTTTTTCAAACTTCTCATTGTTGAGAGGTGACAAAGATTATTTTCTTTCATGTTGTTCACTTATTAGGAGACGATGGACATTGGACATACCATGTTTTCAAATACTGTGTCTCCCAAATTCGATCCTCACCATTGCAGTCTTGGAAACAATAAGAGCTACAAGGTAGGTTAAAAAGGATAACTTTTAGCAAATTTTATGCTGATTCCAAATCCGTTAAGAAATCACGGCTAACTGAAACCGTTTTTGGGATTTAAAAAAAAAAACGAAAATCTTGTGATTTTTTCTTTTTGGCTCTAGCCAAGTAATCCTTGGCCAAACAGGTTTTAAACTTTCACATTATTAGGACACTTTTTGGAGACTAATATTTTTTGTGTGGAAATGAATGCTCGATAGTATTTTGTTTTCGAGATATCCGAGGTAACTTTTGTTTTTTATGGCAGCCATATTGGATTTTTCGTTTTTCAGATGGCGCTTACAAAGATCTCTCAAATGATGCCGAGGAAAATTTGTTTTTCAAAGGACTAAATTAAGAAAAGTTATCCATTGCTTAACAAAACAAAATAGTAGGCCATGGAAAATCAAAATGTTTTTGTAAAGCCAGAGACAAAAAAGTTGGTTATTCAGACGGCAACTAATTATTATCTATGTACTTAAAATCTACTGTAAATTATTTGTACAATTTTCTAAAAATATCAATTTTTATATGATCATTAAGGTTTTGTTTGTCATAAAATTTTCAATAAAATTTTAACAAATAAATTCTCTTCATCAAGGGCTTTCTTGCATGCAAAGTAGTTAGTAATTAGTAAAGCTGCAAATCGTTTCTGTGTATCATGGTCGTAGAGTACAGATCTACTTACTGTCGCCGGCATTCACCCTGACCGCTAAACTCTTTCTCCAGTCCAGTCTATTATTAGCTTTCGAGTTGTGTACACGTTAAGTCACTTGGGCGTATTGCATATTGTTTTTGTGCTTTTATTTTATTTGTTGTACTGTATCGTTGATATTAATTTAACAATAAAGCATGGCAGACGTACGCAGGGGTAGAAAACGGCCATTTGCTGACAAAGTGAATAAATTCATAGGTGAATTCCCAGATTTATTCTATTTGATGTGCTGGGATAAGCGTGATTGTGGACTTCTCGTAAATAGTGTACACCACAAAAATAAAAAAATGGCGTGCCTTCGATAACACAATTTATGTTTGATTTACTATTAATGCTGATTGCCTGTGATGTTCTGCTGCACATACTCAATAAACAACCATTTCGAGAATTCTAGAATAAATAAAATGCCCAGGTGAAATTACCAAGTCGCACAACGTTATGTAACTATCTACCAACTGTAGATCTACCATGTAGACATGATAAATAAGATGAAATGTGAATTAAAAAATCTGTTGATGAGACAACAGATTGTAAAAAAAATGTGATACTGCAATTCAATCCAGATGAGGCTGCAGCTATTAAGGAAAGCCAGACAAAATTCGAAGATATTTTCGTCGAAACAGCTTTAAAAATATTTTGCGAAGAACTATAAACCATTACATGAAAGCATAAAGAAATTAGAAAACAGTGCGTTGTCGTTAGCGAAGTCACTGCAAATAGTGGACGATGTAAATCTACTGCTACACGCTATAGGTGACGCAACAAATGAGCGCGTTAAAGAAAAGTTAACAAGTGTGTTAAATAAAGACACCGGTTTTACCAAATTAAGACAAATATGTGATGGTGCAGCCCCAGATCCGTTAAGTGCGTTCAAAGACTATTTTACGTATGCGTGTATTACATCAGTAGATGTCGAACGGTCGTTTTCAAAATATAAGAATATATTTTCACCAAAGCAAACATCACTCATGGAGACAACCATAGAAACATACTTGATGCTACACATCTTCTCCAGTTTGTGATAAGCAAGCTAGTTCATCAAGCTAGTTAAGAGCGTAAGTTTTACATACATTGTTATAAATTGTAACAGTTTATTGTTTCTCGTATTAGTTAATTTCGCGTACACCACTGTCCCACGGAACATTTTTGATAGCCCTATTAATTAGTAAAATTTGAAAAATGCTTTTCTATAATCGACCAAATTCACCCATAACTTTCAGTAAAATTTAGTAGATGACATTTTAATTTGTCGATATGCTTACGATATTGTTGTAATCAGATCATCAATGTTTAAGATACAACGTAAATAAATAATAATAAGTTTGCCACCTTTTATTTGAGCAAATAAAGTACATTGGTTATTAAAGGTAGGAAAAAAAAGCACATTGTATCAAAATAAAGTCTTATTTATTTTACTTTATTATTTTGTTTAAAAACATATTTTTCATTACTTTTAGCAATTTTCAACAAATAATTGTCACTGCCAAACAGCTTCACAGCATCTTTACAGTCTATTTAAGTTAAGATAAATAAATAATTCATTTTTTATCAAATTCAGAGGAGCTTTGTTTCTTTCGTCTCGCCACTTAATATTCATCACAGAAAAAAGTCTCTCTGTGAATGTTGAAGTGGTGGGAATCGACAGTAGAAATGAAATTAATTTGTACAAATTTGTAAAACTATCATTCGTCTTATTAAATATTTGCTGCCATTTTTGTGCAGTAAATAATTCTGCAAAACCTTCAGAACTATATATTTGATTATATAATTTGTTTAATAATGAAATTTCTCCATAAAGATCATCCATATTTAATTGAGTTTTTGCAGCTCTAAATTTTTCACTATGTTAACGAAATGGTCAAATACAACATTGCTTTTTAAATTTATATTGTAAATAACCAGTTTGTGTTACTAAAATCAAATCACTTATTAAAAGGCTTTGTCAATAAATAATAAAAAATTTGCTTGAATTTTACTAGTCAGTTCAGGTGAAGAAAACAGTTTAATTTTTTTGCCTGTTTCATTTCCAAGGAAGAGATCTTGTTTTCTTTCTATTAGTCCGTTTTTAAGATTATCCATAATATTATACACATCCAAAATTGTTATGCAATTGCCTTCTAGATATTTGACAGTTTTATTAAACAAATTTAAAATGTGGCTACAAAAATGCAAGTAAATGTTAATCAAGTCATTGTCAGTGTTGAGTATCAATAAATTTTGCAAAATCATCGGACAGTTTTCTCCTAAGCTTATAAAATAACTTCTAATAGCTTTCCAATGTGTAATAATAATGTATCTATGCAGGGTAAAAGAGAGAGCCATCTTGTTCCCGCATGGCGTTTGACTTCATGAAAGTCTCCATCCATCGATTCTATAAATTTTTTCAGCTCTCTTACAGCAGAGTGGGAAAAATGAACATAAATTTTCAAAATTACAGTTTCTATGTCATGCGATAAAAAAATTCATGTCATGTCTCATGCAGTTATGCACTATGTGTGCATGACAATTTCCTTTAATCAAATCTGGTACCAAATCTCTCATAATAGTAAATATAGAATGGTTAACTCCAAAATTAGCGTTTGTGTTGTCAGCACTTAACCCAGATACATTATGAAAAGATAATTTGAATTGCTTGAAACATGCCATCAGCAGAGTCGTTACTATTTTCATAAAAAACTAACTTATTTTGAATGCCATTTTTGGCCGTAAAATATTCTACCACTAATGGAAACAGTTTTATGTTTTTTTTGTTAGAAGCATCAGTTTGTAAGCACTAAAATAAACTGTCTGTATTTATATCATCTATTCATTTTGTATAGCATATGGCCCCAACACATCTGTAACTAGAGCTTCCATTTTGGTTCTAGCCAGACGAATTTCAGAATCTGTACTTGAATTAACATAAATAGTTTTATTCAGTTCTTTAGTATAATCCATACTGTTGTAGGACAAATTATGTTTTACAGTGTGATATGTTAAGGCTAGCTCAGCTGAAGTAACATTTTATTTATCACTGCAGAATGAACTTTTAGACAACGTGGAAGCAGAAGCAGAGTCAAGAAATTTCTCAAGCAGTCCAGATGTTCTTTTCATTTCTGATTTAGATTTATGTTGTTTCGTTTCCAGGTGTTGTTTAACCTGAAATATCAAGAATAAACCCTTCACCTCACCCGCCAACCACAAGTCCAGTCACTATCATAACCATCTATGGTTGTTATAACAAACCACATACACATACACACACACACACACAGGCACAAAAGATTTTTCCACTCACTTGTCCTATTTCAGCTTACGCAATTGTAAATGTAATTCCACACAATTTGCATTTTCCATTGTATTTGTTTTGTGGATCATTAGTCAACCAAGCACCATGTTCGATTTCCCACTGACTTTTATACTTCTACAATCGTTTTGTCTTCTGTTTCGTTGTATCAATCTTTTTGGTGCATTTTTTCGGTGTAATATATTCACTTTCTATTTGATCCGTTTCACTATTAAGATTACGTTTTGTAGGTGTACAGGGAGTACTTTGTTTACTAAGGTTATCTTTGTCCATGATTTACTATTACATAAAGCTATAAAATCGAATAATCGTATTTTTTATTGCACTCAATCCGTCTCTCATAAAACAAACACAAACAAGAAATCTTGACATTGACAATGTTGATATTTGTGGTTAGGTTGCGTTCAAAAACGAGTATAGTTATCCCAGCAAGAGATTGAACCTCGGGTTTCTTCGGAAAAATTCTCCTTCTTTTATGAATATATTGACAGCGCATGCGTTAAGCATGTCGCGTAGTCTTGCTACAATACTTCATTGTAGTGGAGTGAAAATGTAAGAAACCCTGGATTCAATCTCTCAAGTAAGTCACTCAGGCGATCCGTTATCCGTTATACGCAAAATTATGAGCAACTTTTTTTTTAATGATTTATGTAAAATGAATCCTAGAAAAATCCAACTGTGCAAAATAAAGTATTTTTGCGTACTTTATTGTTCTCATAAAGTATAGAGTATAATTACCGGAAATAACGTACAAAACTTTATAATAAAGTACGGGTGGCAACCCTACGACTGCGCCTATGCCTATGACTGCGTCCGTAGGTAAGCATCTCTATTTATAATGATTAAGAGTATCTGTTATTGTTATCTCTCACAAAATTATCTGTGTACATGATTCAAATTAATTAAAAATTTACAGTTAAGCCTTTCAGACGCTTCCCTTCGCCTACTCAGTTTCTGCTTAGGTTATCGAATTTAAAGTTATGCACGATATAGTAGTTCTTTAATTATATAAGATATACATATAATAAAATTATGTTTTGCGTAAAAACTATAATTAATTAAATTAATATAATATCGTTCTCTTTTCTGATTAATTTTTTTAATTAGAATATATCAGTTAGCTAGCCCCCTTTGAATTGTTTATGAGTTACACTTCATTATAATGGGTTTTATTTCACCCCCTTAATAGAAGAAGGGGTGAAGTAGATGAAAATACCTTCCAAAAAAGATCTTTGATTATTAAGAATTTATCCCCAATTTTACTTTTCTAAGCTGGATCAATTTCTAGAAATAAAAAATTAAAACTAGATTTTGATGAAGGGATAACTCCCAGGTAGAACTAATTTTGAAAAAGTTTATATGTGAAACCTCATTTAATTTTTGTTACGGAATCTACTTTCCAAATATGTGCAACTTTTTCCGGAACACTATATTGGTGCATATCCTAGCAACGTGTATCGATTTATTCCTTATACATTTTTCTGTAGTTCCGCCCATGGATGTCGGTATTTGCTTTGTGGGCCCTTGTGCAACGTAAGATGCGATAATTAAGTTAGCCGGGTAATCAACATGGCTGTACCTACTGGGCTTATCTTATTAACTTGCCTATATTTCAATCAACAGACCAATTTATCACTAAAAACTTATTATATTATTAATTATTGGAAAGTGTTAAAAGTAGAGCTTATATAATTAATGATTTCTATTATTATTTTGTTTTTATTACGTTTTCATGTATCTCTTTATGTCAGATTAGAATCGAAGATGTAATACATAGATACTTGTAGTACTACTAAAAAATAAGGCTTTAAACCAATTTATTGAAGTTGATGAGAGGTATCAATTCTCAAATTTTATTTTTCCTAAAGAAAATTGCGCATTTGTGGGGAATTAATTATTTTAACTGACTGCTTTTCGACTTTCTTTACACGTACATGTAATATTTGAAAATATGTAAAGAATTATTTTTAATAAAAAATGCATTCCTTATTTAATACATTAATTCTCCACAATCAATTTTCAAACTTTTGTGAATATAAAAGAATTATGTTTTTTGACAATTCAAATTTGAAAGAAGTTCTTTATTATTTGTTATTAATAAAGCTGGCTGAGGTCACCTGGCCGACAGAGCCGTCATATAACTCATATGTTTACATCATATCGTAATACTTGAATAAGTACAATAAATGGAAATAAATTTTAACAATAATGTTACATTTTATAAAAATTTGTATAAAACTCACCCTTTTAAGCAGATTTATGAAGTAGTTTGGTTGTTGTCATCACAAAGTGGGGAAGATCTATAGTATAATAGCATCAGGTATGTTTCTACAGCTGTCTCCGTCAGCGATGTTCGCTTTAGTGAAAAAAATATGTTTGTATTTTGAAAATGACCGTTCGACATCTACGGATGTAATACAGGCATAAGTAAAACAATCTGTGAACTCACTTAACGAAGTTGTAGATGCACCATCACAAATTTGTTTTAATTTGCTAAAATCAGAATCTTTCTGTAATACACTCCGAATTTTTCACTAACGCGATTATTTTTTGCGTCATTTATAGCCTATAGCTGTGTATTTATGTCGTCCACTATTTGCAGCGATTCCACTAACGACAACGAACTATTTTGCAATTTTTCTATTGCGTCGTCTAGTCCTCTATAATTGTTATTAATAGTTTTTAAATCTGTTTCAAGGGAAACGTCTTGAAAGTTTGTCTGGTTTTCCATAATAGCTGCAGCCTCGTTAAGGTTGAACTGTAGTATCACAGCTTGTTGAAAATATTCATCATAATAAAAAGCCGCTTTCAACTACGTTCCCCAACGTGTAAGAATCGGTTCTAGTAGTTCAGGGATACCAGGACACTGTCTGTGAAATGCTCGAAGCCGTTTAGGAGATTTGAGAAATACTTTTTTTGTATTTGCTATTAATGCATCTGCCTCTGGAAAACATTTTCGAATCGTTTCTGCCACAAGATGTAACGCATGCACTTTACACGTAACATGTAAAAACCGACAATTGTCTCTTTGAAGAGAACGGCCTACCCCGCGCATTGTCGCGGCACCATCAGTCACAAACATCAATACTTGACTTGTTGAAAGTTCAAATTTTTCGAATGTCTCCAACACCACACGCATAATTATTTCGCCAGTACACGCAGTTAGTCTTTTACTAGCTAGTAAAAGTGGAAATGTTGGTTTAAGAGGGTCCAGTACACGTACTATAATATTTAAAATAGATTTTTTTTTTACAATCTGTCGTCTCGTCAATACATAACCAGAGCCGTGTATTTTTTAATCCACATTTAATCCTATTTACAATGTCTTCACGAACAGCTGGAATATATCTACGTAACGATGTACGACTTGGTAAGTTCACCTGGGGATTGTATTTATTCCAAAACTCCCGAAATGGTTGTTTATCCAGTATGTGTAGCGGAATATTACAGGCTATTAACATTAACAATAAATCAAACATAAACTGAGTTGTCAAAGGCATGGCATTTTTTTTATTTTGATGTTGCACGGTATTGATATGACGACGACAATCTGTTTTGTGCCAGCATATTAAGTCTTGATTGCAAACTTTACAAATTATTTTGCATCCGTCATAGAGTAAACCCGGAAATTCACCGATAAATTTATTCACTGTGTCCGCGTACGGTCGTTTTTTACCCTTTGGCGCGTTTGACGTTATGTATAGTTTATAGGTACAACCTCATGCATTAACCTTTCAAATAGAACTGCAGCGTAAATCACTTCTAAATCGGCACGTGTGACGCCAGCGCAAGACCGTGGCTGTACTCCAGCCACCTCGGCCAGCTTTAGTTATTAATCAGCGGAGGATTTGGTATTCTCCAGAGGCGGGAAGTGGGAATAATATAAGAATGAACAAACAAAACACTAAGGTGAGATATATTAGAAATACGCATGCATAGGCTTACAAAATATAGATCCTAAAGCCGACCTGTCTTTTCGTAGGGATAACAAATCTTCTGATGTATATTTATTACACTTCCATCGTGAAAAAAATTTAATAGTATCAGAAAAAAATTAGTATATCTAAATATATCCACACATAGGTTGAATCTACAGGAATCTACACGTTAACCAAGATGGTCGATATTTTTCAGCGATTTATGAATAACTCCTTATAATCAATTAAAAATTGGCAAAGGGACATATCTGTATAGAACAAACACTATGTTTTTTGCATGTAAATATATCTTTGTAAACAGGAAAAGAGACGAAACAAATTAATAATGTTTTTTTTAAATCAGTTGAGAGTATCAAAAGTTAGAGGCATTAAAAAAATCTTTATTACTTTGAGCGATCCACTAACGTCGAGTATATTTTGCAAAATTAATATTATTTTTAAAGTTATTGTTGAAAAAGTCACTTCTAACTAAACACCAAGTTACAACTGATTTCGATATAAATTTTATTCAGCGTTGAAGTCAGTGCAAAATTTTTTATTTAGTAGATTTGGAACAGCTTAAAAAGTAAGTCAGATATTGATACTTCATTGAATTCAACCAAACCACAAATGGAATCTGTGACCAAACCACTTACTGAATTATTCTAACAGTTTTAACTTATAATAGGTATGTTGAACCTATCATTTGGAAACCGAATCTGTGAATAGTACAACTATTAAAATCCCATTTTGCCTAATTTTACCCAATAAGATTAAAGTATGAGAAATTAGGTAGAAGCCTGTCTAATTATTTATTTGGTAATTATTTTTAGATTAGCGTTCAATTATCTCAATAGATTTTTTTGGTAAAATATTTTTAGGTGTTATAACGTTGATAGTTATTGCTACTACAATAATAAATAGTGTTATTTATATTGCCACTTTATCAAGGTGCAACGAAAGGTATCAATTACATGGACAAGTGTGGACTCCTTCCCATATTATGTTGTTTGTATGTATGTAATATAATTTAGGTTCTTTCTGCGTACTCAAATGTTTAGTGTTAAGTATAGCAGTTATACACCAAAGAAGCATTTTGCTCTGAAACTGGAAGTACCTCAAGGTTCGTTATTGAGGCCGATTTTATTTTAGTTGTATAATGCGTATGTAAAAATCTGTATTATTTAATTTCATGAATAACGAATTAAAATAGTTTAATCTGAATCAATTTAATATAAGAATGTAATATAAGGGGTTTAATATAAGCGGCCAATGGTTTGGTGATAAAAAAAAGTTAGATTTTTTCCAAAAATAAACTATTTGTAAAAAATCGATTAAAGATGTACATGAGACGTTATTAAAACACTCACACTATGAGAGGATTGTTTTTCGTACTGGAAGTGTTTATCCTTTAACATAACAACATAAATTACTAGAAACGTTAAATTTATGCCATATATTCTGATGTTTCTTTTTGGATATTTTGGTTATATCATTAATAGCATCAGTTCTTTCCGTGTTTATGTCGAGAGCACATCTGATGCATGACTGTGTTCGCCTCTTCGTGGTTTTATCTGTATATATATATATATTTAATATGTATGATGATTATTATCTAACAGAAATAAGCTGCTTTCTCCAGTAAATTGTCTGTTTACTATTTGGATCAGTTGTCCAAGTGTGTCCTGAAGTGGTTTGGAACCTTTGATGTGAAGATAACACTGACGTATTTTTCTACGAAAAACCAAAACACCATATGCTGAACTCGACACGCGTTTTGTCAACCAAGTTGGCATCATCTGGAGATGATTAAAACTGTGTTTTAATCATCTTCATATGATATATGGTGTTTTGGTGTTTTATGGAAAACTACGTCAGTGTTGTCCAAGTGTGGTTCAATCGGAGTTCTGAGTTTAGCTGAGCTTGATTTGGAATGCAAGATTAGGATAGTTACAGTAATGGTATTCTTGTATTTTGTGCCAGGTTCCGATGAGCTTTGGCAGAACCAGTTATATACAGCTGGCACTTATTGTATTCTATTTTACTGTAATAATGCAATTTTTTAAAAGTTTATTTGTAAATTATTAGTAATTCATGTGTTCACTTTTCATATTTTTTACATTTATATATCTTGCAATATTACTGTATTGGGGATTTCCCGTTTAATCAAATATACGTATAAACAAAATTTCTCGAACTGTTCGCGGACAATTGCGAAAGGACCGAATTTGTGTTTTGTTTGCTAAATGTTCGTTTGATGTGGACCCGGTATAACATAATAAACGAACGTTAAGAAAATTGGTTCCAGTAATAAATAAGCTAAAAAGTAACTCGGTAATTTCAGTCAACTACAAGATTATTTTACATCCAGAGATGAAAAGTACCTATAGGCGGTTTAAATCTTGGGGAGTTTAATTAAAAAGTGGGAATGGTCGAATGGGAGGTTGAAAGGCGAGCTAGGCACTAATTTTCTTTAGATGGTTTATACTCACACAGAACCGTATTTGCTGGGATAACTTATGTTTCTATGTAAACGGATTTTTAAAATGGCTTTGTTTGGTCTCTGTGAAATTATGACAGTATTTTTGTCATTATGAAATGAGGTTTTTTTTACATTGAGTAAACACGAATAATAATTACACAGCTAAATTGGTACCACCTTTTTTTTATAACAATGATGGTATGAAATCAGCGTATGCTGGTTCACAGAAACCGATATGTACACCCGAATTTGTAAATATAATCTCGCTCAGCATAGGTATAAGAAAATTGCTAACCTGGCGAAATGCATTCTGTTGTCGGACCATATCAACAGCTACATCCACTCGTTGGTGAAGTTCTCCAATCTCCCTTGTGTGGACTAACGTTTTTTGGATATCACCAAAAGAAAAAATTCGAATAATGTAGATTCTGTCGGAGAGATAGCTAGCTAATAGGTTAATTTTGGCCTATTCATTCATTTTGAATCTCATTATTTAGGAACTCGCGAACTTCCCGTTCACTGGTGTACCATCATGCAAGAACCGCATTTTTTGACGTACATGTAAGTTTACATCCTCCAGCAGATCTTCCAAATTATTTTGCAATATATGTAAATCGTCATTGCCGTTAATTCGATTTGCTAGAATGAACGGGACAATCCAGACACCGTTGACAATTCCAGCCCAAAAATTTAAAGATAATCTCTGCTGAAAATTACAACGACGTATGATGATTGTCATTAACCCAAACATGAATATTATGAAAATTAAATAATCCATTACGAGTAAGCATGGCTTCATCCGTAAATAATATGTTAACAAAATTCTGGTTTTCATTTTCTTGTAAAAATCACACACAAATCTGAACACGACAAAGATGATCTTCAGATTGTAAGACTTGTATATATAGGATGTGAAATGTATAAAATTGAGCCTCTCGAAATAATCAACACTACTCAATGTGTACTCAATGAAGATTCATCAGCACAATCCAAGATCAACTCTTCTGCGTCTAGAACCTATATATGTATCTCTGGGCCCCCTTCATGTCTAGAATGTTCTTGTAATGACCCCGTCTAGCACGTTGCATTATTCGTACAAATATACGAGCATTGGAATATTGCCTGATTCTCCAAAAATTAATATCATGCCCACGAGTTCACTATTCGAGTAAATATACTGGACATGATTGTTATTGTTGACGTTAAATTTTTTAACACGCTGATTCATTTAACACACGTTTATTAAATTTGCTCATCGTTCTTTTTCAGACAAATTTGAGTTGGTCTAGTCCGGCCCTGCCTAAAGACGGGCGAGCTAATTCACTAATTTTCTTAAGATGGTTTATACACTGACTTTGCTACGCGCAATTTACCTGTCAAACCAAGTTATTAAGATGTCTCCGTCAGGTGTTTTAAGCTTTGCGCTGTGCCGAGCGGGCTGCTGCTTTTCCATTCTGGAAGGGATCATGAGAATGGTTTTAATGCCAGACAGATGCGGTTTTGTTGCACCTCGACCCAACCACTTCGTGATATCCGTCGTATTTTACGCCAGAGGAATTTTTTGTTATAAATTATTTGTTTAATACATACAGTGTGTCTCCGGATGGACGTAAATTTTAGAAAAATAAAATTTGCGAACAATAGCTTATTAGACTTATTGGCGCACCTTATATAAATCTTATTTACTTACAACATCATACATACAGTTGAAAAAAAAATCTTGAGTCCTTAAAACAAAAAAAAAAAAAAAGTGTGGAATTCGATTCAATATCAACGTAAATACAGGTCGCGGAAATTTCTCATTTCGTCCTTTAGAAAAGTTCGCCGTTTTAAATTTCATTTATTTATAAATGTGACACACGTGTAGGTCATGCAGTCTTAAATTTTATTTAAATCTGGGAAGAAAATGGAGAGAAAAAATATGAAGAAACTAACGTGTATAAAAATAAACGTCAAGTTGCCCATGTAAATGAAAAGAAGATCTTAGATTCCTATTAAGCTGTCATATGATACAATATGCTATTATTCTTCTTAGGTCTCATTATAGGAATTAATAAAATTTTGTTGAAACAATCCATTTATCTTTAATAAAAATACAACAATATTTTTACAAAAGGTGTTGAAATTATTCACCACTGCTCCAGATATTTCTGGCCTTCTTTTTAATGGAATCAAAAACAAATTAATATTTTTAATAAAGAAAAGCCATTTGTAACAGTTAAACAGAATTAAAAATCCAAATACACAAGCTTAATCTATCATAATTAATATCCCAAAACATGCTAATACTATTTATGTAGTTTCACATGGTATAAATCGGTGATCGTGACGAAATTAATTCTAGCCACCTCTAATGCAAGGTAATTGATTGAATTGTGAAAAATCTTGGAATTTGAAATAATATTTCACTAATAAAACTAGTAAAATCAATATTTACTTTATTTACAATAGCTTGTAAATAAAACTTAATGCAAATAATATTCTTCTTAGACAAAAAAATCGTTGGGCATATCCTCTTAGGAGACTATATTGCAGAAATTTTAAAAAATTTCTCTGAACATTTTCAACTGCATGTTTATGAATATTATAAAATGGACACTAAATCAGGGATCCATATTCTAATGTTGATTTTATTTACGAAAAATAGAGGACCATCATTTTAAGTGCAGACGATATGGACTGATGAATATCTTCATTAAAAGAGAATTTTATATCTAATACTATACCAAGATCTATCATGGTTTCACAACGGCTTAAGTCTGTAGATTTTAACTGAAAGTAAATTGAGTAAGTTGATTTTGAATAAATAAACAATCTTTAACACTCTCTACAGCATGGTAAAGTTTAAGATCATCAGCAAATAATACGTTATCACAAATAATAACATCTGCCAAGTAATTTATGAAGAGTAAAAATAGCTCAGGACCCATATTGGGCCCTTGGGGTACACCAGAAGTGGCAATGAATTGTTTAGCGACAAATCCAGAATTCAGTATGTATCTTATACTGAATTCTGTCAGATAAGTAGAATACAATGGTAATAATAGGAACTTGAAACATTGAATTGTTTAAAAAAGGTCACGAAAAGTACACGCATGGAGCAATATCACATGATCTTGGAGGAAATTCATGTACAGCAGTATTAATTAAACGATCTTGAAAAATAATTTACAACATATTGACTCTTGCGGCTGCTGTATATGCCCGGGTTCCATCTTGCTGCAAATAACTGAAAGTCATTTCATTGTCAAAGATCTTGTCATCAAAATTGTTCAAAAGACACTGACAGAAGGCTGTTCTACGTAAATTGCTGACTTCATGAGGTTGTTGGACGCAAGTAAGGCGATGTGGAAATAGGTGCACGTCTTGTTTCACACTGCCTGTCTCACGGAAGAGTTTAATAACACTGCCCAGACTATATCAAAATGTATTGTAATCCCTACATTTTCATTAGCATGGTGGGGAACTTCGTTCTTTTCAACGCTTATTAGAAGTGAAATTTTCTTTGGTCCAACCTGTATATTACAATTTTTTTCATATTTAACTACTATGATTTTGCTAATTTGCAGAAATCCTCTGTGTACAAATGAAACAAGACTGCATTGTTAAATTAAAAAAATTACAATAAAATTAAATAAAAGATAATCAACATTGTACATAGTTGACACACATCTAGTAATTCATTATCTCAAGCAGAATTCATTAAATTTAACACACATACACAGAAATGAAAACTGAAAACATAATTCACCAAAATTTATGAAAGCGATAAATGACTCACATGGTGCCAAATAATCCAGGTGAACTTCCTTTGTGAAACGTATCAAATCTAATTATGAAGTATCTTTTTGTACTGTACAGAATCCATTAAATTCTTCTTCGTATAGACATCAACGTACTGTGGGAGGGTAGGCTAATTAATTGGGTTGTGTAGAAAATGACGGTGGTCTGTTGTTGTTTCTCTCTCTATAATTGGTTTTCACGGCAAATAGGAGCCAGTAGCACAAAGGGCAACGCTCAAATCTTGATAGTGATTCAGTTAAAATACTATAGGTAACAAGAGGTTAATTAATTGCATATTTTTATTTAGGTTTTAATTTATTTTTAAAAACAAATTAGGTATCTTCTTTTTGGTAAAAGTTTAAAATATAGAGTGAAATGAAAAATAATAACTGAAAATTTTTTGGTAATTATTGTTTACTAACTTTTACAAAAATTAAAAAGTATAACATACAGTATGTCCGCGGATGGGGTTTACAATAGGTGTAATGGCTGAAATTTTTAACTTTTCGAGAAAATGTTATTCTTTATAAAAGTTTTTGCTTGCCTAAAAAATACTAGTGACGTCGACAAAAATTATATTTTTTATACGGGGTGTACAAAAATTACAAAAACTTAAAATTCCGTAAGAGTAAACTTGTTCTATTTTTTATTTTGGAACAAAATGTGAAATAAAAAAGTTGTTTCTAATTATATGGTCTGTCCAAATTCAAAATTTCATTTGAATATTGCAATGTTTCCGAAATTAGTGAATTTTTAGTAAAATACTAGTCGGCTTTTGTCAAATTTTTATTTAGCTAATTGCATTCGAACAAGGAGAATAAATACCTGATAAACAATTTTGATTTTATAAAAGTGCATACATATTTGAAGTTTCTGACTTTATTAAATATCACAATTCAAAAATTCCTCCACCAAATTGAACGCATGTTTCCATTCGTTTTCGAATGTTGTGAAAACTACTTCTAACTTCCTCAATGGAAATTGATTGCACAGCTGCCGAAATGCGCTGCTTTAGAATTTCAACGTCGTTCTCTATGGGTTGCTGGTAGGTAATTTGTTTTAAACGCCCCCAGAGAAATGTATCCGCAATTGTCAAATCTGGACTTCTTGGGGGCCACAAAACTGGACCGCCTCGTCCAATCCACCTTTGCCCAAATTTGCTATTAAGCCAATTACGTACGACGCAGGCATGATGTGCTGGACATCCATCCTGCTGAAAATACATTCTATTACGATATTCCAACGGCAAGGCTTCTAACTGATCAAAAAAGAATGTATTAAGCATATGTAAATAAGAGTTACTATTGCACGTATTTTCAAAAAAGTATGGCCCTATTATGCCATGATACGAAATAGCGCACCAAACATTTACTTTTTTTAAATATTGCCTTCCGGTAGAAATTCTAAATTCGGGGTTGGTCTCACTCCAATACCTTACATGTTGTGAAGCTACAGTCTCATTTGTTGAAAAAGTCGACTCGTCGGAGAACATAATAAATTTATAAAAATTCGTGTTGCCGCTTAAAATTTCATTTCCTACCCATATACAGAAATCTAGTCGTTTTGCTTCATCCCCTTCTTCTAAGGTATGGTTAAAATGTGGTTTGTATGGAAATATTTTATTTTCTTTCAAAATTTTTTGGATGCAACTTTTTTTTAACCACCTCCAAATGCCGGGCTCGATTTCTCAACGAAATTTTGGGATTTTCAGCAATAGATGCCAAGACTAATAATGTGGCGGCGTCATTTTGATCATATTTTTTCTTCTCTTTCTTTACGTCAAGCACTGAACCAGTTTTTTAAAATTTTTTGACCAATTTATGAACTGCCATTCTCGAAACGTACACATTGGGAAATCTCTGACTAAATTTTTGAATAACGTAACGGTATGAACTTTTACCGTCTCCATAACACTGTACTAAAAAAATTCTTTGCTCGACAGTTAACATTTTAAAAATTATTTTTTTAATGCAGATATGTCATGATATGTAGACGTACCTAGGTAACAACGCACCTAACAAGCAAAAAGAACATTACAGAAATTATACAGGATGTTCCTAAAATAAAATTTTACTAAAAATTCACTAATTTTGGAAACATTGCAATATTCAAATAAAATTTTGGATTTGGACAGACCATATAATTAGAAGCAACTTCTTTATTTCACATTTTGTTCCAAAATAAAAAATAGAACCACTTTACTCTTACGGAATTTTAAATTTTTGTAATTTTTGATCGCCCCGTTTAAAAAAAAAATTTTTTGTCGACGTCACTAGTATTTTTTTGGCAAGCAAAAACTTTTATAAAGAATAACATTTTCTCGAAAAGTTAAAAATTTCAGCCATTACACCTATTGTAAACCCCATCCGCGGACATACTGTATATGTTTTTAAACAATTATTTTCCTGGCTATTTGCCAAAACGCTGAAACTTGGATTACAAAAAAAGATAATATGCACATTATGTTCAGTGTGACTGACTCATTAATGTTATTTTTAATTTCAACTATTCTGTTCAGTAAAACCAAAAATAAATAAAACAAAAGTACTCACCAGTGGAACAATCACAAGGTTGCATGGTGACCATAATGCTGGTTGTAATTTTATAGTGTGATATTATATTGTTTAGTGCTTTTGAAACTTAAAAAATATTAATGCGAAATCCATGCTATGGGAAAAAATCGTCAAAACAAATACATTCATACTTTTGGTTCGTATATCTTTGATAAAATATCAGCTAGAACCAATATTTATTTGAGAGAACTACGTATATATTTCTCAAATAAAAGCACCAACAACACTTACAACCCCCAAATCCTAAAGTAAAATCCGAGGTAAAATCTTTACGCAAGAGGGTTTTAGTTTGGAAATACGTGCACACAACCAGTCTCTTCGGCATTGCCCTCTGCAGGAATTATTTTTTTTTTTAACATAAAACACACCTGTTTTATTTGATTGTTGCAAAGATACGCGTCACTTGCTTGGTCTTTCTTGCCTATAATGCTAATATAATTATTCAGTTTTACTCAACTGATAATTTTTAGTACGTCAACTGTTTTGTATCTGGGCCCGCTGCTTTTTCGCTTTTTTATAAACAATTCAAATGACCTTATTGTCAAATATATTAGAATGGCCAGTCCGTATTTTTCCATGACGCCCCGTAACATTTTTTGATTACAAAAAACTAGTATTGATTAGCTAAGGGAAAGACATATCGCAACTAATTAAAATTTTTTACTGTTTTTTTATAGGAGTCAAGTAACTGTTATTCCTCGGTTGTTTATATTGAAATCAACTTAAATTTCTAAGAAAAATAATGTCGAAATCAGATATGGAAATGAATTACATGTTCTAGAAAGGCTCCATGTTATGCCAGGAGCATTTAATGTGCGCTACGAAGTTTACAGGAGGATTCTCACACTAGAAGAGATATTTCAGAGATTATTGAACTTTGTTTCCTTGGCGAAATTTCTTCTCAAGGGGTTTTCACCACGTCTGGTGAATGGTTTACTCAATTTTCCGTTTAAAAGTGTTTTTTTTTCATGATATTGTTAAATAAATGTCAATATTTATGTATAAAATCTATTAATTTTATTGATAATACAAGAGTGAATATTTATATTGTTAGTTCAACATTCAAACCAACGTCTCCACTGCCTCTTTCTCACTGCCGAGTCCCCGCTCTCTCGCAGCCAAAATGTCCGAGTCAGCATTTATTATTTGTTGTTATTTTTGAGTTGTTCACAGTCGGCCACGCTACTGGTATCCACGTCCTCGTGGATCAATCGCCTTGTTCCTGATTCGTGATCCCTGTGAAAGCAAACTCAATTTACTAGCTTATTAAATACTCTGCCTATTGTTAGTAAATTTTGTGGCTGCTGGATACTCTGCCATATTCTGCATCATGTAGAATCTGTAAAGGTAACATGAATTCTTGCAAGAATTACTTGTTAGTATATTAGTCATTAAACATATAAATAGGTAAAATATATTTAAAAACATTACCCTACAGGAACATCTAAATTAAAATCTAAAACGTATCGATTTGAGCTCTAACTACTATTGTCATCGAGTTCGTCTTCTGATTGCGAAGTAACTTCAACGTTATAGGCCTTAAGCTTATCAAGGGAGACGATTCCCTTATACTTCCTCTGCGATCGGGAAGAGACCTGGACGTCCTCTACCACATAGCGATCGTGATCTAACGCTTTCGTGATAACATATGGTCCACTATACTTTGGAACCAACTTTCGGCTTTTGCCTTGATTGCTCGTTGCAGTGGTGCGTACTAATATTTGGTCTCCAATTTGATATTTCTTTCCACTGTAGCGATGTCTATCGAATTCGGCTCTTCGTTTGCCTTGTTTCTTAGCGACAACGTGTTTGACTTTTTCTCTTGTTGCAACCAAATTCTCATCTCGAGTTGATTCTATGGAAATTTCGTTATCCAGAATCGCGTTGGCAACACCTCTGGGTGCATACCCAAAAAAGTAATTCGTATGGCGACTTTCCAGTGGTCGAATTCATCGTAGAATTCAAACCCCATCGTACTTTAGAGACCTTCTCATCCCATCTTTCCTCATCATCCATAGATGCAGAGAGTGATGACAAAATGGTACGATTGTACCTTTCGACCTGGCCATTCGCCGTTGGCGTAGCTGTTGCATTCAAGATATGTTTAATGTTCAAATTTTTACAGAGTGCCTCGAACTGCTTGCTCGTATAGCAAGTACCTCTATCCGTTATTATTCGTTTTGGCACTCCAAAGTTCTCAATAACGCTGTTCAAAAAGTTTATTAGAGGTCGTGTTTTTGTTGAAGGTACTGCTTTCATGAAAACAAACTTTGAAAAGGCTTCCACGATAACAATCAAGTACATGTTCTAAACGTTTGCAGTTTGTACATTCTAGTCTGGGCTTTGGGCATTTGTTCGAGAAATGACCTTTCCCTTTACAGTTGTAACAACGTTGCTCACTCTTGTCATTGCATTTATTTTGTTTGTCCTGCCTGAAATTGCTCTCACTATGGGTACGCTTAAATCCCCTAAACTGAAATCGTTCTGTCGTTGTGGGGGATCGTCCAACTTCGGGATTAAGTGTTGAAAAATATTCCGCATACAAATCATTAGGTGTGCCATATCTACCTGCTCGTGCACCAGCTTGAATTGTTGGATCTCTTATGCCATCTATTAAACATGATACTGCTTTTTTTCCAGTAATGTCACAAGCACTAAGTAGCTCCATTTTATCAAAATAATATTGATCCCATGTTTCTAAAGGTAGTTTGTGTCTATTCACTAAACTTCTGAGAACTGCAGCAAAATCATGATTGTCAGGAAATGATTTCACTAGCAGGGCTTTCCATTCTTCCCAACTTAGATGATAAGATGGCAGGTTATCATACCATTTTCGGGCTAACCCCTGTAATCGACCTTGCATGTGGAAAATAGTGGTATGTTCATCCCAGTTATTAATTGTTGCTAATTGTTCAATTTTCTCAATCCATTTCGAAGAGGATAAATTTGGATTTCCAGGGGTAAACTCGGGAATACATTCTGGCTTTGCAACCAGCTTTTGTGGTCGCGAACTGACGCTAGGTCTTTCTTGAATTAATTTTTCAATCAGCAGTTCCAATCGATCTACCCTCTGGTTTGTAGTCGTTGTTATTAGCGACGAATTCGGACTCGTAGAAGGTTCATGATGTACTTCTGCAACTAGTCGATCGTTGTTATTAGTCGTAGTGGATTTGGCACGGGTCTTTGTTTGCTTTTTGTGTTTTTTGTTATGTTTCTAATTGTACCCGCTGCTAGAACTAGAACTGGTACTAGATCTGGAACTACTACTTGAAGTGGACTTTGATCTCGTTCGCCCCATTTTTTTTTTCAAATATAGAAATTATTCAGTATAATTTATACGTTAATTACACTAAACAAAAATAATTGACACCCAGTATAACAAAATGTAAGAAATTGTTCAGTATAATTTATACATTAATTACACTAAACAATTATTGGAGCGCCCAGTACAATTGTACGGTAATTTCTAAATTAAATAATAATTTTAACAAACAGGGTCTAAAATAAAAATAAAGGTAATAGAAACCGTTTATATATAAAGTAATAATGAATGTATAAAGTCTAAAAATAGAACTGCTCAACTTTACTAATGATTTCTCTGAATGATCAATATAGATCAATTAACAAATGATAGTCAAAACATAAGGAGACTGCTTTTTAATGTTTATATTACGGCGCCGAAAGGCGTCAGGTCATCTATAATACGACGCAGCAAGAATGTACATCTAGGCGTTGACAACAATTCTGAATTATTTTTCAACTGATATTATACGTTAATCAGATTGCAAGCACGTTGATAAGAGGCAAATATGATAATTAACTTAAGAGTAATAACATACGTATTATTGTCCAATTCCAGGCACTTATTTCAGTCACTAAGGCTCACAGACAAGAACACAAAAGAAAAAACACTGCAGGAACCACACTCGCGGCAAGCAGGCCTATCCCACCGCTGCTTTGTTAAATAAATGTCAATATTTATGTATAAAATCTATTAATTTTATTGATAATACAAGAGTGAATATTTATATTGTTAGTTCAACATTCAAACCAACGTCTCCACTGCCTCTTTCTCACTGCCGAGTCCCCGCTCTCTCGCAGCCAAAATGTCCGAGTCAGCATTTATTATTTGTTGTTATTTTTGAGTTGTTCACAATATGTACAATCATTGTTATCGAGTTTCTGGCACAAATATTTTGCCAAACTGTGATCTTACATGCATATATGATAAGATTGATATATTATGTATTTTAAGCGGATTCCTTCCCCAAATTTTATCATCCAGATGACGATGTTGAAACTGTAAACACCGACGGTGACAATGAACTGGATTTGGACTTGATTTATTTTTAAGCCAGAGCTTGACTCTGAAAATCGTTGCGTATGAATATATCCAGTAGTTTTGCTGGTGAAAGAAGAGGTAAATATTGCTGAAAGAAGAGGTAAACTAAAATTATCTTAGATATTATTATGGATTTCTTAATGTTTTTCTCCTTAAGTGGCGAAAAAAACTTGTTCATGGTAAATGCTCAAAAGGGATGTTTTTACTATGCATTTTCCTCTTCTTCCACATAGTTTCTTTTGTTGATTGCCTAAATGCGATACAATGGACACAGGAAATCCTGTGTTCTTTGATTTTCTTTATGTATTTACTATTTGGTGTGTAGTTTGGCAAAAACAATCTTTCGACGTTGTGGGGCGGCTATTATTTCAACATGGTGAAGCACACGTAGCAACTATAGAGATTAGTATGTTCAGAAAGCTATTCCGAACAACCTTGCCAAAAATATTTTAATTATTAAGTAATTCCATCTATTAAATTGCTAAAACCCAATTTCTTACTCATCACTTAACTGTTAGTTGATGGTTAACTAGTACTATCATATATTTTCATAAAAATTGAAGTAAAGCAAGTAGCGATAAGAAATTAATTTGCATAGGTAGTTATGTATAATTATTAGAATTAGATATAGAAGAAAACATAAATTTATTCTTTAATTGCTTTGATAAAATGAGTAAGTAGCATTAATAAATTGTCAAGTTTAGCATTTACTTGACTTTATCAAGATCCCTAATAATTTATATATATTGAGCTTTTCTTATATATTTTTATGAGAAAAACTGTGTTGTTTTTTCCTTACAGTAAATAACTGTTAACACAAATTGTTCTTGCTAGTTGGATTGGATTTGTCAGTGGCAGCTTCTGCCTATAAGGTCATGCAAGGTAACGAAGGAAGTGAAGGAAAAGTCCGATCTCAATAATTATCGTTTCCTATCAGAATAAATAGACATTTCAAATCTAAACATTTAACTAAGCGTCTCAAAAAGAACTTTACCGAGTTAAAATATAAATTTATTTACGAATGTAAATTTGTACAAAAAAAGAAAAATGTTTTCAAAAAACATAACAAAATATCTTTCTTATACCAGTATATATCATTCTGATGTAAAAAAATCATTCTATTAATTCTTCACTTACCTCAATTAAATTTTAATAGCGTACCTTAAAATATTTCATTAAAATTTTTAAATAATTAATTATCAGCGTCATTCGATACTGTCAATAATAATTCATGTCATATATTTTAATAATTTCTTCTTATTGACATTGACATTTTTGTAACTAAATTAGACATTTCAAATGTCAAACTATTAAATTTATCCTAACCCCATTTTATGAGGTCAAATATATAAAAAATTTAAGTTTACATCAGCTTTATTTAAGTAACTGGAAAATATATTTTATTGGCTTGATATAGTAGACAGGATTTACAATCTTTCATCAAGAATATATTTTTTTATAAAGGCAAATACAATAAAGTTTGGGTCCCGTGGACCTCCTTTCAACTGGCCAATTTTACTCATCATCGAATTTGTCATTGTCTTTGGCCTTTAGAACATGTGTACAAAATTTGAAAGCTTTATCTCAAAAACTGTGGCTGCTATCGCGATACTACAGACATGCAGATAGATTTTTTTCCGTAGTTATGTTTTTTTTCATTATAATTCGTCGAGAATCGTCCAGAAATGCAATAAAAATTTTTAATTTTTTTTCTCGAAATTATACCTTTTTTCTTCTTTCATTCATGTGTCTCTTCTGGTAGTACCACATTTACCAAATTCAATGTGTCACCTAAAATGTTGTTGACAATCCTAACTGCTAAATTTGGGAGGTCTCCCTTAGTATTTTTTTGAGTTATTGCGGATATACACATACACACACGCACCGACAGACATCATTCAGAAAATAGTCAGAATGAATTCAGGAGGGCTCAAAACGCATAAATCAATCAAAACCTCTGGGTCGAAAAAAATCACGATTACTATACTTCCTTATATTAGGTATAAGAAAGTGAGAATCGTTTTAAAAAAATATGTTTATATAAATATGTTTTCATTCAAATAAACATGAAAGGATTACATTGAAGTGGTATTATTATTGTGTAAATAAACTAGTTAGTCGACTGGATGACACATCACATTAAAGAGCATGAAGTCCTAGCTTTCTAGTAAAAAAAAATTAAATCAATTCACCCGTTTCTGAGATACCTAGAGCCAGAAAATGTATTTAATGAATAATAATAACACGTATTCAGAAAACTATTTCATTGAATGTTCAAAATGTACTCCTTTGTTTTCGAATTTTCGCCGGACATTTCTAAATATTTCTTAGGAAACCAGTCTAGATTCTCGAGTTATCTTAGCCTTGAAATTACGAAATCTTCTGACGGAATTTTGTACTTGAGCACTTACGATTTTAAATGTTCCCAGAGAAAAATCCCGCTGTGTTAAATCTGGAGATCCTGCTGGTCATTCTTTAACACTTCTTCTTCCAATCCATTTCCCAAGAAATTTTTCATTTAACCAGCTAACCAGCTAACACACACACACACATGCACGCACCGACAGACGAAGTTTGTAGTCTGCTGACTACACTCTTACACTTAACCCGTACCCTAAGGATTTTACAAATAATAACAATAAAACTAAAAAAGGATATATGTATATATATATGTATATATGTATATATATATATATATATATATATATATATATATATATATATATATATATATATATATATATATATATATATATATATATATAATTAAATATGATTTGAAGGAAACAACTACTCAGCGGGCAAATACCTCGACCTGCATTGGATTACACCTTCAAATCATGTTAGATCGATAGCCAATATATATGAATATATATATATATATATATATATATATATATATATATATATATATATATATATATATATATATATATATATATATATATATATATATATATATATATACACATACATAAAAGAAATTAATTGGAATGTAGACTCATATAAAGACAAAACTAAAACAAGTAAAAAGAAATAGAAATATGTGAAAAATTATAAACAATGGGTAAATGTACATAAATAAACACATAATAATATAATAGTAAGCAATGTAGATCTGAGATTCACGTGCAGAGAGGTAAATAATTATTGAATAAACTTAATTTTACTTTTAAAAGACTTTAAAGACACAGATTTGAATTGATTTTCAACATTACGAGTATTGTATAAATGTACTGTGTTATTATACCGACTTGTGTTGTGGCATGGTTAATGTTTCACAAAATATAACGTTGCGATTATTATTATTATATTTTTCTGACGTTTCGGAAACGAATCTGTTGCCTTTTTGAAAGTTTATGTATTTTTCTTTTTTTGTATAATATGTCAAGAGTGAAACTTGACACATATTATTTGTTTAGATACTTACATCGAACTGCTGATACTTGAAAATTATAAAATATTAATTTTGTTCAATTCTTCTTTTAACATCAGCAACCACGTTGTACCGAAATGTACAAAACAATGGGATATAAACATTTTTATGTCCATTTTCCCAAGCATGTTCGCATATTTTCGATTTTTCAGTTTCACCCTTCCTAACATAATATAAAGGAGAATTAAACAAAATTAATATTGTTATATTTTATCAACGCCTGCACCTGAAAGAAATTTTGGGCATGAAATCAATATTATGATGGCTATTTCCCTCACATTATAAGAACCAATGAAATAGCAAGGTTTTGAAAATTTGGACCAATAAGAACAAACTTTCAGCAAAAATTGGAATCCATGTGAAAATTTTACATAAAATTACAGCGAAAATTGTACTGGGCTTGACAGCTTAAAATGTCAGTTGAAACAATATAAAATTCGAAGATTTCTTGTTATTTTTTTATTTTCCTATGAAGATAACAAGTTTATAGAAGTAAAAGGAACATAATTAATTACCTACTTTTTAAATATTTTGGGTTTTTCTATAAAAAATAATAGTTTTAAAATTCGATTTTTAAATAAATCCGTTTAAAAATTGTGACACGGAAATAAAAGTATATCCAGATGTGATTGTAATAATTTGACTTGTTAATTCAGTTAGTAATAAAAAAATATTTCTATGTTCTATTGTTCTGTTTTGTTCTGGAAATAGTCTAATAGATATATTTCGTGCATTAAAAATAATGTAAAAATCAACATTCAAAGTGTGCTGCCTTAAAAAAACCACATTCGTTCATTTTGATGTGATTTGATTAAAAAAGTACCCTCGACTGGGTCTAGATTACATTTTGTCAAATCACATCAAAATAAACTCAAGCAGTTTTTGGGCAACACGTTTTCATGCGCTGAATCTTCGATAATAATTTTTAATGCACATAATATATTACTACAGATAATATTTTTAGCAAAAACGTTATTCAAAACCTATTTAAGAATAAACAAGGATACATATTGTTCTAGAAATAACTTAAGATCCATAAGTACTTTCTTAGTTCGGACACAGATATTACTCCAGCGTGGCCCAAGAGTTCGGTGTAGTAGAGGTTCGTCATGCAAGGTATAATTGCCCAATTTAAGATTCTTGTGCGTGCATTTCGACATTTAATTTGAAAATATTTCTTAAATTAGAGGTTTCAACAGGAAACTACTTTGAGATTTGAAAAATTATGTAGTCACGTGATGACAAAGTATTGTTTCAATTGTCGGATGAGTTAATAATTTTCCTTTTTTTTTCATAAATTAGTGTGTTTTTCGTACTTGTCAGTCCAGCATGAGGTTCTGATTTATTTGTATGACTGTCTGATTAAAGTATATTTTCAACTGTTTTATTGACCCCAAAATGCAAACGATCATGCCACATGATGACATTTTATTTTGTATATAGTAATAGTAAAAAACCCGATACACATGGATACATTTATCTTTGTAAATTTCGCTTTTAATTCCATAAAATATTTCTCAAGTGCGTGTGCGTGTGACTGTGCGTGTGCGTGTGTGAGTGCGTGTGCGTGAGCGTATGCGAGTGCGTGTGCGTATGAGTGTGAGTGTATGAATGCGTGAGCGTGTGCGAGTGCGTGTGAGTGTGTGAATGTGTGAGTGTGTGTGTGTGTTTGTTTGTGTGTGTGTGTGCGTGTTTGTGTGTATGTGTTTGTGTTTGTTTGTGTTTGTGTGTATGTTTGTGCGCGCGTGTGTGCGTGTGTGCGAGTGCGCGTACGTGTGTGGGTGCATGAGTGCGTGCGTGTGGGTGTGCGTGCGTGCGTGTGTGTGTGTATCCGTGAAAACTCAAAAAATACTAATAGAAGACTTTCCAAATTTGCAAGTTAAGATTTTCAACAACATTTTAGGTGACACATTAAATTTGGTGAATAGAGTACCACCAGAAGAGACATAATGAATGAAAGAAGAAAAAACGTACAATTTCGGGAAAAAAATTAATAAAATTTTATTACATTTCTGGACGAATCTCAACGAATTATAATGAAAAGATATAACTTTATGAACAAAAATCTGTCCGCATGTCTGTACTATCGCGATAGCAGCCACAGTTTTTGAGATAAAGCTTTCAAATTTGGTACACTTGTTCTAAAGGCCAAAGACGATGAAAAAATCGGTGATGAGCAAAATTGGCAACGGAACCCAAACTTTTTTTGTATTTGACTTTACAAAAAAATATATTTTCTCAATGAAAGATTATAAATCATGTCTACTATATCAAGCGAATAAAATATATTTTCCAAGTACTTAAATAAAGCTGATGTAAACTGAAATATTTTACACATTTGGCCTCATAAAATGAGATTAGGATAAATTTAACAGTTTGACATCTAATTTAGTTACAAAAATGTCAATGTCGACAACAAAAAATTATTAAAATATATGACATGAATTATTACTGACAGTATCGAATGACGCTGATAATCAATTATTAAAAAATTTTAATGAAACATTCAAGGTACGCTATTAAAATTTAATTGAGGTAAGTGAAGAATTAAACACAATGAGTTTTTTAGATCAGGATGATATACTGGTATAAGAAAGTTATGTGCTAGCCACATCAGATATTTATATTTACTATTAAGTATATTATTAATTACTGTATAATATTAATTTGCGTAATATCTAAACTCATATTTAATAGTTCTGATTATATTATATTCTTATTTTAGAATGTGATGAAACACAGTATTTTTATCATTTTTGTCACATGATTTTCTGATATGGATTATGAAATAGGAAATTCGACACTTTTTGGCATCCCGATTTTAATAATGTTTAGCTTAAAAGAAACGCAAACCTCTGGGCTACAACAGGATAATTAGAATATAATAAAAAAAAAATAATTTGGGGGTCCTAGGTATGTAAATTCAAAAAAGCAATTGGTTAAAAATCTACCCAAACTATATTTACCATCAGAAACCAAGAAAGGAGGAGCGATTCGGAAGGAATAAGAAACGACATGAGCTCGCGAATATTAGAGTGACAATGTTGATCTTGGTATTTTTTTTGCAGGAAGAATATTTTAATGAAAGTGACTGTATAGGGATTTTATGGCACATCGAACAAGATTCTGTAAAAACAGATACTATATTACAATGGTTTATAATACAGGGTGTCTCGCAAAAAAAGCCGCAAGTCATAACTACGTTATTTCTTATCCGACTTTAAAAAACATAAAAACAAAATTAATGGTTCTATAAATACTACAAACTGGCACTAACTTTGCTTCTTTTTTCAACATCAACCACAACGTCAGGCGACAGTCAATTTTTTTTTCAAATGATAGGCTATATATTTTTTTACTTAGTGTGGTAGAGATTCTTCTTCTGAATTCAACGATGTTGACAACTTGATTTTCGTGTAATGTTAGTTGGAAGAAAAGTAAGTAAATGTTTATCAATATTAATTTGGGATTCTAATAAAATTACCAAGTATGCCATGGAAAACAATGATATCAACAACGCGACAAATGTTATTTAAGCCTTCAGATTTTTACTAATTTTATTATAAATTATCATTCCTTTGTGAAATAATACATTTTGAAATGTTGGAAAATTTTATTGTGACAATGAAGAATATTATAAGTATTGCTCAAATTGTCCATCGCGTCACCTTAATGAATACATATTTCACATCTTCGAACTACTCCGTGGGTAGCGTTCAACATAAAATTGCGAAGTAATTCACGACAAATGTTGATTATTCTCTGTCTTAAAATGTCCTCGTTTTCCGGATGTGTTAGATGCACTTGATCTTTAAGATAGCCCCAAAACCAATAATCGAGTGATGTGATATCGGGAGAACGAGCAGGCCAGCGAAACGGTCCATGCGTGCCTATCCGCCTTGGACCAAATGTAGCATTTATCGAATCAACATTTACTCTTGCGCTATGTGGGGTGGCCCCATCATGATGAAAATAAATTCTGTTTAATTCTGCAAGAGACAAGTTATCTAAAAAATTTTCAAGATCTTCAATCAAGAGTTGCTGATATTTTTCTTGAGTTAGTGTGCCATCTATGAAAAATAATTCTATCAATCGATCGTATATAACGCCGCACCAGACATAACACTAAATCTTCGTTGGAAATTATTTGCGACAATAATTCTGGGATTTTCCTGACTCCAATATCAGTGGATGTTTCTGTTAAAAATGTCATTATTGCTAAAAGTGCATTCATCAGACCAAATTATTTTCCTATAATAATACGATCTTGTTGAATCATGATTAAATAAAAACGACAAAATTGCTCTCTTCGACCACGATCATTTTCCTCCACTGCTTGCAGCTTTTTAGATATGTAGGGTTTGAATTTGTGCCTTTTCAATATTTTATGTACAGTAGCTTTTGATGCATTAATATTATTGGTAATTTTACGAGTAAAAGTTCTTAGATTTTCCTGCACACTAAGAAGAACATTTAATTCTACATTCTGGTTAAACTGGCGTTTCTCTCGTTTGGGTTTCTTAAAAACACCATAGTTTCTCAAATTCTGTTCTAGTCTTCCAAATTTACGGCTTTCTGGAACTTCCCTATGCGGAAAACGAATCATGTAAATACGCACTGCTTGGTACCTATTCTTATTGCATTCGAAGTATACTTACAGCATGTCGGTCAGTTCACTGTTAATCATGGTTATTTTATTTGTTATTTCACAAAAAACAACAAATTATAAGCAACAGTAATTTACAACACTGAAGGCTTAAATGACATTTGTTGCTTTGTTGAATTCATTGTTTTCCATGGCACACTTCTTGGTAATACAAAATTAATGTAGAATCTCAAATGATATTTTGCATCGGTTTGTTCATTTGATTGTTTTCCATGGCACACTTGGTAATTTTATTAGAAGCCCAAATTAATATTTATAAACATTTACTTACTCTTTTTTTCCAACTAACATCTCACGAAAATCGAGTTATGGCACATCGTTGAATTCAGAAAAAAGTGTCTACCAGACTAAGTAAAAAAATATATATCCTTTCATTTAAAAAAAAAGTTGTCTATCTCCTGACATTACTGATGTTAAAAAAAAAACAAAATTAACTCCAGTCTGTAGTATTTGTAGTACCTTTAATTTTATTTTTTTGTTTTTTAAAATCGAGCATGAAAGAACGGAGTTATAACTTGCGGCGCTTTTTGCGAGACACCCTATATTACTTCCAGATTTAAAAAAAATAACTTATCATAACATGTGTATTTAATTGTGGAAAATATTTTTTTAATATCACTAATCAAAATTTTAAACAAAAGAAGTAAGCTAAATTTGACTGAAGTCGATCAATAAATGGCTGAGATATGAGGGTGCAGTGGTGAAAAGTGAATCACTGTATTACAAAATAAGCTAATATTGGTTTTTAATCGGCTCTCAGGCAAAACTTTTGTTACCCTTAAAAGTTAAAAATGATGTTCACATTTTCGTATTATGCCATAACAAAATTATAGGGTCCTTCCAAATTGCCTGCCTGCAAAAATTTAATTAAGCAGGCATTAAAATCTATCAGAAATGTGCGTGAGGGCCGTGAGGTGACATGAACTACAATAACAACCATTTTATCAGATTCCTGTAGTTCCGATTTCGCAGTTAATGACTCAATTGCGGGAGTCATTTCCATTCATTTCAGTCATGGGGTCATTGTTTAGCTGTTGACGGCGAGCTAAACATAATCTATAAGCGCACAACCTAGGTGCAAGAAACACGCAATCCATTGGGGGCGAGTCAGTATAGAAGGGAAGGAAATATTTTTTTTCTGAAATCGCACAAGAATTCTAGTAGTCCGTTGTTAAACAACCATCATAAAATAGTACGAGAAAGTTACTTTTCCGACTCAAGCCGGGAAAATAACTCGTGTACAGGTTTTTTATATATATTTTAGTCAGTAAATAAATACCCAGACAAACCAGTTCACATTAAAAATGCATTTTTTAGTAAAAAATACAACATTAAATTTACGGTCAAATTTTTGCAGCTGCTATTAATTCTGGTGGTGTGCCAAACACCTGGACATCATCACTGTCCATTTTAAATATTTTTTAATATTTTTTTAGCACTTACAAGTACTAAAGCGCAGTAGGTACTCAATCTGACTTTTATCATAACAATAAATAAACAGGAAACGATTTCATAAGCAATTAGATTGTAATGAAAAAATGTTATGCATTAATAAAAATTCCTTAATTTATAATATATTGATTGCGATTGCAGAAAAAATAGTATGTGTATCTGTAGTAAAAGCACATTCCCGGACCTCATTGCTTGCAATTTATATCGTCGTCCGGGAATGTATTGCTTTTACTACGAGATACACAATGTACTATTTTCTATATTAGGATTTAGAATGGACAGAAGTCAACTTAAATAACAATAGACGGAATAAAAAAATATATATTCAAGCTCTCTGGACAAGTGACTAACTTAAACTAAACTTTGTATATTTTACATATATGTCTTATTCAGCATTGGTACAGTTCTTTGACTGAGAACTTATATGTTTAATAAACACTGCTTTATATAAACATTGAAATCTAACACACACCAATTCTTGTCAGTTCATCATAACTAATAATTTGACCTTGTTCCTTTTTGCTACTTCCAATACTCCCACTCAAAAAGGACAGTGTGGTTTGTAAATTTGGTCCAGAGTAGTTTGATCACAAGGGGGAAAGATACAGCCCAACATTTGTTGCAGCGGATTGGGAAAAACCCCTTTCCAAAAACCCAATCAGGCCAACAGTCACTGAGTTGATTCTGAGATTTCCTCCAATCCCATTTCTAATCGTAATTTCACAAATCTACATTCTGCCAATGGTTTGGTAAATGCATCCGCTAGTTGTTCACCTGTGGGAACATAATGGAGTATCACATTCTTTTGTTCAATTTGTTCTCGACTAAAATGATATTTTATATCAATATGTTTTGAACGTTTATGAGCAGTCGGATTATTTGCTATAGCTATAGACCCATTATTGTCTTCATAGATAATTACAGGCTCTGACAGTGTAATATTTATATCACTTAAAAGTGATTTAAGCCATAAAGCTTCACGGACACTTTCAAATAATGCCATATCTTCAGCCTCGGTTGATGAGGCGGCAACTGAATTTTGTCGTTTAGTATTCCAACTAATTGTACAACTTTCAAATAATTTAAAAATATAGCCCGTTGTACTTCGACGGTCATTTTCATCAGTGCCCCAGTCAGAATCTACAAAACCGACTAAAATGTGTGCATAGCTGTTACGTTTGTACACTAATCTAAGATTCAGTGTACCTTTCAAATATCTAAGTATTCGTTTTAAGCACTTCCATAATTCGTTATTACTTTTGTTTTGAAATCTACTTACTATATTTAGAGCTGTACATAAATCTGGTCGTGTACACAGCATTATATACATTAAACAGCCAATAAGATTTCTACAAGGTGCCTGACAAGGTTCATTTAAATTTAAAGCTACATAATTTAACTTGCTTGGAAGAGGTGTACAGACAGCTTTGCATTCACTCATTTTAAAATTGTTCAAAACACTTTTGATATAACAGCTTTGATCTAATGTAATTTGATCTTTTGTTTGCTGGATTCTAATGCCAAGAAAAAGTTTTAACTGCTTTAAGTCTTCCATTTGAAATTTGTTCATTAAATATTGTTTAAAGTTATTCATTGTATCAACATTATGTGTAACTATTAAAAGATCGTCAACATATAACAACACATAAATATTTTTCTTGACATGACCCTCGTTTAAGTAATATAAACAGCGATCGGCCGACGAACATTTAAAATTATGTTGTTTTAACACTGTGTCAAAACGCTCAAACCAACAGCGGGCCGACTGTTTTAAACCATAGATGGCTTTATTTAATTTACAAACTTTATTTTTATCGGCTTGAACTCCTTCAGGGACACGCATAAATATTTCTTCTTTTAAAATCCCATTTAGGAACGCTGTTTTTACATCCATATGATGCATTAACAAATTATTTTGATTTGCAAAACAGACAAGAAATCTGAAAGTACAAATACGTGCAACTGGTGCAAACGTTTCGTTATAATCTAATAAATATTGCTGACTAAAGCCTCGTGCCACTAAACGAGCTTTATATTTACAGGGTTGTCCATGTACATTATTTTTTACAGTAAAAACCCACTTAGAATCGATTATATTTTTGTCTTTTGGTCGTTCAACCAGTGACCAAGTCTTATTGATTGTTAAAGACTCTATTTCAGATTTAATTGCTTGCTCCCACTCAATTTTATCAGGTCTTTCGTTAATTTCTTGGAAAGTTTTCGGAAGTTTGCAGTCAAGTGATTCCACACATAAAATATAATTGTTTACTCCTTCTTCGTTTTCGTTATACGAAACAGTTGGTACTTTCAATAATCGTTCACTCCGTCGAACATTTACTATTTTGTTTTCGGAGTTTACTGCCGAAGAAGAGTTATTTTTGCCTTCATTTACAGATTTACCTGTTTCACTTTGTATCTGTTTTTCTACATTGTGTTCATCATCTGTTTCTGCTACAGATTTACCTTTATGAATAGTTTTAGGTTGTTTTGGGACATTTCCTACTTCAGTAGTAGTTTGAGGCAAACTGGCTGGGTCATTAATTCCTTCATCAAAAAGAATTCTTGATGTTTGAATTAAATCGGAATTTTCATCAAGGTATAATTTTGGCCTTGATGTTTGATAATTTACTTCATCAAAAACAACATCTCGTGCAATAATATATTTATTTGTATTTGGATTAAAAATTTTATAACCATTTGGTTCGTACCCAACCAATATACCTTTAAGCGATTTCTCGTCAAATTTACTTTTTCTTATTTTATTATGTATATACACAGTGCACCCAAAAATTTTCAAATAATCTAACTTGGGCTTTTTCCCGTGCCATAGTTCAAAAGGTAATTTCTTTGATACAAGTGCTTTAGTGGGTGCTAAATTTATTAAATAGGTAGCAGTTAGGACTGCTTCACCCCAAAATCTTTTATCTAATTTACTCCCATGAATCATGGCGCGGGCTTTCTCTACGATTGTTCTGTTCATACGTTCCGCTACTGAATTTTGTTGCGGCGTATATGGCACTGTGCAATAGTAAGTTATGCCCCTTTGAACACAAAAATCTTTGAATTCCCTCGAGAGGTATTCACGGCCATTATCACAATATAAGTTGACAATTTTTAAATTGAAATGTGCTTCACTCTTAGCCACAAAATCCCTAAATATCTGAAAGACCTCCGATTTAAATGTTAATAAATAAGTAACCGTATAATGAGTAAATTCGTCCACAAAAATAACAAAATAATTTTTACTATCAATGGTAGGTGGACTTATTGGACCACAAACATCTGTATGAATAATGAACAATGGTCGTTGTACATTAGTTTTATTTTTAGCTTTTGAGAATGGGAGTCTTGCTTGTTTTCCAGAAAGACAAGCTTCACAAATTTCAGTTGTGGGAAAAACATTTCTAAAATTAATACTATGAACATAAGAGTTCTCTAATTTCTTTAATTCTAAAAATTTTGATTTGCTAATATGACCCAAACGTTCATGCCAAAGACTATAATTAAGTGAAGTCTTTACACTAGTGGCAAATTTATTTTCAAATTGCTTTTCGAAAAAGATCAGAATTAAATCATTTGAAACCTTACCTGTTGCGATAGCCTTACCAGCTCTTTTAATTTCCACTTCACCTGTTTTGTGAAAAATAACAGTCATACCAGCTTCCTGGAGACGTCGCACGGACAACAGGTTATAGGGGATGTCTGCAGCATACAGGACGTTTTCCAGAATTCCAGGAATACCAAGGTTACTGATGACGTTGATGGTACCTCGGCGTGTAGCTGTCATTGTGACTCCCGTTTTAGCTACTGATATTTTTAATGGATGTACCAAATGATGAACTGTTGTAAACATAGCCTCTTGGTTTATTATATGATCCGTTGCTCCAGAGTCTAAGACGAATTTTAGTTCATTAACTTTTGATGTGCTTGGTTTTGTTTGTATCTTAGTACCCATCATAAAAGCAAAACCATCTGGAGATTTTTCTGTTTCACATTGAACCGCTTGTAGGGTTCGTGAACGTGCTGATTCTTCTTGTTTTTGCAGCATCTTTTTATAAAAGTAACAATGCCTTCTTATATGACCTTTCCACCCACAAAAATTACATTTAATTGAGTAATTTGGTTTTCTATAGAAGTTCTTGGAAGAACGATTTGAATAAGGATTTCTGGCATTTTTAGAACTTTGAAATGTTTTATACATTTTAGTTGGTTCTGATCTGAACTTTTCAGACTTGTTTTTAATGGCAACTTGTAACACTTTGCTACTTGTATCACTTCGCGCACTTTTTATTTTTGTTTCATAGTCAAGTAGTTTAGTTTTTACAAATGCCAAAGTCAAACTTTCATCTGTGAGCGTATTTATGGCAGTTACTATACCATCATAAGAAAGTGGTAGAGTAAGAAGTAAATGTGCAATCTTTGACATTTCGGATAGGTTGCTTCCTGCAGCTATCAGTTCAATTATCATTTCATCAAAAAGAAGAAAATGATTTATTAATGGCATATCCTCTGTGAATTTTAAACTTAATAGTTTCTTTTGAACCGCTAATTGTGTAGCTAAGCTTTTTCTTTCATAGATTTTATCCAGACTTTGAATAATATCACGTGCAGTTGATTCTTCTGTCACAAAACCAATCATTGTGTCACTTAGATATTCAATCAGAGTACTTTTAGCAAATCGTTCTAGTTTGTCCCACTGTTCATTAGGCACTTCTGGTGGGTCTTGATCGAGCACTTTCACTGCGTTTTCTTCTGCAAGCAAAGCTCTCAAACGAAATTTCCAGATACCGTATCGGTCACCATTAAATGGCTGAATATTTCGTTTACTTTTTGTTCTCCATGGTAACTTTTAAATTTATCGCTCTTTCACTAATGATATTTTTTTTTCTTTACCACACCCTGTAGCAAAACTTTTAAATTTATCACTTTTTTCACTAAGTATATTTTTTTTTCTTTTTACCACACCCTGTAGTAAAACTATTTACGCGAAACCATAGAACTGACTGGGCCCATAACCTATTAGGATTTAGAATGGACAGAAGTCAACTTAAATAACAATAGACGGAATAAAAAATATATATTCAAGCTCTCTGGACAAGTGACTAACTTAAACTAAACTTTGTATATTTTACATATATGTCTTATTCAGCATTGGTACAGTTCTTTGACTGAGAACTTATATGTTTAATAAACACTGCTTTATATAAACATTGAAATCTAACACACACCAATTCTTGTCAGTTCATCATAACTAATAATTTGACCTTGTTCCTTTTTGCTACTTCCAATATTCTACAACCGAGCGAAAAATGAAACTTTGCGCTTCCAAAACAAAGCGCAAAGTTGCACTTTTCCGACGAGCGAGCGTTCTTTTACTTTGTCGCTCGCCGAGCGACAAAGTAAACGCGTAGTTACCATGGAAACCATAATAAAGAAACGTCTAATGTATCTGCGACTTTTGACACAAAAGTAAGCATTGAGGGTATTTGACAAATATATGTTTTCTAGTAAATAAATTAAAAAAAGAAGCATAAAATACATTCAAATATACATAAATTACAATTACCACAATTTACCAACTTTAGTTACACAAAGTAATACAAAATTAGCTACCTTTATAGTAATCTATCGTTTTCGGAAACTTTCATTATACAAAAAGTCGTAGAAATTTACATTTAGTAAATAATTTGCAGTATATATCTATAAATCACACTGGTGCCTAAATTATTGCGTTAAATAAAATACAAACTACCAACTTTAGCTACGGAAAACAGTTCAAAAATTGGTTGGTAATAACTCATCTTTTATTTTTTAACAATTTTGTGCTACTAAAGGTGGTAGAAATACCCATTTTTACCAATTCAATGAACTTATAAAGCTTTCGCATAGCACAGACGAATATTATGTTTTGGACATAGGAGGCCATGCTTGCCGCTGCTGTTAGCAAAAATAAACAAATAATTGTTTGATGTGTCAAAATGTTCTTAAAACAGCTATTTGTGTCAAATAAATTTATTCTTATAATAATTATCAGATAATGGAAAGGTTTGAAAAGTATAATTTATTTAATAATTTATATATTATACTTGTAAAGAATTGTGCCATGTTCAAATACGCTATTCCAGTTTAATATACTTAACTGCCCTAACTGAAAACTGCGACCAAGACATTTCAAAGAATGGTTTTTTAAGAAGATTCAAAGTCTACTACAAATGTCGACTAAGTATAATTATTTTCCCAGAAGAAGACTGAATACAATCGTTTCAAAGTATTACACATATGTCATCAAACACAGACATTTAATACCCTTTAATTCTTCGTCTTGCTGTTCGCCACTAAAGAAGGAGGAAGTGTTAGAAGAATTCCAAAAACATTTAGATTTTGTTATACATAAATATAAATCATAAGATGACAGTATTTAAATAAATAATTAATAGGTACTAAAGCAATTTTTTATTTTATTTTGCAGTAAATACCATTTTAACAAACATTTCTACAAAAACATGTGTAGCACAAATTGATGCTCACGTTTTGAAATCTGAACTGTCAAATTTGAGGTTATCAATAATTATTAATTTTTACCAAACATTTTTATAAACACAACGGTTGTAGAAAAAATCCTGTGTGTAATTCGAGCGCAAAGTGACATTGCCGCTCTCGCGCGATAGCCGCGCTCCGCTACGCGTCGCGAGTCAAACTTCTCGCTTAGAGCGACAATATATCACTTTGCGCTCTTAATACACAAATAGCTATTCTGTCTTTAGGCCGTAGTCCGTGCATCAAGTCGTTATAAAATGTTTTCTTGAAATGATTCGTTAACCGCCTCTCAAGTCACCGAAGTAGCTCCCAGAAAATCCTAGGATTTTATGTTGAGTAAAGATTTCCAGCTTGCTCTGGGATGGATTCTAACCAGCGATATTCGCTACCGAATAAATAGCTATAAACGCAAAATCAGTCAAATCAAAAATAATTTATTTCAACATTACATTAATGATATGCATCTGGATGGCCCAAGCTCTGGTCCAGTCTAGCATCCACGCGACTGCGCGACGTGGTAGTTGCTTGGCTGAGCGAAGGTGGGGAACCAGTGGATAAGAAGCAAATTTGAGTGGACTACCAAGTCCTTCTGCGCATAGGCAGATTTTTTGGCATTAAAGTAAAATAAATACATAAAGAAAGAAATATGTTTAACATATTTAAAATTGACAAAAAAACTTAAAATTATGGTTATATACATGTTATTTACAGGTTGTTATCATTCCTGCATATACGGGAAAGTACCTCAACGGAAAAACCCGCTGCGAGCAATTCAAAACTAGGACGAGAGGACGGCATTGTGGAGCTGCCAGTTTTTACGTTTGTAAAAGAGAGAATTTGGAAATTCGTAAATAGCGAAATGTTTGATTTTTGGGCAACGTTGATAATTTTTGACAATACATATTTGAAATAAATTTGGAAACAAAACAAAAATAAACAAAAAAGAAAATAATGACAGGAGGGTTAATTTGAAATTTTGCTGGGTTTTTGGCCTAATTTTGTTGTCGAAATACTGGAAGCGTTTGGTAATTCAGTTTGTGTTTGATGTTGATTTCAGCATTATCGAATAATGTTTCTGGTTATAGGAAGTTTCTAATTTTTGGCATCCCAGTTAGTTCGTGTAAGTGATCGATGCGGGTCTAGCGGTCAGAGTTGCTTATGAGTCTTAAAATTTTATTTTGGTGAACTTGTAGCTTGTGGATATTTGTTGCCGATGCAGAACACCACGCGGGGCTGCGTACAGCAGGGCCGGTCTTATTATTTTTGTGTAATTTCTTATTTGTCGTGCTGTGTCTGCTATTTCTTGCCATAAGTGGGTAAAGACTCTTAAACAAGAAATAAGCTTTGATAGTCATTTTGATATGTAGGCCGAAAGTTAACCCCCTATCTAAATGAACCACAAGGTACTTGACACTCTCTTTTGTTTCAATTTGTGCACCTCGGATCGAAATTGGCGTCAAGATCTCGATATTTTTGAATCTCTTTGTGAACACTATCGCCTCCGATTTGTTCTCGTTTAACTTCATCTTCCACTGGTCGTAGTACGCCTCGGCACGGACCACATTAGCCTTCAACAGCAGATTAGCAGCTTGAGCATTGTGGTTGTGGCTATATATAGCCGTGTCGTCGGCGTACATGGCCAGTTTCGTGTTCGGAAAACGAGGAAAATCGGAAACGTAGGTGTTAAAGAGTTGAGGTGAAAGGTATAATTCCAACGTGTTATTAACTCTGACCTGTTAGTGATGTAAAGTGGAAAACCGAATGAGTGTAGTTTGAAAATTAGATCCGGAATCCAGACGGTATCAAAAGTTTTTCAAGATCCAGGAATACCATAGTGGTATTCTTACCAAGGTTATATTGCAACTTTGTATCGTTCATGATTCTTACAATCGGCTGGGTGGTGTTATGTCCCTTTTTGAAACCGAACTGGTGGTCATCATTCATGTTTAGATTAACCTGAGCAGTTTTTATTCTGTTCAGAATAATCTTTTCCACAAGTTTTGAGATAGCAGAAGGAAGAGAAATTGGTCTATAGTTGGTTGCCAGCTTGAGATTTTTATTCGGTTTAAGTATAGGAATCACCGCAGCACTCTTCCACTGGTGTGGGAGGTGCTGCAAGTATAAGACCGCGTTTACGATATAGACAAGCTGCAATATGATTTTCTTTGGCAGATTCTTGAGTAGCTTATTATCGACGCCATCTTTCCCCGGGGCTTTGTTAGTCGGGGGCGATTTGATATGCTGCACGATCTCTACAGGTTTTGTTGTAATATCTAAAATCTGTCGTCTGTCAATTTAGTTGTCTTGATTTGCAATTTGTTTGATACGGTCTTGTTCCAAATTATTTATGCCAAGATTGTTGTGAATTTCTTGCTAGGCTTCCGCTAAATGGTTGGATTTCTGCCTGTCTGTCATGTATACTCGGCCGTTATGTAGCAGAGCTGGCATGGCCTCCCGTGTACTGTTGTTTTTTAGTGATTTAGTTAATCTCCAGTGCGAGTTGTCCTGAGGGTTCAGCGCTCCCAGCTTAGCACTCCATTTCTGGTTCTTTGCAGTGCTGATGTTTATACTAATTTGTCTTTGCAGCCTATACATCTCGACCCTGGCCTGAGAATCGCGGTATCGCTACCAGCGCCGTCTGAGCATATTTTTGGTCTGGATGTTAAGTCTCACCGCGTCATCGATCTCATCCTTAATGGATCGATTGTTATAGTCAGAGCTACCCCTTATTTGGCCTCTTGTAGTACCCTAGTGAACACTTGCACCTCATTTTCGAGATCGCCTATAGTGCTGATATTGTTGTTGATATTTATTGTGTTTATTGTTTCTCTAAAATGTTCCCAATTTGCATTTTTGTATGACGTAATTTTGATTTTGGTGTCTTCTCTTGTCATTCTGTTTAACTGAATTTTGATAGGACTATGATCGGATGCGAGTTCCTCCAGCACCTCAGGAAGCGTGCAGTTTCTCACATTACTAGGTCTAAAGTGGATGGAGCATTACCATTATCCAGAAAATGTGTTGGAGAGTCTGGATACTCCAAGGTCACATTATGGTTGTTAATGTAGTCAAACACGGTGTGGCCGTTCGCGTTGTTGCTCCGGCAGTTCCACACATGATGTTTGTTGTTTCAGGTCTCCGATGACTAGGTTTCGATGGTGGTGTGCCCGATGAATTTTGAGGTGAATGGAATGCCTGAGTTTATTAGGATATCTACGCCGCCGCTTCTGTTTATGTCTCGATTTTTTCGCTAAAAGCGCTTTATCCACTCGGCTACCCTGCCCTCTCTCGACAACCATGTCCTTTCTCGGCTACCATGCCCTTTCTTGGCTACCATACCGGTAAAGACTTTACCGATATTTCACTTTTGGTTGACAATAGTATTTGATTACTAAAGCCGGCCCGTTTTAAGATATTCACCGGCGGCGTCGGTGAGAGGCATTGGTGTAACTTACAAAGACTTACTTCTTATGTCATGCCCATTAACAGTTGATTATGGTTGTCAGCGTACACTTGCAACTTTAATAAATCTATTGTCGTAGCCTCTGCTGTTTGTGCAGCCAGGTATACATATGTTTTATTTTTTGACACTTGTTTAAAATAAAAAATCTATAGAATCTCTAGGTAAATGAAACAAAATACACAATAGGCAAAATATTTTATTATTAATAAATGGAATAATGAATGCTAAACTTTTTGTAGGTTACAAAATAAAATAATATAAAAAATAATAAATGCCTCATTGATGTCCCCACATTATTGATTTTGTCTTATGTTGACGAGTTTTAAAATTTATGTTAATAAATTTAAGAGTGTAAAATATCTGTTTTTTTTTCTTAAAGCACTTTTTCTCGATATTTTAGAAAAAATTGTCGAAACAGCGGTAATAATCACATGACGTGGTGTTGAATTAAAGTAGATTAAAATTTAAAAAAAATTCGTTGAACAAATGACATTTTTTTTGTATAGAAATAAAATATCGATACCCTTGGTAATATTTAAATTTAGTGTAAATTTCATTTTGCATTCTCCTTAATATTCTTACCAAAAAACACTTGTGCATTTCTTGTAACATCAGAAAACGCCTTGGAAAATGCAAAAATATGATTTGAATATATAACAAGTATTTTTTATCGAGTAGTCCCTCCAATTTAACAATAATTAAGATGTATAAAAAAAACATATTTTGCCTAGATAAAGTTACTCACCCTTCAGGATCACGAGGAAAAGAAAATAATTAGCCAACGTTCCAGTATACCTTTTATTTTTATAGCTCTTATAACAACAAACGTGATAGGTAACAAACAAGAAATAAATAAAGTATATAAACACGTGCTAAAAGCACAGTAAAACTAATAATAGTATGTATAACCTTGAACGCAGTAAACGCACGAAACAAAACAAGCTGAGATAATCTACTGGGCGCTGCAAACCTGTTGATATGCGTAGTTCTAATCAATCCAGTCTTTTTGAAAGTAAGCGTCTAACATCTATCAGTTGAATTTTATGAATTTCCTTAAAGTTAAAAAGTTTTTTGTAACTATTAAGAATGGTGGTTGCAATACACCCGGAAAGTGTCTTTACTGGGCTCAATGGTTTTTAGGGCTCGCTCTGGAAATTGCCAGCTCGCTCAGTAATGAATCACTTTCCGGTCTTGTTACGTAAATAAGTATTAACAAAATGAAGAACGATTGGAAAAGCGACTAAACACACCTCATTTCTTGGGGTGGGTTAGGACATTGTTATAAATCTAAGGAAACACAAATATTTTTGAACGGAAGGCAGAACTCTCATAGGAAAATACATAGTTTGTCAATTCAAACAAGAGCTTAAATCTAGTTTTGTCTGTAAATTTGTTACTTCTATCAGGCTGGCCTAGCATATAGGACAATGTTTATATCTTTTGAACGGACGAAGGATTTTTTTCAAATTTGTTATGATTATATTAGACGTAATTTCCGATTATATGACGTAAAAATCTAACATGACCGATTTCCGGATTTGCCAGAACTGTCATGAAAATCAAATTTTCAAATGAGGTATTAGAGTGTATAGGTATATGTACTGTTTGACCAGGGAAAGAAGGCCTGGGAAAATAATGTGCCTTCTGCATTCTAAATGAAATAAATGAATTAGTGCCGGGCAAAGTTTTGTGATCGTTTATATCCGTACCTACTAATTGGGAGATATATTATATTCTTAATATAGGTTTCGCAGAGCGCTGGCTACTTATGGGAAATATTCTCCCTCCGCATTGATATAATTTTCCCTGGACTTTAGTTTATTGTTATCGTATTAAGTTTGGAAGAATGCTTACATAATACATAAATAGTTAATTTATTCTATAGAAATAACGAGCACTTTTCAAATATATTTTGGGTTTATTAAACTTTCAGAAAACTCATTAGTATCGTCCTCACAAATATGCTCTTTCAAGTTACATTTTGTTGGGTAATGACAATCAAAATTATCAAAACATTCAACGTTATAGCATCTGGAGTATGGAATTGTTGGATTTTGCAATTTTCCATTTGGACAATCACAAAAAAATAAATGTCCTCTAACGCTACAAGTTGTTGTTTCGTGGCAAACATTTTGTTCGCATGGATTCCAACACCTGCCATTTTTGCACAACATGTTCCTTGAACAATCATAACTATGTCTGCACTTAACATTTTTTCTATCTTTATAAGTTTTTCGTATACTTAAAAAAACGGAGAAAAAAAATCTCTTGTGTATTTATTCGAACGCATAGAACAAGTGGGATAATTTTCTCTTTCTGACTCCGTTAAAAAGTATATTTTTTTATCCTCATTGTACTTTAATAAAGTAATGTTTTCTATCAGTAAGTATTGTAATAGTTGGTTGTATTCTTCACATACCCATGGATTTGCGTCTAAAGCTACAACGCTAACGTTATCAATATTCAGAAAATCAGGATATTCAATGTTATTTAAGGATATCCTTAATTCTTCAACATACATACCAGAGGGTAAGGCTAAACCTGTTAATAAATTATCAGTTAAGTCAAGCTTAGTTATTGCCATATTGAAATGGAAAGTATCCTCTTCAATAATAGCTCCGATATCGTTATGACTGAGATCTAAAATTTTTAGATATGGAAAGTTTTTAAAATATATGGTTTCTAAATGGTTGTGTGAGAGCAATAATTCTTCAAGAGGGAACACTATATCCCCCACAATATGTTTTATCGCAAAAAATGAACCCTCAAATAATGTAAGATAATTTCCACTTAGATCCAATCTTTTCAAATTTTTCATATTATGAAAAGCACCCTGTCCAATAAACGCAATTTCGTTCCAACTAAGATCCAGATATGAAATAGGTAGTCCACTAAAAACACCATACTGAATTTCGTGAATATCATTATATGACAGATTTATATTCTCTAGTTTAGGCAGATTCCAAAAAAGCCCAGGCTTCCACCATGGTTATTTTCGCTCTCATTCCATGTATTACCTTTAACTCTGGTAAATTTATTATTGCACATCTTGGCAAACGAATAACTTTGTCAATAATTACTAGGTCAATATTTTGTAAATCAGTAGACTCATTCACTACTATATCCAGTAAGCATGACTTGCCCTCAATGCAGAAATGATATATTATCCTAAAAAATACAAAACGAACAGTAGAAATTAAAAAAAAAATAACAAGGAAAAAATAACGTTTTAAGGGCGGAATTTTCAATATTGTCCAACGGGCAATTCGGGGCGATTCAAATATTGGTAATTTGTTATTAATTTGTTATTTTTCGAAATTAATTTAAAAGGGAAATACAAAGACGATTTTAACTCCTTAGTAGATGTCTCCATTAAATATGTTGAGCAGATATTCAATCAGTTGGAATCACATCAACTCTTCGAATTTCAGTATGATATTCCAGCCTTGAAGGACATTCAAGAAGAGTTTTGAAAATGTGTCAGAATTTACACTCAAGCAGCACATTTAGTACTAGTGGAACAGTAAAGGTTTCCGCAACTAACAACCGTTACGTAATGGGGACGATCCGTCTACCAAGCATTCACCAAAATTGGAAATAGTTATTACGTAGCAATTACTATTCCGGAACCTTCCCTGTTACGTGTTGACAACTAGGTTATTACGTAAACGGAACGTAACCAAGTAGTAGAAGTGACTGACTATTGGAACAACTGTTTAGTGATAAGCGAGCAAACTATATTTTGCTCTTGTTTGAATAGCAAAATATTGTGAGCATTCACTCTGTGTGGAAATTAAAACGTTTACTTGTTTTTTGTAAAATGTTTACATGATGTGTCGATAAAAAAGACGTGCTCTATAGAATACTGTTTTTTTGAAAAAAGAAAATTGTTCAGAAATTATGTGTACAGGGTGGCCAAATTTCGATGTTTGTATAGGGTAACTCGGTAACTGTGGGGAGATACAAAAAATAGAAGACACATTCTCCATCTCGTTTTTTGAGACTAATTTACTTTTGTTTTCGAGTTATAAACAAAAGTTCGATTTTTCGACTTTTAGACACGTCAATATCTTGGTTGTTTATAAAGTAATGAAAAAACAACTTTTACATTCTTTAGGTACTTTTTTCTGTATAATACAGTGTCTTGGAGAAAATTAAAAAATAGTGTGCAATAACTTCGTGTCCGTAGTTTCATACTTGTTTTTTTTTGGGATATGGCACTAAACATTCTTTGCTTTTTTTTTAAATCAGAGTAGTTAGAATAGTGCTTCCGACTTCTGATATGTCGAGTTCCATGATAGGTAGAAACTTGATTTAAAAACATAAATAAACTAGACAAAAAAGTCTGTAACCGGAAATTATCTTCGAGTATACAGGGTGAGCCAAGACGATTGTACAGGGTCAAGAAACATTTTTTAAAATGTAATGCCATGTATATCAGAACATTTTTTGCAACCTCTTTGTGGCCGTGTTAATTGAAAAGGGCGTATCTGCAGTTTTGGTAATTTTCTGATGAGGTGTTATGAATACCTTTAATAGTTGACAGTTTAAGCTACATTTTTCGTTACTCACACAAGTTGTAACTTCAAGTATTGTAGTTGTAAAATACAAATAATTTTGGAAGAAGTAACCACGGATGGCTTAGTAATAAATATAAAAACGAAATGATCTCAAATCGAGCTACTTGCAGATACACCCTTTTCCATTAACACTGCAGTGTTATTGCCTCAATCCCAACCACTTGGATGTACTGATTTTTTTTTGTTGAAATTATGCAATCACTACAGTCACAATTATCGATTTTATGAAAAAAATATGTTAGTACCAGTTATGAGACATCTGTGTGATGATACTCAGCTATTTTCACTTCCTAAAAGTATACAGGGTGGCCAGAAATAATTTTTAAATTTACAACTATTTGTAGTGAATTTTCTCAATTTTTTCAAATGGAACACCCTATATATTTTTGCACCATGTGATGTAGAATTGAAAAATGAACATTTTTTTGTAAGAACATCCCTATGGCTATTTGTAACCATTTTCGACTTATCGAACAATAACTGCAAAATTCAGCAATAAAAATTAAAGATATTTTTAACTTCCCGCTAAGAAAATTGAAAATTTTCAGAAATCGGGAAGTTATTGGTTTCACCCCGGTTTTCGAAAATCGAGTTTTTGTCAGATCTCGACGTTTTCAGGTCCTAAGAAGCTATTCTGACCATTCCCACGATGGTGTCTGTATGGCTGTATGTATGTATGTGTGTGTGTATGTATGTGTGTATGTGTGTATGTGTGTACGGTGTTTGTAAACCTCACATAACTTTTGAACGGCTTGACCGATCGAAACGCGGTTTGCGGCATTCTAAAGAGGTTGACTCGACTTAGACTTCCTGGGAACCGATTCGGCCCAGTAGATTTTGAGAAATCTCAAAAATAAAATGTTCAAAAATTTGTTTTTTTCGGAATATCTTTTAGACTACTGAACCAATCAATTCCAAAATCTAATCAGCTCTTCTCCTTATAAAACAACGTCGATCATCGCATCAAAATTTGTTGATTCGTTCGAGAGATATCGATTACGAAAACTTCGCAAAAAGTGTTTTTTTTGAAATAACAATCAAAATTCCTGTCGGATTAATTTTTGGTACTAAGATAACTATTTGTACTTAAAGAACTGCGTTGAATGCCGTAAACTACATCAAAATCGGTTGATTCGTTCAAGAGATATCGATTACGAAAAATTCGCAAAAAAGTGTTTTTTTTTTTTTGAAATAACATTCAAAATTTTTGTCAGATCGATTTTTGGTATAAACATGTACTTGAAAAACTGCGTTGAATGCTGCAAACTGCATCTCGATTGGTTAATTTGTTCAAAAGATATCGCAGTTCAAAAATTACAAAAAAAGTGTTTTTTTAATATAACTTCGAGTTTTTGCACCTAATCATAGAGCTCAAAAATGTATGTGTATAATATTTTGAGCTCGGAGAGCTCAAAAAATTAACTAATACGTATACTTTTGAGCGCTTTAATCTCGAAAATAGCGGGAAGTTTCAGGGACGGCCTGCAGGGTCAACCGATTTTTTTTTTTGTAATTTAAGAGAAAAATATTATAAAAAGTCCACATGTTGCCCATTTTGATTGTCACACATTTCTATGTGTCTTTGGAATGGAAGTTTCTACTGTTCATAAAATTGCAGGAATGATACTTATAAAAGCATTTATTATCCCATCCTTCAAATTTTGGATTGTTTTTGATGTGATGTTATTATGGGCATCATGTCACTTGAATTATTTGAAAAAATATCCTCATTTTTAATTTTTATTGCTGAATTTTGCGGTTATTGTCAATAAATTGTCATCACATCGTCCAAAAATATACAGGGTGTTTCATTTGAAAAAATTGAGAAAATTCAGTTCAAAAAGTTGTAAATTTAAAAATCCTTTTTGGCCACCTTGTATCCTTTTAAGAAGTGAAAGTGGCTGAGTGTCATCACACAGATGTCTCATAACTGATACTAACATATTTTTTCTTAAAATCGATAATTATTGTGATTGTAGTGATATTTTTACTATACACGTGTAAATGGTATAAGTTCAACAACAACAAAAAAAATCATTACATCCAAGTGGTTGGGAGAAAGTCAATAATAATACAGGAGTGAAAAGAGACCACAAAGAGGTTTCAAAAAACGTTCTGATATACATGACATTTTATTTAAAAAAGTTTTACTTGACCCTGTACAATCGTCTTGTTCACCCTGTACATTTGAAAATTTCTGGTTATAGACTTTTTTGTCTAGTTTATTTATGTCTTTAAATCAAGTTTCTAGCTATCTTAGAACTCGAGATATCGAAGCCGGACGCACTATTGCCTCACCCAGTATATCAGTCTCTACCCCATTCCTAAAGGTCAGTTTTATTATCTTAGTTCAACTACAATTCAGCGTTTGAATTGAGGAACGCTGGTAACTGATTGGTTCATATTCAATTTAAACTATGATCTCTGAGTTAAACTGAGATTATGAAACTGGCACTAATAGTCTAATTTATACAAACCAATTGTTGGTAAAATGAAATTGTTTAATATCAGAACCGATCTTCTTATTGTCACAATACCATTCATGACTTTCGCAAGTATTAAACCAGAATCCATTACCAAAACTGTTAACAAATACAACATTTAATATCGCAAATAATGTAGCCACCAAATGCATACTTCACAATACATAACACTAAGATCAACTAATTGTAAGTACGACAGTTGAAATGGTATGGAGTATTTATAGACTATGATACTTTCGTTATTGTAAAGGTCAAAACATAAACGATAAAAATGTGAAATTTAAAAACATATAACAATATTTGATTTTAATTTCTTGAATGTTTAGTGACCTGCCATACAGGGTGTAACATAATGGAATATAATAAATGAAGAGGCGTCGTGTTCAAATTTAAGGATATGTTGTCATATAAACATTCACCCTTAGAACCTTCGCTTCTAAGATACAGGGCGTTAAAGTTTTCAAAAAAAAAGTATGCAGGACGGTCTTTAAGTGCAACTTTATGGCCCGCTGGTCCTATTATCGCCCTCGGGTGATAAAGTAATTTTATAGTCCGCTATACTTAAACTGGCTTCTACTTATCAATAGATAATGGATCACAGGTATATTGGACCATATACTTCAATGTTTTCATTTCTATAGAAGTTTTATTAAATGTATTTGACATATCTATACTATTTGTAATTATTTTATTTTGTTCTTTGCTAATTAATAATCCTAATTTTGTTGTTATTGTTGTTTTAGTATACAATTGTATAAATAGATTTCCATATATTTAACTTATTATTTCTATTTGTTTCTATTAAATTTTTTATAATAGTCAACCTTTCTTTTTCGATTTTTAAGAATTTTTTTATAATTTTGGTATTCCACTTTTAACTCTAGATTTTCGGATTTCGTTTAGTGGCTATAAACAGTGAATTTTTATGATTTATAGAATGTACCAGAGGTTTATTTTGAAAAAATAAAACCAGTATTTGATTGGGTGCTATTTTGATATTTTTCATAATTTTAGTGTTTTACTATCTGTGGCGGCTCGGAAGAAACACTGAAATTGAGAAACATTCAGATAATTTTAGTAAATACGTTAATACGCAAATATTTCTTTAGATGAACGAGCAATATTCTCCAACGTAGTTTTAGCAATACTGAAATCCAATGTTGCCAGCAAAATTTTTAGATTTCCCCGCTGTAAATTTTAAAAATACCCGATTCATTACTTTAAATTTCCCGAATATTATGTAAGGTTTAGAATGTATAAGGAATGAAATTAAAGTGAAAAATTAGAGTTTTATTTTTATTTCTTTTACCATACATTAATATTATACATGGAGTTATGAGGTTCAAAATTTAAGACTTTGAAACTGAAATATTTAATGCCCATCAGGAAAAAATTATATTACAAATATCTCAGCTGAGAGCTGGTCTGCGCATGACGAGTAAACTTTAACGTGTCATCAAGGTGGTTAAAGTTGTGCACACATGGAGTGTTACACCGACAATTTACGAACGACATTAATATTTACCACTTTTCGAACGGCTAGTTGCACTCTGTATATTGCTTAGAGTAATTTCGAACGACCTCCTGGAGTCTAGATATAAAAATCGAAAGCGCTTAGAGCGTCAATAACAAGAAACAGGCATAGAAATACATGACAATTATTTCTTTCACTGCCAGTAGATGTCACTACTTACAATAATTATCAATTAATTAATATAAAATACGATTGAGCATACTTCGTTTATTTTAAGCTCCTATCATATTTTTAATATTTTTCACTTTCTTCTTAAATACCCGGTTTTACCTGCTTCCATTTTTTACCCCATGTATATATCGAAATACCCAGTTTTTGGGTATTTACCCGGAAATTGGCAACACTGCTGAAATCTGCTTTTTCTCGCATGCTTCTCCCAACAGGCGCAGGCGCCCTGACGCAATCGTTAACTTTCGTTCGGACTTCGTATTCAGACGGGCAATTGTAAATTGTGCATACCACTAGTCGTGTATCTAGTGGCCTGGCTAGATTTGTATATTTAAGCAATATTCTTTTGGCAAAAAGCATTTTTCACATCACAACCACAAATCCACGATATTTATTATAAATGTCCGAATTAAATGTTTGTGTTTTACTAGAAACAAATCGTTTTATGTTTAAATTCGGAGTAGGTCTTTCTAGTCTTTTTATTTCAATTTTGTCGGTGGAAGACCAATTACAAAATGGCCACGATATTAAACTTTGCACAGAATTAATTTTTACGATAATAAAAATGCCGTTCATACACGTATACCTACAAAAAACTAATTTGGCTAAATCCCTGAGTCCTGAAGTTACTACTAAGTTTGCCCTTGTTGAACATTTATGGAATAGACTCTCATGGAGATGGGAGAGGCTGAGAGCTCGTTAATGCCTAGGACTGCTATAGAACTAATTGGTTTGTTGGCTGTATGCAAACCAGTGTCGATGTCTAATCTAAACAGGAGCGGTAGTGACGGCACCGGATTGCAACGGCATCGAAAGTGATAGGAGTGGTAGCGACTGCGTCGGGTTACAACGGCACCGAAAGTAATCAGTGTTTTTGGTAAATTATGTATTATAAATTATAACCAGTTAAATCGAATATATTGCGTTGATTATTATTAGGAAAAAATAAATATAAATTTTCTCGTTATCGTTAATGGGGGATGCATAAACTTGCAACCAGCGTCCAGCCATTCAATTGCCACGGTGCTTGAAGCACGTAGATGTTTTGCTGGCTCCGAGCAAGAGGGCTCAGAAAAGAAATATCTATAATTTTAATAGTGAAATAAATTGTTATTGAATTGAATTGAATTGAATTGCAAACCATAGCAATAACCGCCACTGATCTAAATCATTTAAATAGCTTCTGAATATTGCTTTTGACCTGTTCAATAAGTGTACTAAGTTTTATTTCATGTATGTTTTATGGTTCAACTCTGTATACATATTGCACAATATTTAGACTCATGTTGTGAAAGTGGTCGATTTTTCAGGTGACGTTAATTGTTCTCTTTTTTTTCTTGATTAATAACGAATACTTTTCAAAGGAATTTAGGTTTTTGTTATTAAATCTTCATAAAACTCATCAGCAGGATTGCCTTCACAAATATGCTCTTTCATGTTACATTTACCTGTAAAACCACAATCATAATCATTAAAACACTCAACATTATAGCATCTGGAGTATGGAGTTCTTGGATTTTGCAATTTTCCTTTTTGGACACTCACAAAAAAATAAATGCTCACTAGTTCTACAAACTGTTTTTTCTTGCACACATTTTGTTCGCATGGATTCCAACATCTACCATTTTTGCACAACATATTCATTGGACAATCGTAATTAATTCTGCATTTAGGATTTTTTGCATCTTTGTAAGTATCTCTTATACTTAAAAAATATAAAAGTGGTTCTACTGTGTTTTTCTTTGGAGTTATATAACAAGTGGGATAATTTTCTCGTTCCCGACTCAGTTAAAAAGTATATTTTTGTATCCTCATTATACTTCAATAATGTAATGTTTTTTGTAAGTAAGTATTCTAATAGTTGGATGTATTCTTCACAAACCCATGGATTTGCGTCTAAAGCTACAAAGCTAACGTTATCAATAATCAGCAGATCAGAATCCTGAAAGTTATTGGAGGATATCCTTAATTTTTCAACATACATACCAGAAGGTAAAACCAAATCTGTTAACCAATTGTCAGTTAAGTCAAGCTTAGTCATTGCGATATTGGAAGGGAAAGGTACCCTTTTTGGGAAGAACTATCATGTAGTTATGACTGATATCTAAAATTTTTAAATGTGGAAAATTTTTTAAATACATCGTTCCCAAATTGTTATGTGAGAGCAGTAATTCTTCAAGGGGGAACTCTGCGGATCCTGTTATATGTTTTACGGCAAAAAATGAGCCGTCAAATAATGTAAGATAGTTTCTGCTTAGATCCAATGTTTTTAAATTTTTCATCCCATGAAAAGCGCCCTGTCCAATAAATGCAACTTCGTTCCAACTGAGATCCAGAAAGGAAATTGGTAGTCCAGTAAAGACACCATATTGAATTTCGACAATATTGTTATATGACAGATTTATTTTCTCCAGTTTAGTCAGATTCCAAAAAGACCATGCTTCCAATGTCGCTATTCCGGCATTCATCCCGTATATTACCTTTAAATTTGGAAAATTTATTATTGTACATCTTCGTAAGCGTCTAATGGTTTGAATAATCATTAGGTCAACACTCTGCAAATCTGTAGTCTCATTCTTTAATGCATCCAGAATGCACCATTTGCCAACGACGCATAAGTCATATCTTGTTGCCCTAAAAAATACAATACAGAAAAGAAAACCGAGAAAAAATAACGTGGAATTGAATATCTTTATTGTAGGAGTTGTGTGGCAACTTACTCTTCTATGTATGTTCAAGCAATTTGTCGTCAAAATTTGAGAGTCCAAGTCGACATTAAGTTCTCAAGTTCTTAAGCTCTTATTTTTGTACAGCAAATAAAAATTCAATTTCAATTAGTTTTTTGACATGCCTGTACTTTGTGATCAGCAAACTGGCTTTAGAAGAGATGGAGTGTAAGGTACTTACTTGGTCTGTATATGGATTGATTTCGTTCTAATTGTACAGTTGTACAGAAATACAAATTGTGTGTATCTAAACATGTAACTAGTTATCGGGTATGTTACGTATTATATATTTATGTAATATTCAACTCCACATTATTTTGATATGATTATTTCGCTATATAAAAGGTTATGTATGGTTAGGATAATGAGTTGAATTATCCACCTTATTACAAGTTTCATCTCGCATAGCGTGAATGGATAGAAAATTTAATTCTTTATATTTTGAACCCTGCGTTTTTTAAAAATGTACAGCATACATTGACGTAGTTCTTGACAAAACACCAAAATACTAAATATTGCATCAACGCGCGTTCCGCCAACCAAGTTGGCATCATCTGGAGATGATTAAAACTTACCTTATGCTAACAATCTACCCTATTTATACCTAAACTGTTGTCATGGTTTCGTGACACTAACCTGTAGAGCGGGCTATTTGAAAGTGGCCCTCTCTTACTATTCATACTATTTTTACACTTTATGATTTCCAAGCTTTCAAATGCATCCAGCTGTCTAATATTTGTTACAGTCCTAATTAATCTTAAATTGCTAATATCATTTTTATGGTTGTTCTCAAAGTGGGCAAGCTAGATTTATCTGTACCAAATTTGATGAGCTATGTCCTTAATCTAGTGAATTTAGTTAGTTTGTCCCTACTTTTATTACAGTATTGTAAATCCCGACTTTTCGTTTGTTTTAATTTTGTTTTTGGATTACCTAAAAATTGTTGTAGTTTATTTCCCGATGAATTCATTTTAAAATTTATTATACAGGGGTGAATGAGGTCGAGGATCGTTTGGTTTCTCTTAATTGAGGTGAGGATTCGAGGTAATTTACGTTAAAATAGGAAATTATTTTATCACATAAACTTTCAGAATATCCATTACTCGCACCTATATCCTTAATCAATGCTTTTCCTTGTCGAATCTCTCCTTATTGAGGGGGAAACTTATTAGGCGATGAAACAGAAAATTAAAACTCGCCATTTTTTGTTGGGCACAATGGTGAGAGTCCTTAGGGATATATTTTAGTGTACTGGTATCTTTTCTGTATATGTCAAATTCCAACTTATTTTCACTATTTCTAATTATTAATACATCCAAGAATGGTAGTTTTCCAGAGTTTTTAATTTTATATGTGATTTTAACCGACGCGAAACAACTGACTTTAATTTAAAAACATAGTTGCCAATATCAGTGACTTTTGTATCAAACACTGCAAAAATGTCATCCACATATCTAAACCAACCCGGGGGAAATACTTGAATTCTTATTTTGCGTTTAATTCGTATCTGTTCATGAAGAAACTTGCAATAAATGGTGAGAAAGAGTTACCTATTGCTGTTCCTTCATGTTGTTCGAAGAAATTGTCATTGTATCAAAAGCAATTTTGTTTCATGCAAAATTTAGTGATTTGCAGATATTCTTTTTACTACATCTTGACAGATTTGTTGATTCGAGTAGATCCTTAAGGTCTGTGGTATCGGAAAACTTGAAAACAATGAACAAACGTCAAAGGGTATCAAAATTTCACCTTCATGCAACTGGATGTTTTTCACCTTATTAATGTAATCGTTGGAATTAATCACAGATAAACTAGGTGGTGCAATAGGTAAATTTTCGAACTCCTCTGTTAACCATTTTGATCGGTGATAAGTCGGCGGTCCAATTGCTAAAACAATAGGACTCTCCTGATTTATGTATCTTGGGCAAGCAGTACAATCTAGGTACACTTAGGTGAGATACATGTAACCTCCTATTTAAAGCTAAGTAGTAAGGTTGTTGCAGGATTTAAGTATATTTCTTACTTCAGTCATCATTTTTGGTAATGAATTTCTAGAAATTTTTTTATAAGAAGGTTTTCTACCCTTTCATATTAGTCCTCTTGATCTAAAATATAAACCTTATTGTCATTATCAGCATTTAAGTAAACAAAATTTTCTTCAGGCAACCGTTTGATAATTTTCTATCCTTTGTGAATTTTGACATTTTATTTACGTTAGTGACAATATTTGTCGAGAATTGATTTCTGCAAGCTTCCCTGACAAATCCTTTAGAGGAATCAGGATGGTATTGAATTAAACTTTCTACATTTGCAATAATCTCCAGTAAAATGTTTTCAGTCAGGTAAAGCAAAATTTAATCCCTTGTTAAGATCAATTTCTTCTTTATCAAACGACTGTGAGGATTGATTTTCAACAATGTTGAGATCTTTTTTGAGGAACACTTTCTTTTGACATACTGCTGATTAATCTTTTGAATTTTTTATTTTGTGACGACATTTTCTTAATAAATTTAACGATAATTAAAAATATGTTCCTCTAAAAGTCACACCATTGTTTATGTTCTAAATTATTTAACTAAGTATATAAGCTCTTTGTAAAGTCCATATGCTTATAATTCAAGCGTACTTCGTTTACTGTACATATATTTAATTTTTTAATTCAGCCATGTTTGCTTTGCAGAATGTAGTATATAGTGTTTTGGCGTTTTGTGGAAAACTACGTCAAAAGTTCCAACCCACTTCAGGACAAAAATGTACAACTCGTAAAAAATATAAAATATGTGACAATGGATGGTTTTTGCCTTCTATAGTAGGCAACTTAGAAACGGTACAGGTGGTGACTTTTCAGAATCTGAAGAGGGGACCTACTTGATGTGATAAAAAAAATTTTTTTTTGTTAAGGACGATTCCCTAATATGGCGGCTATAATGGATTATACAGAGTGTTCGCGTAAAGGTAATCACTATTTTACGCGCATGTAGTACTGATCAAAATAAGCCAAAATGTGTTAACAAACGTAGGTGTAAAAATCCCGGGGCCACAGCCCACCAAAGAGGCTATTAAAATCTATTTTCTTGAATATTTTGAGAACTGTAAAAAAGAAACTAATAATATTTTGTACGTAGAAGTATTTTTTGTGCTTAATAAAACGGTATAATCTAAATTTCAAAATCTTTCAGAGGCGGTCATGTTGCAGGGAGTCTCATGGATGCTACTCCCCTATTTTTTGCTCTTTCTCTCATTCCAAAACGTCATAAATCCAGCCACTTTTGAGAAAAGCGCATTTGAAAATTTTGATACGCACCTCTAAAATGAGCGTTGTAGCCTAATGGAAAATAATTAAAATTTAAGAATCACATTCTCCTGGTAAACAAAATCAATTACTGGTTTTCTAGCACAGTAACTTGAGACAGTATTTGTCACAAACATTAGTATTTCCTAGGAATTTCTTGAGACATTTTCAAGAAAATATTCCAGCATCGGCTCAGTGCTTATGCGTTAGCCAAGGGGCACCGGGTTCGATTCCTGGCTTGTGCGTGGATGTGTTGTGGCGTTTTTAAATACCGAGACAACAGTTGACTAGTCGTTTTGTGTGAATAGTCATTATTTCTCTAGAGTTCGAGCCTCAGCAGCGACATCTCACAAATGTCGAAGGGAATGATTGTTGTGTGTACCTGTCGTTGTTAAATGGTAAAATAGCGATACGCTAAACTCCACCAGGACGTTAATATAAATAAAATCTTAAAAAAAAGTTTTTGCGGATAAAAATAATGGATAATATTATTCTAATGAATAATTGGCGGACACCCATTAGTCATTGCACGTGTGGAAATGCATTATTTTCATGAAGAAATGGTGGATATTCATTACACGTATGGTCGTGGGGATGGAAATTCAGTTTTGGCTCCTCGTTTGTATACAGAGCGATACCTCCATTTAGCATTGTCATCACATTCCCTATTCGCTAGGCTTCATCAACACATAAAGGAATCTGTAGGATTTCAGCCAGGTGCAAGTGATCGTGACATTCAAAGGACTGTGCGAACACTTGAGGTGGTGTGCATACATAAAGCGTTGGAGAGAAATCCAGGAACCAGCGCAGCGTAATGATAATCGCAGCAAGACAAGACATCTTATTCAACCATTTGAAGAATCTTTCATGAATAAATTTTGTATCCTTATTACATACGAAGAGTGCAAGGGCCTCTCTGCACAGGACTACCCAGCTCGCCGACAATACTCTAAATAATTGCTACAAAATTACAGAAAACTCTAACTTTACAACGGAGATTCTTATTTAAGGATGGCATATTTAACTATCATGATTAGAGTCAATGGGCAGAGAAGAATCTTCACGTCATATTTAAGTCAAAGATCAGCATATTTTTCCATTAATTATTGGCAGGAATTGCTGGGGAAACACTAATTGGGCTAGTTGTTTTGTCCAATATGCTAAACGGATTGAACTATCAGTTATCACAATTACTTGGTTAATGATTTACCCAGCTATCTATGAGCTATGAGCTATGAGCTACCAAATCTTTCAAACCATTTTTATTAGTATAAGTTGCCAGATGTAACATGCAATATATAAGCAAGGAACACAAATTATAATTTAGTACCTCTCATCTGTACTCTTGAAAAGGGCCTAAAAAGCCGAAACACGTGTAGAGTGGAAATACAATTTTGAAACATTTAACAGGGCTAATCGAACCAGTGTTTGTAAGGTAATTTTTCAAAATTTATTTCATCCACACGGTTTGGTCAAATTACACCAAATTTGGAGGATCAGTAGTTGAAAGTGTACTAGAGGGTACATGTATATCTATTTTAATTAATTTTCACTTTATATAGGGAAAATTTATACTGTAAATATAAGTGAAATTTGAACGTGATTAGCTCCTGAATTATGATATCAATTGGTAAAATTCGAGGTAAAATTCATACATGTCGTCTAGAATGAATCTTCATAATTATGCTCAGCAAGTTTCAAACTTTTATTCCGTACTATTTGGTTAAAAAGAATTGTCTAAATAAGTATCTTTGTCACTACAAATGGAGCAAGGAAGTGTTACCTCTATCGGGAATCGCACCTCAATGAAGTCGGTGAATAAAACGTCCAGTGAAGGTATAGTCAAGAGCAAAATTATTCAGCGGCGCATGTATAAAAACTTTCTAGAGTGACACAGCTATCCGAAGCTTTTTCCCGACTAGGCCCCTTAAAAGCAAATTTTCTTTGTTTATTTAAAATACCTATGAGATGTTGCTCCAATTCAAAGCCAAAGCATATGTATGGCCACCCCATTACTTTCGGTATGTGAGGAACCATTTGAACCAGGTATATGGTGTAAATTGGATTGGACACCAAGGACCTATTGCATGGTCCCCCTTCTCTTCGGATTTAAATCCCTTGGATTATTTTTGTGGGGGTTTCTCAAAATGAAGGTATATTCCACCCCCGTGGTGGATGATGTAGTTGACCTACACCAGCGAGTGCAGAAAGTTTGTTAATAAATTATTGTGATGCTGGGAATTATTGAAATGGTACGCTTTTATTTGAGGAGAAGGGTACTGGTATGTGTTCAAAGTGGCACATTGAATATTTATTATAACATAGTAGGGTTTTGAGTTGTTTCTGAGATGTATTATTATTAATTATCAATTGTAAATCTAGTGAAAAAGTTTAATGAAAAACTTCGCGTTTCCATATTAAAAACCTTGGCACCGAGGAGGGAGAGTGTTCCCTTGCCCCCTCCCCTTGGCTCACCATGTTTATAGAAACTTTTTTGATTTATTTGAATGGATACCATAATGTGTCTGTTCCGAAAAGCCTAAATTTAAAGAAATTTAAAGAGGAAAGTCGTTAATCAAAAAAACGTGTGCATCAAAATCTTCAAATGCATTTTTTTCAAAAAACGGATGGGATTATGATGTTTTAGAAAGAGTACTTTTTCGATGTAAACTTACTTGAAAACTTTATCAAAACTAAGAAAAAATACATACAAAAGAATTGAGGAGAAGCTTCCCTCCAACAGGACAGTCCCTGAAGAGTTTTGAAATTTAGATCATACCATTTTGTTAGCACAGAAGGTTGCTCCTATGTACGAAATTTTAGTTTATCTTTTATGATTTACGATATAGATCCAAAAGAAACCTAGGTTTTCGTAGCCTTTGTGGTAGACTAGAGCTCCCACAAAATATAAACTACGTTTATATTTTGGCTCATTTTGATGAGTATTACATACCCGTAAATTCCCGAATACTTTAACCCGAACACCCTGTAAAATATGTCACAAATATTTGTAAAGTTGCAAGTGGATGAAATATCAGTTTCTGTATTTTTAACATCTTTTGTTATACAAACCAATTTTCATTATGATGGAATATTTTAATATCAGAACCGATCTTCTTGTTATCACAATACCATTCTGGATTTTGGATTTCGCAACTTGACCAGAATTTATTAATAAATCCATTAACGATTACAACATTCAGTATTGCAAATAATGTAGTTGTCACCATATACATACTGCACTGTGTTTGACACTATACTGAATTAACAATGAAAATTGTGATTTTATTATCTGAAATGAAATGGGGTATTTATAAACAGTGATACTTTGTACTAGGTTAAAGGTTAATATAAAATGTTTGTTCATGAAGGAAAAAAATAATATTGCTGCCAAATATCCAGACATTTTTAGAGGTCGCTACCAATTTTTAAGGTTAAACTTTAAGCCTTTCCTACTTTTTAGTTCTTAATCCTATAACATACAGTTATTATGATCATTTTTGACATATTTCAAATAGTTGGAAAAAGTTTTGTTAGGTAAGGGTCGTTTTGAGAAAAACTACTTCATCAACTTACGACGTTTCGGTAAATTTTATTACCATCCTCGGGGCAATACAAAATATAAAATTATGATGTAAGTATAGAAATAAAAAAATGTAAATTAAACATTATGTATACCACATGTGGAACAAACAATAAAAAAAATTAATAAATAAATAAATAAACGGATATATGCACCTACACATAGATAGATAGATAGATAGAAACATTTTATTTCCCCACAGTATGCACATACACATACAATATACAATAACAATAATGAAATAAATTTTACATTATAACAAATATGTACATATATGATGCATACTAACAGCTATTAAAGCTTTAGAGAAAATGCTAATCAAACAATAAAAACTAATAAAACATTTTATTTTCATATTATAATAGAATTTTGAAACAAAAGAAAGAATATATAAATAAAATAAACAATAAATACGTTCGTACACATGTATATACGCATACCTACATATATGTAAACACATATACACTCTCACGCACATATAGACAATCTGAACTTTTAACTAAAATCTTATTAAAAAATTCATTTAAGTCATAGAAGACTTTAGCTTTTAATATATTTTTGATTTCGTTCTTATATGCATTAAGATGATTCTGCTTGACCGATTCTGGCAAATGGTTGAATATTTTAATACCTGCATATATAGGACCCTTTCTATTTACATCTAAATTATATAAGGGTGTCAAGAGTTTATTTTTGCATCGTGTATCACGATCATGATTTTCTGAATGTGCGGGCAGTTTATTTTGTTCTTTATGTATAATTATACTAATTTTTTATATATACAAATTAGTTAACGTAAATATGTGATCTCTCTTGAAATACTCTCTACACAACTCCCGTGCTTTTAGACCATAGAGTACTCTTATGGCTTTTTTTTGTATTAAGAAAGTACTTTTGGCATTAGTTGATGTTCCCCAGAATTCTATTCCATATTGCATAACAGAATACAAATTAGAATAATATACTGTTTTACCTACACTAAAACCGATGTTTTGCTTAATTGTGTTTATAGAAAAAAACGGCATGACTTAATTTTTTATTTAACTCAATAATGTGGATTTTCCAGTCTAATTGTTGATTTAAATGAATGCCAAGAAATTTTTGTGCATGTCGTGGGAACGACTTCTCCACTATTTGTTGATACAACTGCATCAGGTAATTTTTTATTTGGTTGAAATATGATACTGAATGTTTTGTTAAAATTTAGCACTAACTTATTGGCTGCAAACCAATTAAACAGATCTTCTAGTACTATAATTGTTATATTTACTAATTCACCCAGGTCACTGTCTTCAAGTTATGCTTGTATCATCAGCAAACTGAGGAAATTTCGCTAATAGAAAATTTGGTACTATGTCATTTACATATATTAAAAAAAGAGTTGGTCCAAGGATGGACCCCTGAGGAACACCACATTTAATATAATCAGGGTTTGATCTCATTCTGTTTATTTGTTCCCCTCACTAGATATTATTTCCACGGACATAGTACGGTTGCTTAAATATGATTTAAACCACTCATTAACAATACCTCTTAATCCATAATATTCCATTTTGTCGAGTAATATTTTGTGATCGACGCAATGAAATGACTTGGATAAATCGCAAAACACTGTAATTCGTATGTCTTTATCTTCCAATACTTTATTTATGTTACTGATTAGATCAAAAGTCGCAGCTGTAGTATTTTTTCCATTTCGAAAGCCAAATTGTGATTCTGAAAATATATGATTTTTTCTAAATATTTAGTAATTTTGTCTTTAACAACCGCCTCTAGAATTTTTAAAATTACCGATAAAAGAGATATTGGTCTGTAATTAGCGATTTCCATTTTTTCGCCTTTTTTATACAATGGCTTAATTATCGCGTGTTTAAGGAACTCTGGAAATGTTCCAGTAGACAGTGATAATTTAATTAAGTAAGTCATCGGTTTTTTCAAACAATCCACTTGTTCCTTTATTATCGTTATAGGTATATCATCATAGCCCGTACTATTTTTTTGTTTAAAATTATTAATAATTCCTTTTACATCTGTTACTGTTATTGGGCTGAAAAGAAAAATGAATTTTCGTTGTTACATTTTAATGTTCTGACATATTCCATGGCTTAATTTTTAATTTTTATATTTTTTTGTTACGTTTTCTGCTATATTTAAATAAAATTTCTTGAATTCTGATGCAACTGTGTGTGGTTCTGAAATAACTGCATTATCATCGTTTATAATATCAAAGTTTGGACGTGGTTTATTTGCTTTTTGTTTTATATATGAATTAATTAATTTCCAGGTGGATCTTATTTTATTATCTGAGTTTACTATATAATTATTAGAAAAAATTTTGTTTTGCTACAAATATGATGTTTTTCAGAATTTTACAATAAATGAGCATATGATTTACGAAAAATAAATTTGTAGAAGAATTTTTTTTTAAAGTGTAACAGAGAACGTTTGTTACGACATGATGTTATTTTATTCCTTCTGCCATCCATTCAGGACACTTATTTTCATTGTTGATTTTTATGAGCTTGACTGGAAAGGCTACGTTAAAACAACTATCAAAATACTCATAAAGAATTTCGTAAGCGTCATTTACATCGGTTTTAGTGTACAGGAGAGTCCAGTCAATTTCTAAGACTAACTTTTGAAACAAGGCTTTATTTTTTAAACTGAATATCCTTTTCTTCAACATCATAGAACTAGAGTTATGGGAGCTGGTTTGAAGTGTAATTTTTTGTCCATAATGATCGCTGAAACCGTAATCATCATTCGAAACGTTTAAGATTTTTTCAGTATCATTGATTAGTATATTGTCGACTGGTGAATGATAATTATTCATGACTCTTGAGGGCGCGGTGATAGTGATAGATAAGTTAAACATGTTTAGCACATTTAAAAATTAATTTTTTTTACGTTCTCATTTTCGAGATGTATGTTAAAATCCCCGCAAACCACATATACGTGATTTGGGAACAGTTTATTTGTTTCAGATATTAAGTTAAAGGTAAAAGATATTATAAAATACATTATATGATTCACCCTGACACGCTGATGACCTATAAATGCAAATTATTATAATCTTTAATTGTTTGCTTACAACTGCAACGTACTCAAATTCTTTTTCTTTTATTTCTGTATCAAGTTAACTACATTTTCAAAATCTCAATAGTTTTTTGTAATGATCAAAACCGCACGGTGTATACTGTCTTCTGCAGTAGCAAAAGTTAAGCTGTAACCATCGTAAGATGCACAGTATTCCGTATTTAACAGCCAATGTTCTGTGATACAGAGAACCTGAATTTCAGAGTTATCTGCTAAAAAAGTTGAATGTCATGTACTTTGTTAGATACGCACCGAATGTTTTGATGGTAAATAGTTAAGTTGTCAATTAGTTTTTTTCTGCGTATTTCTTCTCAGTATTCTTTGTTGTTGAAGGAAGCTGCCGAGAGCATATACACAATGCACATGCACACACATATAAATAGATATTAAAAATAACAACATATTAACAATTATTAAAAATATTTAAATACACTTTTTTAGAGCATCTCAAAATCAAATTTAACAACATAATATCACACTTAGCAAAACTAATTACTCGTACATATGCAGTGATGATAATATCTTGAAAGATGACAATACTTACATTAATTATGAGTTTTTTCTGGTCACCATAAAAATTATGTAAAACAGGAAACAAACAGATAAAATTATTGGGTATTAGGAAGTATTTTACTCTTATGTATTTACATATCATATAACATATATATAACATATTGATCATATTTTTGTTAAGTCTGACACATTTAATAACAAAAATATTGAAATGCATCCTTCCATTTTACAAACGTCTCTGACTGATCATTATACTATAGTATTAACAATTAATATTTGCAAACCTCAGTTAAATATAACAGATAAAAAAAATATTAAAAAGATTAATTATGAGAAATTAATATATTCATTACAAAATGAAAAATGGGAAGATGTATTAAGTTGTGATGATGCTGAAGAAGGAAATTTTCTGTTTATGTCTAAACTGTCAAACTATATTGAAAATTCCTTAAACATATCCAAAATTACAAGTAAAGCTCATAAAATCAAACCATGGATTACAATTGGTCTTATAAGAGCAATAAGACGTAGGGATAAAATGAAAAAACAGATAACAGAAAATTTCACTCTTGATGGCAAATTAAAATATAAACAATACAGAAATGAATTAGGTAAGTAAAATAATAAAAAAATGCAAAAAATAACCATTATAAACAAAAAATTCTTGAATCCAATAAAAACTACAAACCAATATGGGGTATAATAAATAAGGTGACAAATAAGGATTTAAATAAGTATACAAAAACTATTAATTTAAAAGACAAAGATGGAAATATAATAACAAATAACAAGGATAAAGCAGATCGGTTTAATGAATTCTTTATAAATATAGGACAGAAATGGCTCAAAAAATTGTATCTGTTCAAAATCAGTTCTTAAACAAAAATAGGCCAAAGAACTCTTTATTTTTAAACCCAGTAACTGACCATGAAATAATTTTTAACATTTCTACATTAAAAAATAACTCTTCCCCGGGACCAGATGGAATATCATCTAAACTTATTAAAACTGTTCATTTGTACTTAATAAAACCACTTCAGCACATAATCAATTTAACTTTTCAAACATATAAAATACCCAAAGAGTGGAAAATGTCAATAGTAACCCCAGTTTATAAAAGAGATGATCGTACAAATCTAACAAATTACAGACCAATATCCCTTATCAATAACTTTGGAAAAATATTTGAAAAATGCGTGAAAAAAGGATCACAGAATTTTTAGATAAACAAAACATTCTTTCCAATAAATAGTTTGGATTCAGATCTAACAAAAACACTGAGGATGCAGTTTTTAAGCTTACCAATTTAATAATGAAAAATTTAAATAAACACAAAAAGTCTCCTGCCGTATTTTTAGACTTGGCTAAGGCTAAGGCATTTGATAGTGTGTGTCATAAAACTCTAATAACCAGGCTCGAATGGGCGGGAGTAAGGGGTCACTCGTTGAGATTGTTTGATAATTACTTGAGTGATTGAGAACAAAAGTAAAAATTGCAGAATCATTGAGTGATTCTCGAGTAATCCCAACAAGGATACCACAAGGCACTGTTCTAGAACCTGTTCTCTTTCTTTTGTATATAAATTCAATTGGAGACATCTTAACTGATGCAAGCGTCATTTCATATGCAGATGACACTGCTATAATATTTTCAGGCATAAACTGGACAGAAGTATACAGAAAGACAGAGAACGGGCTCAGTGAAATTCAAAACTGGCTAAACAATAGCCTTTTTGAGCTTAAATATCAAAAAAACGAATTACATGACATTCTCCACTACAGTTGCTCATCAACCACATATAAATCTTATTAAAATACATACAAATAACTGTATAGAGAACCCAGCGACAATGTGTTACACCTTCAAATCATTACACCTTCAAATCATGATGCATCGATAGCCAATATTCCTAACCAGACATAGACCGGTTTCGAACTTATTTGTTCTCTTCAGTATGCCATAGGCCATGGAACAGACAAATGATAATGGCCAACCTGCTAGTTATATATGAAACTTCTCATATGGTCTGAATGCTACTATCCGACCGACATCATAGATGTCTCTGTGGCGGATAGCGACTTGCGACGCAGCAAGTACCGAGAGCGGCGACCCCTAGCCCAGGTGGACTAAACTATTTGTCGTCGCAAGTCGCTATCCGCCACAGAGACACATATATATATATATATATATATATATATATATATATATATATATATATATATATATATATATATATATATATATATATATATATATATATATATATATATATATATATATATATATATATATATATATATATATATATATATATATGTATCATAACAGGTTACAAACAAAAGACCTTTAGTGTCTATTGGTGATGACACGAATGAGATTCTTTCTTAACGTTAAAGTATACAAAACTAACGAGAAGAGATAAAAACTATCACAGATAAGAAAGAAAAAACCAACGATTATTTGCAATACTGGCAAGGATTGATTATTTGTTTAATATTTTGTAAATAATACATTTTAAATTATAGTTATTTTTTACCTAATCTATTAATAAAATTAAAATAACATATGTTAAGGTTCTCAATGTGTTTGCTTGAATTAACTGACTTAATCTTCTTTTATATTGACAATTTCTTGAAATCTTTTTTTGCAAGATTATGCTGTTTGCCAATTATTGTACGTCTCTCATGTGTCCTTTCTTTCTAATTTTTAAGTGTCTACTTGTTTGGCCCATATAACTCTTTTCACAATCCTTACACGATATTTTGTTAATGACATTTGAATGCAATTCTTCTGGTGTTTCCACTTTTATATTTGTAAACGTCGGCAATTTGATGAAGTAGTTTTTTCAAAATAAGGATCCTTACCCAACAAAACTTTTTCCAACTATTAAAAAGCCGTTCTAAAAACTTTTCTGTTACATACTTTTAATGCTAAATACGATGAAAATGTTAAATTTCATCTATATTTCTCACTTTCCCATTTATAAGAAAAAAATATTAGAAAAATCCGTAAAATGTGATGCAATATTTAAAAGATATATATAATTGGAATTTTTTTGTGGTGTCGGATATAATAAAAGAAATATTAGTACCTTTCGAGATACAAACGTTTCAAGTGAAAAAAAAATCAAAATAATTACCAAAATTCTTACTTATAACGATTATGTACTATACAACTATGTGTTTCTTTTTTTTTTAGGTTTTGAAAAAATAAGATTAAAGCTGATAACGTATGATTTCATTTTAACTTTGGTTCGTTATTTTTTTAAATCTCCCATAATTCAAGATACTAACTTGAACTATTATAGTTCAAGATATAAATTAAACTTTAAGGCTCATTTACACGATGCGAGTTACTGGGTGACCAATAAGTCAGGTGCTGGCCACTTAACTGAGTAGAGAACTACTGGACCGTTCCTAACCCTATTGTTTACACAGTGCTGCATGCATACCACGCCGGTACAAAGACAAACTTTCTTTAAAAAAAAAGGATTTTTAAGGTAGAGTTATCATTCGTAACTTTTCTTTAATACTGTGTGATGAAATATTTTTATAATATTTCATCACACAGTATTAAAGAAAAAGTTACGAATGATAATACATGATGAGGTGAATAAAAGAAGAAGAATGTTTGTGTTTTACTAGAAACGAATCGTTTTATGTTTAAATTCGGAGTAGGTCTTTCTAGTATTTTTATTTCAATTTTGTCGGTGGAAGACCAATTACAAAATGGCCTCGCTATTAAACTTTGCACAGAATTAATTTTTACGATAATAAAAATGCCGTTCATACACGTATACGTACAAAAAACTGAGTTGGCTAAATCCCTGTGTCCTGAAGATACTACTAAGTTTGCCCTTGTTGAACATTTATGGAATAGACTCTCATAGAGATGGGAGAGGCTGAGAGCTCGTTAATGCGCAGGATTGCTATGGAACTAATTGGTTTGTTGGCTATATGCAAACCAGTGTCGATGTCTATTGTTCACAGGAGTGGTACTGACGGCACCGGGTTGCGACGGCACCGAAAGTGATCAGTGTTTTTGGTAAATTATGTATTATAAATTATAACCAATTAAATCGAATATATTGCGTTAATTATTATTAGGAAAAAATATAAATAAATTTTCTCGTTATCGTTAATGGGGGTTGCATAAACATGCAACCAGCGTCCAGCCATTCAATTGCCACGGTGCTTGAAGCACGTAGATGTTTTGCTAGCTCCGAGCAAGAGGGCTCAGAAAAGAAATATCTACAATTTTAATAGTGAAATAAATTGTTATTGAATTGAATTGAATTGAATTGCAAATCATAGCAATAACCGCCACTGATCTAAATCATTTAAATAGTTCTGAATATTGCTTTTGAACTGTTCAATAAGTGTACTAAGTTTAATTTTATGTATATTTTATGGTTCAACTCTGTATACATATTGCACAATATTTAGACTCATGTTGTGAAAGTGGTCGATTTTTCAGGTGACGTTAATCGTTCTCTTTTTTTTTCATGATTAATAAGGAATTATTTTCAACGAAATTTAGGTTTTTGTTATTAAATCTTCATAAAACTCATCGTCAGTATTGTCTTCACAAATATGCTCTCTCATGTTACATTTACCTGTAAAACCACAATCATAATCTTTAAAACACTCAACATTATAGCATCTGGAGTATGTAATTGTTGGATTTTGCAATTTTCCTTTTGGACACTCACAAAAAAATAAATGGCCACTAGTTCTACAAACTGTTTTTTTCTTGCACACATTTTGTTCGCATGGATTCCAACATCTACCATTTTTGCACAACATATTGATTGGACAATCGTAATTAATTCTACATTTAGGATTTTTTGCATCTTTGTAAGTATCTCTTATACTTAAAAAAATATAAAAGTGGTTCTGCTGTGTGATTCTTTGGAGTTATATGACAAGTGGGATAATTTTCTCGTTCCCACTCAGTTAAAAAAGTATATTTTTTTATCCTCATTATGCTTCAATAATGTAATGTTTTGTGTAAGTAAGTATTCTAATAGTTGGTTGTATTCTTCACACACCCATGGATTTGCGTCTAAAGCTACAAAGCTAACGTTATCAATAATCAGCAGATCAGAATTCTGAAAGTTATTGAAGGATAACCTTAATTTTTCAACATACATACCAGAAGGTAAAACCAAATCTGATAACCAATTGTCAGTTAAGTCAAGCTTAGTCATTGTGATATTGGAAGGGAAAGTACCCTTTCTGGGAATAACTATTATGTTGTTATGACTGATATCTAAAATTTTTAAATGTGGAAAATTTTTTAAATACATTGTTCCCAAATTGTTATGTGAGAGCAGTAATTTTTTTAAGAGGGAACTCTGCGGTTCCTGTTATATGTTTTACGGCAAAAAATGAGCCGTCAAATAATGTAAGGTAGTTTCTGCTTAGATCCAATGTTTTTAAATTTTTCATCCCATGAAAAGCACCCTGTCCAATAAATGCAACTTCGTTCCAACTGAGATCCAGAAAGGAAATTGGTAGTCCAGTAAAGACACCATATTGAATTTCGACAATATTATTATATGACAGATTTATTTTCTCCAGTTTAGTCAGATTCCAAAAAAGACCATGCTTCCAATGTCGCTATTTCGGCATTCATCCCGTATATTACCTTTAAATTTGGAAAATTTATTATTGTACATCTTCGTAAGCGTATAATGGATTTAATAATCACCAGGTCAACACTCTGCAAATCTGTAGTCTCATTCACTAATGCATCCAGAATGCACCATTTGCCATCGACGCATAAGTCATATCTTGTTGCCCTAAAAAATAAAATACAGAAAAGAAAATCGAGAAAAAATAACGTGGAATTGAATATCTTTATTGTAGGAGTTGTGTGGCAACTTACTCTTCTAAGTATGTTCAAGCAATTTGTCGTCAAAATTTAAGAGTCCAAGTCGACATTAAGTTCTCAAGTTCTTAAGCTCTTATTTTTGCACAGCAAATAAAAATTCAATTTCAATTAGTTTTTTGACATGCTTGTACTTTGTGATCAGCAAACTGGGTTTAGAAGAGATGGAGTGTAAGGTACTTACTTGGTCTGTATATGGATTGAGTTCGTTCTAATTGTACAATTGTACAGAAATACAAATTGTGTGTATCTAAACATGTAACTAGTTATCGGGTATGTTACGTGTTATACAGGGTGGGGCAATAGTGCGTCGGACCTCGATATTTCGAGTTCTACGATAGCTAGAAATTTTTTAACAAATTGCAAGTAAACTAGATAAAAAAGTCTATAACTGGAAATTATTTTCGAACATACAGGGCGAGCCAAGAGGAAATTACAGGACCAAGTGCCTTTTTTTTAAATGGAATGCTATGTATATCAGTACATTTTTTGAAGCCTCTTTCTAGGGTCTATTCATTCCTCTATTATTATTGGCTATCTCCCAACCACTTTGATGTAATGAATTTTTTTGTTGAAATAATGCCATCTGCAGATGGATATTAAAAAAATCACCACAGTCACAATTATGGGTTTTAAGAAAAACTTATGTGAATACCAATTACGAGACAACTAATTACTGTTTTGGAATCATTTTCATTTCCTAATAATGTACAGGGTGGCCAAAAATTAGTATTCAATTAAGAACTTTTTAAATTGAATTTTCTCAATTTTTTTCAAATATTTTTCAACGATGTAATGTAAAAATGAAAAACGAACATTTTTTGTAAGTACTTCCTTATGGCTAATTGCAACCATTTTCGTTTTATTGAGCAATAATTACAGCATTCAAAAATAAACTTAAAAAAAAGAGGTTTCTTCAAATAACTCAGTAGAAAAAATTATAATAAATGTTCCACATGTTGGCCATTTTGATTAACACACATCTCTATGCGCTTTTGAAATGAGGTTCCCACTGTTCCTAAAACTGCCGGTGTGATAGATCTAAAGGCAGTTATTATTCTTTCCTTCATATTTTGTACTGTTGTTGGTGTGTCTCTATAAACAATTTCCTTCACGTAACCCCATAGAAGAAATCCATTTTTGTAAGATCTGGGGATCTAGCAGGCCATTTAGTGGGTCCATTTCTTCCAATCCATTGATGAGGGTAGGTATTATTTAAGTGGGATCTAACTGCATTTAAATAATGTGGTGGAGCACCATCTTGCTGAAACCACATCCTATTTCGAATTCTTCCAGGGAGATTTACCAATAATTGTGGCAGATAGTTTTCCAAAAAATGAAGATAAATAGCTCCAGTCAATGTACCATCAAAGAAATGTGGCCCTATTACATGTTCTCCAATAATTCCTCCCCAAACGTTTATAGACCATCTGTGTTGGTTATCAACTTGCATAAAAAAGTGAGGATTTTCCGAAGCATAATAATGGAAATTGTGCCTATTAACAAATTAATTTTTAATAAAAGTTGCCTCATCATTAAATAAAACATTATTGAAGAAGTTGACATCAACTTTCATTTTACCTCTGACCCAATTACAAAATTGTAGGCTTTTGAAAATCGTCATCAGATAATTCGTGGTGCATTTGAATATGATATGCATGCAACTTATTTGTTTTTAAGATTCGACCCACAGACCGTCTACTTATTCCTACTAATGAGGTCACTTCTCTTTGATTAACATGGGGATTCTCAACCGTTGCCAGCACCACAGAAAACTTATTTTCTTCGTTCACAACACGTTTTATTCTTTCACTTTTTTTATATTCGAAATTTCCAGTTTCCAGAAATCTATCGAGAGGGTTTTGGAAGCTGCTAACATCAGGAAGCCTTCTTTTAGGATAACGTTGGTGATAAATTCTATTGGCAAGTAAACAATTTCTGTCTGACTCGCCCAAAACAAAAGTCATGTCTACAAGTTCCGCTTTATTAAAATTCATATTGTAAAATTCCAAATATTTTAAATTCAATACAAATTGTAACTAATGACCGATAAGTGTGATACTGATAAATGCTCCTTTGTACACGACAATTTATACCAAACTGAGGTTTTATTGCTTGTCGAATAACGAAAACAGCAAAAAAATTTACAAAAAAACATTACAGTAAAGGACTGGTTAAATACTATTTACTCATTTCAATGGAAATGGTCCCACTAAATGGCCTCATTTCAAAATTGCATAAAGACGTGGTCAATCAAAATGGGCAACACGTCGAACACGTCTATTATAAATTTTTCTAATGAATTATTTGAGGGAACCTCTTTTTTTTAAGTTTATTCTTAAATTTGACACTTATTTATTTATAAAACGAAAATGGTTGCAATTAGCCATAGGGAAGTACTTACAAAAAATGTTCGTTTTTCATTTCTACATCACATCGTCGAAAAATAGACAGGGTGTTTCATTTGAAAAAATTGAGAGAATTCAATTTAAAAAGTTCTTAATTGAAAAATAAACACTTATTTATTTATAAAACGAAAATGGTTGCAATTAGCCATAGGGAAGTACTTCATTTTTACATCACATCGTTGAAAAATATACAGGGTGTTCCATTTGAAAAAATTGAGAAAATTCAATTTAAAAAGTTCTAAATTGAATACTAATTTTTGGCCACCCTGTACATTTTTAGGAAATGAAAATGATTTAAAAACAATAATTAGATGTCTCGTAACTGGTATTCACATAAGTTTTTCTTAAAACCCATAATTGTGACTGTGGTGATTTTTTTAATATCCATCTGCAGATGGCATTATTTGAACCAAAAAAATTCATTACAGCGAAGTGGTTGAGAGTTAGCCAATAATAGTATAGGAATGAATAGAGCCTAGAAACGGGCTTCAAAAAATGTATTGATATAAATAGCATTCCATTTAAAAAAAAAGGCACTTGGTCCTGTAATTTCGTCTTGGCTCACCCTGTATGTTCGAAAATAATTTCCTGTTATAGACTTCTTTATCTAGTTTACTTGCAATTTTTTAAAAAATTTCTAGCTATCGTAGAACTCGAGATATCGAGGACCGACGCACTATTGCCCCACCCTATATATTTATGTAATATTCAATTCCACATTATTTTAATATAATTATTATATATATAATATATATATATATATATATATAAAACGTTATATATGGTTAGGATAATGAGTTGCACCTTGTTACAAGTTTCATACTCTTCGGATAGCGTGAATGGATAGAAAATTTAATTCTTTATATTTTGATTCCTGCTTTTTTTTTAAATGTACAGCAAACATTGACATAGTTTTTCACAAAACACCAAAATACTAAATGTTGTACTCGACGCGCGTTGCGCCAACCAAGTTGGCATCATCTGGAGATGATTAAAACTTACCTTATGCTAACAATCTACCCTATTTATACCTAAACTGTTGTCATGGTTTCGTGACACTAACCTATAGAGCGGGCTATTTGAGATTGGCCCTCTCTTACTATTCATACTATTTTTACACTATGGTTTCCAAGCTTTCAAATGCATTCAGCTATCTAGTGTTTGTTACAGTCCTAATTAATCTTCAATTGCTAATATCAATTTTATGGTTGTTCTCAAACTTATTAGGCGATGAACCAGAAAATTAAAACTCGCAATTTTGTCTTGAGCACAATGGTGAGAGTCCTTAGTGATATATCTTAGAGTACTGGTATCTTCAATATATGTCAAGTTCTAACTTATTTTCACTATTTCTAATTATTAATAATGGTAGTTTTCCAGAGTTTTTAATTTTATATGTGATTTTAACCGACGCGAAACAACTAACTTTAATTTAAAAACATAGTTACCAATATCAGTGACTTTTGTATCAAACACTGCAAACACGTCATCCACATACCTAAACCAACCCGGGGAAAATACTTGAATCCTTATTTTGCGTTTAATTCGTATCTGTTCATGAAGAAACTGGCAATAAATGGTGACAAAGAATTACCCATTGCTGTTTCTTCATGTTATTCGAAGAAATTATCATTGTATCAAAAGCAATTTTGTTTCATGCAAAATTTAGTGAGTTGTAAATATTCTTTTTACTACATCTTGACTGAAATTTGTTGATTTGAGTAGATCCTTAAGGTAGTCCAAGGTCTGTGGTATCGGAACACTTGGAAACAATGGACCAACGTCAAAGGATATCAAAATTTCACTTTCATGCAACTGGATGTTTTTCACCTTATTAATGATATCGTTGGAATCATTCACAGAGAAACTAGGTGGTGTAATAGGTAAAGTTTCGAATTCCTCTGTTAACCATTTTGATCGGTGGTAAGTTGGTGATCCAATTGCTAAAACAATATGCCTTTCCTGATTTATGTATCTTGGGCAAGCAGTACAATCTAGGTACACTTGGGTGAGATACATGTAACCTCCTATTTAAAGCTGAAGTAATAAGGTTGTTGCAGGATTTAAGTATATTTTTTACTTCAGTCATCATTTTTGGTAATGAATTTCTAGAAATTTTTTCATAAGGTTTTCCACCCTTTCATAATAATCCTCTTTATCTAAAATATCAACCTTATTGTCTTTATCAGCATTTAAGTAAAAATAATCTTTTTCAGGCAAACGTTTGATAATTTTTCTATCCTTTGTGGATTTTGACGTTCTATTTACGTTAGTGACAATATTTGTCGAGAATTGATTTCTGCAAGCTACCCTGACAAATCCTTTAGATGAATCAGGGAGATATTGAATTAAACAGTCAGGTAAAGCAAAATTTTATCCCTTGTTGAGATCAATTTTTCTTTATCAAACGACTGTGAGGATTCATTTTCCACAATGTTGAGACCTTTTTTGAGGAACACTTTCTTTTGACATACTGCTGATTAATCTTTTGAGTTTTTCATTTTGTGACGACATTTTCTTAATAAATTAAACGATAATTGATAAAAATATGTTCCTCTGAAAGTCACACCATTGTTTATGTGCTAAATTATTTAACTAAGTATACATATAAGCTCTTTGTAAAGTCCATATGCTTATAATTCAAGCGTACTTCGTTTACTGTACATATATTTAATTTCTAACTTCAGCCATATCTGCTTTGCAGAATGGAGTATATAGTCATTTGGTGTTTTGTGGAAAACTACGTCAATGTTAGCTTCATATCAAAAGTTCCAACCCACTTCAGGACAAAAATGTACAGCTCGTAAAAAATGTAAAATATGTGACATTGGAAGGTTTTCGCCCTCTATAGCAGGCAACTTAGAAACTGTACAGGTGGTGACTTTTCAGAATCTGAAGAGGGGACCTACTTGATGTGATAAAAAACTTTTTTGTTAAGGACGATTCCCTAATATGGCGGCTATAATGGATTATACAGAGTGTTCGCGTAAAGGTAATCACTAATTTACGGGCATGTAGTACTGATCAAAATAAGCCAAAAAGTGTTAACAAACGTAGGTGTAAAAATGTGGCCACAGCCGAACAAAGAGGCTATTAAAAACTATTTTCTTTAATATTTCAAGAACTGTAAAAAAGAAACAATTAATATATTGTACGTAGAAGTAATTTTTGTGCTTAATAAAACAGTATAATTTAAATTTCAAAATCTTTCAGAGGCGGTCATGTTGCAGGGAGTCTCATGGATGCTACTCCCTTATTTTTTGCTCTTTCTCTCATTCCAAAACGTCATAAATCCACTTTTGAGAAAAGCGCATTTTGATACGCACCTCTAAAATGAGCGTTGTAGCCTAATAGAAAATAATTAAAATTTAAGAATCACATTCTCCTGGTAAACAAAATCAATTACTGGTTTTCTAGCACAGTAACATGAGACAGTATTTGTCACAAATATTTGTATTTCCTAGGAATTTCTTGAGATAGTTTCAAGAAAAAATATTCCAGCGTCGGCTCAGTGCTTATACGTTAATCAAAGGGACACCGGGGTCGATTCCACGCGGCTTGGGCGTGGATGTGTGGAGCCTCAGCAGCGACATCTCACAAATGTCGAAGGGAATGATTGTTGTGTGTACCTTTCGTGGTTGACTGGTAAAATAGCGATATGCTAAACTCCGCCAGGACGTTAATATAAATAAAACCTTAAAAAAAGTTTTTGCGGATAAAAATAATGGATAATATTATTCTAATGAATAATTGGCGAACACACATTAGTCATTGCACGTGTGGAAATGCATTATTTTCATGAAGAAATGGTGGGTATTCATTACACGTATAGTCGTGGGGATAGAAATTCAGCTTTGGCTCCTTTATTGTATACAGAGCGATACCTCCATCTAGCATTGTCATCACTTTCCCTATTCGCTAGGATTCACCAACGCATAAAGGAATCTGTAGGATTCCAGCCAGGTGCAGGTGATCGTGACATTCAAAGGACTGTGCGAACACTTGAGGTGGTGTGCTTACATATAGCGTTGGAAAGAGAATCCAGGAACCAGCGTAATGATAATCGCAGCAAGACAAGACATCTTATTCAACCATTTGAAAAATCTTACATGAATAAATTTTTTATCCATATTACATACAAGGAGTGCAAGAGCTCTCTGCACAGGACTACTCAGCTCACTGACAATACTGTAAATAGTTGTTACAAAATTACAGAAAACTCTAACTTTACAACGGACATTCTTATTTAAGGATGGCAAATTTAATATTATGATTAGAGTCAATGGGCAGAGAAGAATCTTCACGTCATATTTCAATCAAAGATCAGCATATTTTTTACATTAATTATTGGCAGGAACTGTTGGGGACACACTAATTGGGCTAGTTGTTTTGTCCAATATGCTAAACGGATTGGACTATCAGTTATCACAATTACTTGGTTAATGATTTACCCAGCCACCTATCAGATATTGCCCCAATTCAAAGTCAAAGCATGTGTATAGGCCGCCCCATTACTTTCGGTATGTGAGGAACCATCTGAACCAAATATATGGTGAAAATTGGATTGGACACCAAGGACCTATTGCATGGCCCCCCTTCCTCTTCGGATCTAAATCGCCTGGATTATTTTTTGTGGTGGTTTCTCAAAATGAATGTATATTCTGAGATGTATTATTATTAATTATCAATTGTAAATTTAGTGAAATATGTTAATAAAATACTTGGAAAATATTCGCGTTTCCATATTAAAAACTTCGGCACCGAGGAGGGAGAGCGTCCCATTGGCCTCTCCCCTTGGCCCACCATGTTTATAGGAACTTTTTTGATTTATTTGTTTGGATACCATAATATGTGTCTGTTCCGAAAAGCCTAAATTTAAAGAAATTTAAAGAGTCGTTAATCAAAAAACGTGTGCATCAAAATCTTCAAATGCATTTTTTTTTTCAAAAAACGGATGGGATTATGATGTTGTAGAAAGAGTACGTTTTCGATGTGAACTTACTTGAAAACTTTATCACCAAAACTAAGAAAAAAATACATACGAAAGAATTGAGGAGAAGCCTCCCTGACACCCCTCCAACAGGACAGTCCCTGAAGAGTTTTGAAATTTAGATCATACCAGAAGGTTGCTCCTATGTACGAAATTTTAGTTTATCTTTTACGATTTGCGATATAGATCCAAAAGAAGCCTAGTTTTTCGTAGCCTTTGTGGTAGACTAGAGCTCCCACAAATATAAACTACGTTTATATAAGCCAAAATATAAACTACGTTTATATTTTGGCTTATTTTGATAAGTATTACATGCACGTAAATTCCCGAATACTTTAACCCGAACACCCTGTACAATATGTCACAAATATTTGTAAAGTTGTGAGTGGATGAAATATCAGTCTCTATATTTTTAACAATCTTTTGTTATACAAACCAATTTTCATTATAATGGAATCTTTTAATATCAGAACCGATCTTCTTGTTATCACAATACCATTCTGGATTTTGGATTTCGCAACTAGACCAGAATCTATTAATAAATCCATTAACGATTACAACATTCAGTATTGCAAATAATGTAGTTGTCACCATATACATACTGCACTGTGCATAACACTATACTGAACTAACTATAAAAATGTTGATGGTATTATCTGAAATTAAATGGAGTATTTATAAACAGTGATACTTTGTACTAGGTTAAAGGTTAATATAAAATGTTTGTTCATAGAGAAAAAAATAATAATTCAGACATTTTTAACGGTCGCTACCAATTTTTAAGGTTCAATTTTTAGCCTTTTCTACTTTTTAGTTCTTAATCCTATAACATACAGTTATTATAATCATTTTTGATATATTTTAAATAGTTGGAAAAAGTTTTGTTGGGTAAGGGTCCTTATTTTGAGAAAAACTATTTCATCAATTTGTCAACGTTTCGGTAAATTTTATTACCATCCTCGGGGAGTGCCCCGAGAATTTTATATCTTGTAGTGACAAGATATAAAATTATGATGTAAGTATAGAAATAAAAAATGTAAATTAAACATTATGTATGTAACATGTGGAACAAACAATAAAAAAAAAATAGTAAATAAATAAATAAACGGATACACATATGAATAGATATTAAAAATAACAACATATTAACAATAATTAAAAATATTTAAATACACTTTTTTAGAGCATCTCAAAATCTAATTTTTAAAACATATCACACTTAGCAAAACTAACTACTCGTACATATGCAGTGATGATAATATCTTGAAAGATGACAATACTTACATTAATTATGAGCTTTTTCTGGTCACCATAAAAATTATATAAAATAGGAAACAAACAGATAAAGTTATTGTGTATTAAGAAGTATTTTACTCTTATGTATTTATATAACATATATATATCATAACAGGTTACTAACACAAGACCTTTAATGTCTATTGGTAATGACACGAATGAGATTCTTTCTTAACGCTAAAGTATATAAAACATACGAGAAGAGATAAAACTATCATAGATAAAAAAGATAAAACAACCGATTATTTGCAATACTGGCAAGGATTGATTATTTGTTTAATATTTTGTAAATAATACATTTTAAATTATAATTATTTTTTATCTAATCTATTAATAAGATTAAAATAACATGTGTTAAGGTTCTACAATTAACTGACTCAATCTTCTTTATATTGGACAATTTCTTTTAAATTTTCTTTTTCAAGATTATGCTGCTTGCCAATTATTGTTGTTTCATCAAAATTAAATTCGTGATTTATACATTTACAGTGTTTCACTAATGATGTTGTATTTATTTTATTTTTGTTTTTAACGTTTCTCATGTGCCCTTTCTTTCTGGTTTTTAAGTGTCTACTTGTTTGACCTATATAACTTTTTTCACAATCCTTGCACGGTATTTTGTAGATGACATTTGAATGCAATTCTTCTGGTGTTTTCACTTTTAAATTTGTAAACGTCGGCAATTTGATGAAGCAGTTTTTTTCAAAATAAGGACCCTTACCCAACAAAACTTTTTCCAACTATTAATAACCAAGGTCTAAAAACTTTTCTGTTACATATTTTAATGCTGAATACGATGAAAATGTTAAGTTTCATCTATATTTCTCACTTTCCCATTTATAAGAAAAAAATATTAGAAAAATCTATAAAATGTGATGCAATATTTAATATATATATATATATATATATATATATATATATATATATATATATATATATATATATATATATATATATATATATATATATATATATATATATATATATATATATATATATATATATATATATATATATATATATATATATATATATATATATATATAATTGGAATTTTTTTGTGGTGTCGGATATAATAAAAGAAATATTAGTTCCTTTCTGAGATACAAACGTTTCACGTGAAAAAAAATCAAAACAGTTACCAAAATTCTTATAACGATTATGTCCTATACAACTATGTGTCTTTTTTTGGTTTTGAAAAAATAATATTAAAGTAGACAACGTAATATTTAATTTTAGCTTTGGTTCGTTATTTTTTTAGATCTTCAATAATTTAAGATACTGACTTGAACTATTATAGTTCAAGGTATAAATTAAACTGTAAGGCTCATTTACACGATGCGAGTTACTGGGTGACCAATAAGTCAGATGCTGGCCTCCTCACTGAGTAGAGAACTACTGGACCGTTAAAGCACCTAACCCTATTGTTTACACAGTGCTGCATACATACCACGCCGGTACAATGACAAACTTTCATTAAAAAAAGGATTTTAAAGGTAGAGTTATCATTTGGAACTTTTTCTTTAATACTGTGTGATGAAATACATTATACATGATGAGGCGAACAAAAGAAGAAGAAGAATCTGGTCAAGAGACTGGCTACGTAAAAGATCTCTGGGAGCAGCATGTACTATATTAAAAGATTTGTATAATCATAGTATGATTCACGTGAATATAAAGCTGTTTTAGAATAACACCTAACCAGTTTGAAGAAAATTACAGACAACTATTTCAACCACATGCACCAACTGGCCACTGTCTGGGCAGCTATTCTTCTGTGCGTTCACAAAGTGCCAACGACTGGCCTCCCGTGGTGAGCTAATGAACAGTAGAAACAAAAATATTTGAGGTAGCCCATGTAGAACATGGAAACAAAATAATGGACCAATATTGGTCTAATGTTGTAAAGGTTAGCTCAATATTAATTGTGAAAAAAGTCGCTAGATTGACTTAATATTGAATGAATTATATTGGGATGATGTTAAAAAGTACATGGATTAATATTGGCCCAATATCGTGGAAAGGTTAACTCAACGATACTGGGCTAATATTGATCCAATACTGTATACTTGTACGTATTATATTCTTTTTCAATATTGTCCCAATATTGTTCAATTAATATTGAACCAAACTTTTCACAACATTGGACCAATAATGGCTTTAATGTCCAATAAGCACTGTTCTCTGTTAGGTACTTTTGTTAAGAAAGTTGTAACTTATAATAAAGTGGTAACCTTTGAGATATTTAAATTTTTTTGTTTAATAACCTTGAAAGGAGACCATGGACTGTAACTTTACTTTCATCATATCATAGTGCAAACTAATGCCCATGTTTTTTCTCTATGCTTTTTGTTTCCAAAATCAGTATTAAGTGCGATATTTTAAGTAGTGTGTCGCCCAGTTTAAATATACTGGATTTGGACCGGCGTAATTCACTTTAAAATTTTAAAACAAAAAAAAAAAAAAATTAAACAACGATATACATGGTGTCCGGAAATTCACTCCTCACTGGACAGATCTTGACCAGAAATAACTTATAAAAAATTGTTTTCTAAATTTTCTAATGGCATACATTTTCAGATATTGATTATCATTTCATTTGGGAGGCATTTTTCTTTGGGCAATGCAAGAACAAATTGGAATATAATCGTCTGGGCAAAGTATGTACCTGTACACGCTAAACATGATATGGCCGCGGTAACTGTTTAAAGAGTACGCCCAATACTATGTCGTTATTACATGTTCCCAAAGGACTGGCAATTTCCCTAGTACTGACACAACCTCAGGATTTTCTTCAATTTGTTGCAAGACGGTCTTTTCGAAATCTGGAGTTGGTGTTGTTCTTGGCCTTTCCTATTTAAAATCTCTTTCTTGTAGTCTGCGATCAATGCTCTCAATTATGATTATGATTATATGACATACGTGTCTGTAAATTCTTCTTTAGTGTAATTTTCAGTAATTGAGGAACATGTTTTATTTTGACTTATAGGATAAAAGGTATTGAATTTGTACCTTGTATTAAGTTTACTTAATATTCTGTACATCATAACAAAACTTGATTGATATTTAAAATAAGGAAATATATTAATAAATTTAATTTGGTATATTAATGTGCTATTTATTACTGCTGAATTCAAATTGCCTTTTAAATAGACCCTAATTATTTTTTATTGCTTCATATGAAATAACACAGCTAATTTGCATTCATAGCGTTTGCTAGCTGTTGTTGCAAATTTTCGCCTAGTAGCTTAGACGTCGGCAATAGAGCTATGATTGATTGCTTCCATGATATGTTTATTTACATATTAATAGCAGTACAGGTGTTAATCTACAACATTATTCAACTTTATGAACGGATATGGCACGAAATCTGAGACTTAACCAAATTATCACAGTAAAAAAACTTCATATTATTTGTTAAATTAGTAGGTGGTTTCATCTTGAAATATAAACAATTTTGGTGTGTAATCTACAGTATAAAAGTTAAATACGTCCTTTGCACTTTTTTCCTATATGGTAAAAAAAAACAAAAACTACAGACTAATTATTAAAGCTTGGTATTAATCCCAAATTCTAAATCTAGTTTTTCATTTGGATACCAGGAAGCCAAAAATTTCAGTACTACTTGAGGATACCAGGTAGTATTATATCTACAACCTGGTAGTTCTAACGACGTACTCCATTGAAAAATCTCTTAACTCTAGCATCATTACCTATATATTCTTATTATATAGGGTGGTCCGAAGTTTACCTGACAAACTTCGACACGTGATAGAGAGACTTAAAATAAGCTGAAAAGTTCCTATCAACTTACATCCTTGCTAACAAAGATACACGATGTAAAAGTTTTGTGAAAAACAAACAATTTTTTTAATAACTCTAAAATTACGAAAGCTATCGACTTGAAGTTTTAGGGGCGTTGATGCTTTTTAAGTCTCTATTGTTTCATAAAATCTTATCTTTGTACTGCCTCCAGTGGCGCCGCCAGAGGGTGGGGGAGGTGAATTTTTCGCCGAAGCTGTGTTACGACACTGTTTTGTGCAGTCGATTTTGAGATTGTTCGATTCAGCGTTCAATTTGGAAGAGAGAAGGTATCTTTTAGTTTTTTCGTACAACGCTTACTTTTCGAGTAAAACGGCTATTTCTGCTTTCTCTACTAAAACAGTAAAACCTTTCCTACATTAATGATAAAATTAATAATCCTAGTTGCCTTTGGTAAACAATGAAACAGTGTTGTCAGTCAATGTTTGACCTGTCAAAACTAGTGTTAGTGTTGTGTACAAGATGCCAAGATTGTTCAGCAATGAAGAGTATGCTGATATTCATTTTATTTATGGGTTTTGTGATGGCAATGCTCAACAGGCAGTTCGAGAATACCGAAGGAGGTATCCAAATAGGAGACGACCAAATGTTCAAGTTTTTACAGACACCCATCGCCATTTTTGCGAAAGGGGATTGCGAGATAACCGACAAAATAGAAATGAAGATCGAAGAAATATTGGAAGAATTGGAAACGGAAGAATTCTTAGAGCTTTTGGCGAAAATCCAAGTTTGAGTTCTCGCAGGGCAGCACAACAATTAGGAACATCCAAGTCTAAAGTGCTACGAGTATTACATCGAGACCACAGAAAAGCTTATCATTTATATCCCGTACAAAATTTACATCCCGGTGATGCAGAGAAGTCGTTGGCTAATTAACTCTGTAAGGGGGAATCCCGAATTCTTAAGAAAAATATTATGGACCGATGAGGCGACGTTTACCAGAGCTGGAGTAGTGAATCACCATAATATGCATGTTTGGGCACACGCAAATCCTCACCAAACCCGCCTTCGATCATTTCAAAATGAATTTAGTGTAAATGTTTGGTTGGGTATTATTGGCAACAACATTTGTGGCCCACACTTCTTGCCGCCTAGGCTAAATGAAGAATTGTTTCGGGATTTCCTCACTCATGACCTTCTCGAAATAATGGGAGATGTTCCATTTGATGTACGAAATGAAAGTTGGATACAGTTGGATGGAGCACCGGCGCATTTTGGACGGGTGGTGCGCGAATGGTTGGACGCTAATTATCCTGAGAGATGGATAGGTCGTGTGGGAAACAATTATAACGCCCAGGAGAATATTGTAAGAGGTCCGGTGGCCTGGCCACCAAGATCACCTGACCTCACGCCTTTAGACTTTTATATGTGGGGTTATTTAAAAAAAAAGTTCATGCTACACCGGTGACAACGCGAGATCAGCTACTTGAGCGTATCCAACAAGCTTGCAACGAGATGAGGGAAAATCATCATCAAGTATCCGCCGCTGTCAATTCCACAATTCAGAGGTGTCACAAATGTATTGAAGTAAATGGGCTCCAATTTGAGCAACTTCTTTAATTTCCTGTTTCACTGTTTGGTAATGAGTTTTATTTATGTTCTTAGTTTTTACATAAATTCTGTAATTTATGAAATAAATGATAAACTCTCAATAAAGTTTAGTCATGAAAATGCTTTTTACTATTTTACTCGAAAAGTAAGTGTTGTACGAAAAAACTAAAAGATACCTTCTTTCTTCCAAATTGAACACTGAATCGAACAATCTCAAAATCAACTGCACAAAACAGTGGCGTAACATAGTTTCGGCGAAAAATTCATCTCCCCCACCCTCTGGCGGCGCCACTGGAGGCAATACAAAGATAAGATTTTATGAAACAATAGAGACTTAAAAATCATCACCGCCCCTAAAACTTTAAGTCGACAGCTTTCGTAATTTTAGAGTTATTAAAAAAATTGTTTGTTTTTCACAAAACTTTAACATCCTGTATCTTTGTTAGCAATCCCCTAAGGATGTAAGTTGTTAGGAACTTTTCGGCTTATTTTAAGTCCCTCTATCACGTGTCGAAGTTTGTCAGGTAAACTTCGGACCACCCTGTATAAGAGAATGCAGCCCTGAAGGAATTAAAACCATCATAAGCAAACTTATTGTTTTCTAATAAGTATTGAAAAGAGGTTAGAACCTGGGGAATTGTAGCTTTGAAGATATATATGTTTCTCTCTCGGCAGTATTTTCAGCAAAATTTGTAAGCTGTGTTATATTGCTTGATTGTAGTCTCTCACAACGAATATAGTTGTGAGAGTGATTTTTCAGGCGGAAAGGCTCCCTGATAACACTGCGGCAACCAGGGTAAAAAAACCTCGCCAACAGATGAATGTCCCTAAATGGATATGTTAATAATATATCATACGGATTAAAGAAAACAGATTTTATTTTAGTAATTTTAAGAATATACCAAGGTTGCCCCTCCCAATGGGGGTTACAATTACACCCAGCCTTACCATAAATTATTTTATTTATTACTCTTAATATCTGAGAAAACAAAGGGAATGCATAAAAAATATATCACTCCAAGTTATGGTAAATATATCAATATTATAAGAATATGGATCTCTGTCCCAAGAGACATATTTTATACATTTTTTATTACTGTTTGAGGCAAAAAGATCAATTTTAGGCTGGGCAAAATTTTGGACAACATTGTTAAAAGTATACTCTACTAATTGCCATTCAGAGTCAGGAGATAAAGGACGAGATCCTTAATCTACATCTGGTTATTTTTTAGATTTTATGTAAGATGCCCTTATCCAAAGATTTCTAGACTCACACCACTGCCATATTTGTTTAGTTAACTGATTATGTTTCGGGTTCTTAATGCTTCCCATCTAATTTATGTATGATAAGATTGTAATGTTATCTACTCTAATTAGAATACCACAAGAATTTAAATGTTTTACGAAACATTTTAAACCATAAAATATAGTTAACACTTCTAGGATGTTAATGTGCTGCTCTTTTTCCTGTTTTGATCACCAACCTTGTTTTTTCCGCCTTCACAATACACTCCCCCCTCTTGTTACGGATGAGTCAGTGAAGATTTCTAGGGAATAAATATCCTTATTTACATTATTACTAGCAACTATAATTTTTTTTGCCACTAGCATAGATCATTTTCCAAATGTGAAGACAAGCTCATTATTGCATTATAGTTTAAATCATGAATAAACGTATTTTTTCCAGGAGTGGGTTGGAACTTTTGATGTGACGATAATACTGAGTTGAGTTTTGTGGAAAACTACGTCAGTGCTCTTTTTTCCACTAGGTTTCCTTACCAAAAATATGGGGAAAAAAACTGCCCAATATTATCGGAAATACATTGAATAAAAGCTCCTAGCTTTAGGAGTTGATTAAGTGCATCTGTGAGCTCTTCGCTATTTTTTATAGGTTGTTGTCCATTTTTTAATTTTTTAGACACCTTAGGAGGTTCATGAAAAGGTATTTTATAATCCTGAATCCACTGGAGGATTTTTTTTGTTTTTGGTTATTCCATTCACTATGGAAATATTTGAGTCTGCCAGTATATGTATATCCCGTGTTGATGTATCTTCCGATATGATCTGGATTGGTTCGGTTGAGGTTGTGCCTTTTTTTTGTCTCATCTATCTCATTTAATGTGTCTTGTTTAAAGAATTTGAACGTTTGGAGCTATTTATTTTTGACCTTTTTATGTCAGTGTTCATCTGAAAATTGTCTACAATTTAGGTTCTATACAGTTTTCGCGTATAGTCAATGGTTTCGGCGTGAAAGCCAACGAGGTCGAAGATTATTTTTCATTTCGAGTATACAGTCATTAATAATACAAAATGCGATATATTCTAAGGGCTCTATGATCTGACGCATTCTTACCACTCTTCACGACCGCTAGTAAATCATCGAACAACAGCTTAAGGCTGCGTTTTTACTAGTTATTCAATTTAAATCTATAAATCGCTTTTTCTGTCAGTAACATCGGAAAACGAAAACAAATGATTCATCCTAAATACTATATAGATTTAAAATATAAAATTAATAAGAAATACGATTATTTAGTTTCATAAAAAGACACCAAATAAAACATTTTATTTCGTATTAATAAAAAAAAAACGCATTGGTATTGCGTGTAATTTTGTATAATATATTCATATGGTATTTAAGATGAACCACTTTTTTCTTTCTCATCAATTCAAATATTAACAGCTATTTAAAATCCTGGTGACGAGGGCGTGCTAACGCCGCCATAACAAGAGGGGAACTATGGGACTAACGGTATTGCTTCAAGCACATTTGCCAGGCAAAATCGCCCGCACCGGCCATCAAAAATGCAGAAGAAATGAATTACATGTTTTTTAAATGGCAGTGCGTACATTTATCAAGGCGGAATCGGCTCGGCAAATGGCCATCCGGAATGCCGGCTTGTATTTGCTCTCAGAGCCAATTCCGTCCCGGTAAATGTGCGCATCTAAACAGCATCTGGTGACATGTGTCCGAATTCCAGAGACATTCGGCTTATAAACCTTGATATTCGGTACATTTTGTTTCCATTCTAATTGAATAAACACCAAACACTACAAGATTAGACAGGAGCAGTAGATACACTATGGTTGCTGGGCTGCTGGGATTTTAGTCGTACTAATGCGCTTATTTGATTCCGTTTCGAAATTTTTGACTGGTCGGTGCGGGATGATTCCGCCCGGCTAAATGTGCTTCAAGCTTCACAAGAACATTCATAGTGTATAGTGATTGTCTGGGGGCTTCAGAGCAAAACAGTTTTATTTGTAAAGCCGATTTGTCGGAATGTGTGACTTCTTTTGTAAAGGAGAGAGGACTAAATACATTTCGACAATTGAATGTTATGAGAAACAATGATAAAATAAACTTTTTAAAAGGACTGAAGTCCGTAGTCTCTCTCGAAGTAAACAATACGTGAACGGGACATATGTTGCTGGATTTAAGCGTAAGGCTAAAATCAATTCTGTTCTGTTCCATCAATATCAGGAATGATACTACATTGAAGGACCCTACAACCATACTATTGTGGAATAGACCTAAAGAGGAAACCGCATAAAAAAATGTGGCGTATACATAGAATATACAGCAGGTGGTGTGGAAGTGAATATTATTGCAAGAAGAACGGTATTCAGACAGCAAAAACAGTATCTACGCCTTTTATAAAAACGTAAACCGATTAAATAGAAAAAAACCAAAAATTATTATTTATTTTTCTTATTTATAATAACTATATTTGCGCTAGAATGGAACAGAATCGGGATATTTGCAAAATTTTTCACCATTTTGAAAATATGGCGGCGGCGGAAAAATGACAAGGTTGCAAATTTAGTATGCTATTTCTGATATGACAATCTACTATTTTCGAAAATTACAAACCTTCCTGGCTTAACTTTTGAAAAAACTACCCATTTCCTGTGCTATTAGGGAATAATGTCAAAGAAGCAGCAGAAATCAACATGAAGGACAAAATTATCGATAATTTCGTACCATTGGATCTGATGAAAAAAATATTGGAAAAAGAACATTCACTAGACGAAATACTTGATCTCTATCAGGTTACAAACAAATTGGGAACCAGCCAAATTCTCTGGATGGTACTATTGTCGGACCCAGTACATCACGCGCAACAATCAACAAACTTACACTACAAAATAAAAATATATCCAACAAATGTACGGGATGTGGTAGAATAGGATATTTAAGTCTCTCAAAATACTGTCCAGTTAGAGGTTCAAAATGTAACAAATGTGGATTGAAGGGGAATTTCACGAGCAACTGTAGAACACCACCTGCTGCCTATATTAACATATCCCCACGCAAAACGAAGACGAGATAACCTCATTGAGAATGATTCTGATGCAGAGTCGGAAACTAGTGAAAACAGCATTGAATTAATCTATACCCGTCATACTGGCCTCAGGCCAACGGCGCAGTCTAGGATAGCACAAAACGGCATTACTTAATTGTTTTCATGAAACGGTTTGATGGGTCCTTTTTTGTATTTTACACATAATATAAGCTTTTTATGAACAACTTGTAAAGATATTGTTACGCCAATGAACCATCTGGATTATAATTCCAAAATGCGCTCAAAGATGGCGCTACTGATACTAAAACTTAAATTGTCAGAGTAGTCTAGAATAAAGAAGGATCTATAATTCATCGAGAAGGTTAGGAATATTCAAGGAAGTTACAGATTGTACAGGGTGTCCCACAGTTTTCCCCGGAGCATTTTTCTCCTAAACTAAGATTAATAAAAAAAAAACAAACAAAGCCATTTTAAAGGTAGGTGGTCAAACTTTTTACTTTTTTCTCAGAAACATATTTTTATACGTCAGTTAAAAGGTCAAATTTGAAGAAAAAAACTGAAATACAGTTCTATTTTATTTACAACCGTTAAGAAAACAAAAACAATAAAAAAAAGTCGGTAATGACAAGTCCTATATAAACAAAGTAATTTATACCTAATAGTAATAAATTAAACAAAATAAGTATTAAAAAGAAAGAAATCATAAAAAACAATTACAAAAAAATTTGTTTGTCATCATTATCTAAGCACCAATTAAATATTTTTACAAGTTCACGACTTGTGTTTTTTTGTAATATTTATCTAGTTATTGTCCCACAGGTTAATCTTATAATTTGTTTTAATTGATCAAGATTCTTTGGTCTTTGTGTATATACTATATTCTTGAGCCTTCTCCACAAAAAATAGTCTAATAGACGTAGGTTCGGTGATCTAAGTGACCACAGAATTTGACCATTAGGTCTTATCCAACGATATGGAAATTGTTGGTTTAAATAATTCCGTACAACTAGGGAACTATGAGCAGGTGCGCTATCTAATTATAATAATATAATAATAAATAAATTTATTGTGCAAAAAATTATACAATAAATTACACAAAGGGTAGAGAGTTGATTTTCAGCCCTCCCCCCGTAAAAAAAGTAAACGTAAATACACCTAATAATAAAAATAATACATGTATGACAATAAACATAATAATTTACAAGTAAGTATAAGATATTAGACAAACATTGGTAAATAGACGTAATAATAACAAATAATATATGTATAAGAATAATATAATAGTATATAAGTAATATCATAGTATAATGTATCAGTCAGACAGTGACAATTTAATTAACGACTAGTAAACACAGATTGGCGCAATATTTATAGTTGAGAATTAAACAGAATAGTCTTGACCTCTTTTTTATACATACCATAAGACAAGCTTAAAAAATCGAAATATTCGTTTAATTGAGAGGGGGCACAATATGAAAAACTACCCTCAAACTTCCTGGTACTATGCTGAGGTATGGTATAGTTGTTGATTCTAACGTTTATATTATGTATTTCCGATCGTCTTGAGAGCAATTCTACCAAGTAGTCAGGGGTATTATTGTTCACTACTTTGTACAAAAATTGAGAGAATAATAATTTAATTCTGTTTTCAATTTTAAGTTCGCAGTGTCTGTTTATGCGTGGAGTAATGTGTTCACGATAGTTTGTTATATAAATAAATCGAAAGCATGCATTTTGTACCCTCTGTAATTTATTCTTATTTAGCAACGTAAGAAAATTATGATAAACAACACAGCAATATTCAATTTTAGGATAAATTAAAGATTTAACTATTTTCAATTTTAGTTCTTCCGGCAATGAGAATTTAAACTGATAAATAGATTTCAGCACCATAAAACACTGTTTAAATATATTTGTGACATGTTCGTTAAAGTTAAGCGAACTATCCATATATAAGCCCAAGTTCTTCGCGGACTGCACCCATGGAATTTCGGTGCTATTTATTAAAATTTTAGTGTCATCAAAGTTGATTTGATTTATTAATCTCTCATTTCCTACACAAATAGCCACTGATTTATTAGGATTAATTCTTAATCCGTTTTTGCAACACCAATTTGAGAACTATTTTAGTTCATAATTCAATATATTAATTTCGTCATTTATATTATTGACTTTGCTCCCGGTATATATTTGTATATCATCTGCATACATATGTATCTGACATTTTGTAAATACTGTCTCTAAATCAAACAGGAAAATTGAAAATAAAATTGGGCCAAGAATGCTCCCTTGCGGAACGCCACTCTTAGTCATTACTTTATTAGATACTGTGTTCTCAAGTTTTACGGCTTGATACCTATCTTGTAAATAGTTTTTAAACCGTGTTATTAATATTTAAATAGGTTAATTTTGCTAATAATAAATCAAAGTTAACGAGATCAAAAGCTTTGCTTTGATCTAGTAATACTAATAGTGTAAGCTCAGTTTTGTCAATGTTATGACTAATATCATCAATGACTTTCATGAGTGCGGTACCTGTGCTCTAACCTTCCCTAAATCCAGATTGGTTTTTAGGTAAGATATTAAAACTATTGATATAAATTTTCAATTAATCCGCAACAATTTTTTCTAGTAGTTTAGAGAAAATTGGTAAAATATTCTATTGGTCTTAGATCCTTAAATTCTGACGGTTTAACAATTTTAGGTATTGGCAAAACTAAGGCATATTTCCATATTTCAGGTATAATACCTGTTGTTAGAGATTTATTAATTATTGCTTTTAATGCATGTACACAGAATGGTAAAACAATATTGAGCATTTTTAGGTTTATATTATCTATACCGTAGGAGTTAGTTTTAATAGTAGGTACATATTTATATATATATATATATATATATATATCGTTAACGTCGACTTCTTTAAATTTAAAGCTATTTGTGTCATTTGAAAAATCACTATTATTGGTGTTAAAATAATTTAAATACTCATGATCGATATTAGTTTCTCCAGCTACATTTACAAAATAGTTATTAATTTGATCAGGATCTTTTAATTCATCCGGTATACCAGCGATATCTTTTTTACACGGATTGTGCACTCCCCATGATCTCAGATTTTGCCACAAATACTTTTGGTTATTTGTTGATTTTTTATACGTATAATCCATATATGCAATTGTTCCCCTTTTTATAGCAAGATTTACATAATTCTTTAAGTCTACGTAGTAATTTTTGTCAGTTGGTGATTTAGTTTTAAGATATTTTTTGTGTGCTTTGTTTTTTAGTTTTATCATTTCTTTTAAATTATAGGTTATGTATGGTTTCGACTTATTTGTATGCTTAATAAATTTCACGGGCGCATGTTTATTAAAAAGGTCTAAAATATTTCTATTGAGTAATTCAACTTGTGAGTTTAAATGATCAGTATATGCAATTAAATTCCAATCCATCGCTAAAGCATCATTCGCAAAACTTTCGTTATCAAATTTATTGTAGCATCGAGTGTAAAATCCCAATACTTCTTTATTGCATTGTACATTTATTTTGCAAGATACTAGCATGTGATCAGTCAAATTCCCCAAATCCATGGTTTTTACGTCCTTATATTCTAAATTATTGCTTAAGCAAATAACATCAATTAAGGATTCAGTGGTTCGGGTTATTCTTGTTGGACTATTTATTACTTGTGTTAGATTAAAACTAGAAATAATATCATTAAAATACTTAGCATCTCTGTGTTCGTATAATAGGTTAACATTTATATCTCCTACTAGAGAATTGAAACCATAAATTTCTTAATAGAATTAACTCCAACAAACCTACAAATTTTCAATCTAAAAACTGTAGGAAAACATGACCTGTCAGAGATTTTTCAAAAAAATAAGGTCCCATCAAATGTCATCCATATATACCGTACCACATATTTTGTTCTGAAATAACCTCTGTCGCCTATCTACCTTTAAAATAACTTTGTTTTTTCCATTAAACCTGATTTAGGATAAAAAGATCCGGGGAGGGAACTTCGGGACACCGATGTACAGGGTGGATACGTAAGGCGTAGAATAGGTCAAAGATCTCAATACTGATTTGGAATTGTGCTAGAAAAGAAGAAATAAGTTAGAGATAAGTAGTGATTTTCAAGTGTTTAATTGTGGTTATAGTTTGTTATTCGTTAAGTTATTACTGTTAATTATTATGTAGTTGATAAAGTAGTTCAATAAATGTATCCTCAATTTGAGGTATTTGTGGGATCAGCAAATATATAACAATATTTTAGTAGCTAATAGAGATGGCACAATAAAGTACAAATTATTGTAGAATCTATTAAAACAACTACGTTATTCTAGCTACATATATGCTATATGAGTCATTGGATTACATAACAGAATTTATAGCATTTTAAAGCAGAACAGAATATATTGGCACTAAATTATGAAATTATATAAATAAATAATAAAAATTTTTTTACTTCAATTAGGCACTTGAAAATACCCAATCTGATTCCGTTGGCTTTCGCCTTCATAAAATGCTTAGGAAATACGTTACGGTGATACGTAAATTAATTACATGACCGTTAAGTGCAGTGAAAATGATTTCCGGTTCCATTTATAAACGCTTAAAAATATTGATGTGGTGTTTTTGGTGCGGATTTTAAATAATTTACTTAGATAATATGCAGCAGGAGATTGGCTATATCCTAGGCCCTACGCTTATGCTGAAAAAAATTTGTTATAGTTATTATTTGAGGATTTTAAAAAAATGACCTCTTGTAGTGGTTTATGAAAGACCTGCACTATAATATCTTATATACATACGTGCCCAAAGTATAGTTTGCTACGTAAATATGGCCTACAGTATTTCTAGCACGCTATAGTATTTTCATTTTCCAAGCAGGTCTGTTATTTAAAGATAATTGAATTATTATAGAGGCTATTTGAGTACCGCTGAGATTGTGCCCCGTCCCGCTGATGTTGTGTTACTGATATTTTTTGTGTTGCACCTATTATTAACACGCGATACTTGAATTGAAATATTATGTGTCAGAAACTTGTCCAAATAAATAACAACCAAAATAAGTGTATGTAATTACATATAATAACTTTATTACTGGGATACCTAGATGGAATGTTTTTGAACGTGTACATGTCAGGAACATTGTATTTGATCAAAGTGTTACATCTACTTATTTAAAGAAGACATAAAGAAGGTTATTACCGGATAAACAAGTTAGAAGAAGACATTTCTCTGAAATCTGTCAGAGCGACATGTAATCAAATACTGGAGAAAAGTTTGTCTACGTTTATGTACAGAGTGTACTAAGTTTAATAAGCTTCCTCTAAAATACTGTATAGTGCAGTAAAAATAAATTATGACCTGGGCAAAATTGCAACACAAATGATTCTTTTTGCATTATACTGCGTGAAGTGTCTTTTTTAACATATTCAAAATCCCCATTAATGCCTGCTCAGGAAGTCAGTGAAAATCCAAGATGGCGGCTGAATTTTTTTTTTTTATTAAAAAATTTATAACTTTGTATAACTTTGTATTTATAATGTATGATATAATGGTGATACAAGTTATGTGCTCGATGGAGGGCCCTTACTGCATCGCCTGCCATGGTATAATGACAGTACATTCAGGGATATAGCAAGATGTTATGCGTCGTTTGTGACAGCTAATTATGGGCAAGCAACTGTAGTTTTTGATGGTTATACATCAAAATACACAATAAAAGACATGACCCATAATCGCCGAACAAATACAATTTTCCCCTCCGTGAACTTCACACCAGATATGACATTCACAGGAAGTAAGGAAATGTTTCTCACTAATAAGGGAAACAAGCAGAAAATAATTACTCTAATCGCTGAAGAAATACGACAACAGGGATGTTCAGTAATTCATGCAGTTGATGATGCTGATGTTGACATTGTTAAAACTGTAGTGGAATCTTCAAAAATTAAAAATACAACAGTGATAGGAGAAGACACTGACCTATTGGTATTGCTGATTTATTGGTGTAATCAAGCATACCACAAGCTGTTTTTCAGAAGTGATAAAAAACCTTCCAAACAGAATAACATTTATGATATCAATGCCATTATATATTCGCTCAGAAATGACTTAGCGAACAATCTATTCTTTATACATTCGTATACAGGATGTGACAGCACCTCCAGAATATTCCATATTGGAAAGCAATCAGTTTTCAAACGTTTTGTTGAAGATCAATACTTTCGTGAACTTGCACTATCGTTCAGCTCAACAAACCTTAATCCTAGTCAGGTTGAAGAATTTGGAAAGAAGATAATGGTATGTATTTTTGGTGGAAATCCAGATGATACACTAAATACACTTAGGTATAGAACTATTATTGATAAAGTATCGAAGGCAAAATGTTTCGTTCAGCCACAGAACCTTCCCCCAACGGAATCAGCTGTCAAGTACCATAGCCTCCGTGCATATTTGCAAATTTGTATATGGAAGCAAATGCAAGAAGGCTTGAACCCAACAGAGTGGGGGTGGAGTATACATGATAATATGTATGTACCAAAAAAAATGGATTTACCACCAGCACTTGGAAGTATATTACGCATAGTAAGATGTAACTGCAAAACCGGCTGTGGTGCCATGAAATGTAGTTGCCGAAAGAATGGTTTGGAATGTACCAGTTCACGTGGTCAGTGTCAAGAAACAAATTGTGAAAATAGTCCTCAGCGAATAGAAGATGAAGAAATGGAAAGTAGAGATGAAGATTATGATGAATTGTGAAAAAACAGCCAAATCATTTTAATTTTTGTTCAATAAAGGAAAATAACCCATACTTTGAAATAATGGTTTTTTGTTCTTATAAGTCTAATGTGTAATAAAGTTTTCTCTAATGTATAATAGGCAATTTGAGTGATTCAGTACCTATCTTACCTATTCAATACCTATCTAATGCTTTTATGTTTGTATTTTAAACATTTTTGACAAGTTACACCTTATAAATACAAAGTTATACACGGTTATAAATTTTGTAATGAAAAATACAAAATTCAGCCGCCATCTTGGATTTTGACTGATTTCCTGCGCCGGGATTAATGGGGATTTTGAATATGTTAAAATAGACACTTTTCACAATAAAATGCAAAAAGAATCATTTATGTTGCAATTTTGTCCAGGTCAAGGGAATTTTTACACCATATTGACTGCACTAGTAGGAGAATGACGCAAATCGGTATCATGTACTTCTTCTCCTTTCGAGCTAGAGCGTTTTTAAAAAATTAGTCGATTTTCAAAAAATTTAATATTTACTGAAAAAGTTGTGGAAAAATATGTTTAAAACTAAATTTATTCTTTTATCCCCTCACTAGTCTCCACCAATTTGAGGCATCCCTTGCGTGAATTATCATATATGCATAAAAAGTTTAAATAATTATTCCAAATGAATTTTTTTTACAGATTATGCCCACGAAACCAATTCAATTGTTACGGCAGCAGATTTTCAAACATATGTCAAGGAAGGGTGGCGTCAATGCTATACAAAGAAAGGAGAGGACGAAAAAGAAAGGAACTCAAAGCAGCTCATTAGTAGTGCTGGTAGAAATGTGCGCCGGGATATAGACGTACTCATCATAATAAACGTAATAAAAGAAATTAACTTGTAATAAAAGCAATAAACTGTTACAATTTATAACAATGTATGCACAACTTACCCTCTCAACTAGCCTGATGAACTAGTTTCGTTATCACAAACTGGAGAAGATCTGTAAAAACTTTGCAGCATTAGGTAATTTTCTATGGTTGTCTTCTTGAGTGATGTTCACTGTGGGGAAAAATATGCTTATATTTTGAGAACGATCGTTCGACATCTATTGATGTAATACAGGCATACTTAATATAAACTTTAAACGCACTTAACGGATCTGGGGATGCACCGTCAGTACCATTAAAAATTTTTCTTAATCTGGTAAAACCGGTATTTTGCTTTAACACATGCAAAATTTTCTCTAACGTGCTCATTTTTTGCGTCACCTATAGCGTGTAGTAGTCGATTTACTTCGTCCACTATTTGTAGTGACTCTGCTAACGACAATGCACAGTTTTGTAAGTTTTTTATGGCGCCATGTAATTTTGTAAATAGTATTTAAAGCTGTTTCAACGGAAAGATCTTCGAATTTTGTCTGGCTTTCCCTAATAGCTGCAGCATCATCAAGATTGAATTGTAGTATTACAGCTTTTAATTGTTGTAAATATTCAGCATAATAAATGTTCCCCAACCTGTTAGAATCGGCTGTGATGGTTTGGGAATACCGGGACACTTGCTGTGAAATGCACGAAGCCAATTAGGAGATTTAGGAAATACTTTTTTGTATTTGCTATTAATGCATCTGCCTCTGGAAAACCTTGTCGAATAGTTTCTGCCACAAGATTTAAAGCATGCACTTTACACGTAACATGTACCAACCTACAGAGAACGGCCTACCAAACGCATTGTCGCGGCGCCATCGGTTACAAACATCAACACTTGACTTGTTGACAGATCAAATTTTTCTAACGTCTCCAGCGCCATCAACGTAATTGTTTTGCTAGTACACTCTTCCTACCTAGTAACAGTGGAAATGTCGGTTTAAGAGGATCCAGTACACGTACTATAACATTTAAAATATAATATTTTTTACAATCTGTCGTCTGGTCAACACATAACCACAGCCGATTCTTACACGTTGGAGAACATGGTTGAAGCAAGCTTTTTATTATGCTTAATATTTACAACAAATAAAAGCTGTGATACTACAATTCAATCCTGACGAGGCTGCAGTTATTAAGGAAAGCCAGACAAAATTCGAAGATATTTCCGTTGAAATAGATTTAAAAACTATTCACAAGAACTATAAAAGATTCCTTGACGCCATGAAAAACTTCTTACAAAACAGTGAGTTCTCGTTAGCGGAGTAATGGACGAAGTAAATCGACTGCTACACGCTACAGGTGACGAAAAAACTGAGCGCGTTAGAGAAAAGTTCGCACGTGTATTAAGGCAAAACACCGGTTTTACCAGATTAAGACAAATTTGTGATGGCACTATTGCATCTCCAGATCCATTAAATGCGTTCAAAACCTATTCTAAATATGCCTGTGTTATATCAATAGATGTTGAACGGTCGTTTTTCACCATAGCGAACATCACTCACACAGACAACCATAGAAACATACCTCATGCTGCAAAATTTTTACAGATTTTCTCCAGTTTGTGATAACCAAGCTAGTTCATCAAGCTAGTTAAGAGGGTAAGTTGCGCATACATTGTTATAAATTGTAACAGTTTGTTGCTTTTGTTACTAGTACGCCTGTCCCACCGCACGACTTGCCATTAGTAATTGTCATTAAATTTAACAATACCTTAAATGTCCTTAAACTATGTGGCACACTAAAAATATGTTATTAAATATTGTTTGCAAATTATGTGTGATGATAGAAAATGATAATAATTTGCCAAAACATTTCTTTTCTTCAACTGTTTCTTGCGAGGTCGTAGTACCTCCTGGTGATCATTTTTGCGGCGGACATTTGTCTGCCACCACTGCATTATTTAGGGATCTTAAGAGCGCTCCGTAGTCACCAGGCAACTCAAAATACACCTAACCCTATTTTTGCCCATAAATCTTGTAAATATAAATTTATGCAAAAACGACAAAACATCATACATTTTACAACTTCATTTCCATGAAGACAGATTATTTTAAAATCAAAATTACATTTCATAAGAACGTAATTTTCGATATCCTCATTTCCAGCCAAATACAAAATTACGTTCTTATGATTTTTTGTTTGCTGCGCACTATAGGAGGATTCATGAAATGTTAGGTCACTCGAGGTATGTATTTTAATTAAGACTGGGAATTTTCTAGATTTTAGTATTCGAAAAAATATTCGAATATTCGAACTATTCCGATATTCGGATTATTCGAATAGGTGTTCGAATTATTCGGATATTCGAATTATTCGAGTATTCGGATATTCTAATAATTCGAATACCTATTAGAACAATTCGAATATTCGAATAGTCGAATAATCCGGATCCTCGAATATTCATTATTAATAGGTATAGCACTGAATACTAGTGAATAGTGAATACTCTATTTGAGTATATGGTTGGATAGACCACAATAATAGTCGTGACGTAATCCACTAAGCAGACAATTTGATTTGCTTTCCATACCCACAATAGGGTATGTCTCCTGTACATGTGCTTTAAGGGTCAGAATTATTTAGTTAGTATTTTATTTTAGGATTGAGGCGCTGTTGTTCACATTTAACTATTGAAGCTTAAATAAAACGAAAACAGAGCTAGTTTATTATACTTCTGTGTCATAACTATTTTTCCTTTTCGACAAAAATAAAAGTGCTCTAAAATTTGAATGTTTTTAAAAAAGACGCAGATTGTGATGGTAAAACAACATGAAAAGTCAATAGTTAAATATTTACAGGTTTTCTAAAATTTAAAATTTAATTTTAACCCCTGCCTTAGTACAGTAAGAATAAGGTCGAGGCGAGAAAGAGATGGAATAGTTTGATTGGGAGTAAAACGTGCCACTAATGTGGTCTATTTATATATTTGGATTTTAGAATAGGTACCTACCTATACCTACTATCTACCTACTTTGGTTGGATGCATACTGCATACCTATTCGTACATAATTTAATAATATATTTTAATATTCAAATTAACTAAATATAATCGAATTTTCTAATACTCGTATATATTCGAATACTCGTATATATTCGAGTATTCGATTATTCGAATAATTTTCCATTAGAGTAATTCGTATTCGAAAAATCGAATATTCGAATACTCGAATTGTTCGTATTCGATTCCCAGCTTTAGTATAAACACCAAAGCACGGGGTCTCGGCGCATGTTTCGCCAATCAATTTGGTATCTCCAGATAATATTCATCCCAGCTTATGCCAGCCTGGTTGGCAAAACGTGCATTAAGTTCCCAGCGTTTGGTGCTTGTAGGTATTACAGTGTTAGTACAGTCAGATCAAGCGGTCCACCCTATTTCCGGCACTTAAGTATAAATAAAACACATTATTTTCGAATAAATAATATATTTATTAGACTTAATTTATTTGATATAGTAGCACTGCAGATCACTGATAGAAATACGATTTTTCTTAAAGAAAATTTGATAACAATATTAGCATATTTTCGTTGTATTATTTATTTGTTAAGTAACTTTTAAATCACAGATATCAGTACATAATTGTTTTACAACTAATTTATTAATGAAATAATAGTCGGTTTATAATATATATTTTTATAATATTGTTATCAAATTCTCACGTAACTAAAAAAAGATTACGTGCACGAATTGTCAATGGCGTACATAGAGAAAAAGGTTAGGATACACAGGTTGGTTTTTATATTGGATGCACGGGTGTGCGATAGAGGCGTACTCTGACGCTACATGTGACTCGTTTCTTAGCAGTGCCCGTGTACCCGTCGAACGTACTGCAACCGGTATACCACAAAGCTACGGGTTTACATTATTTTTTCTCCATTTCTTTTTTTCTGAGTATGCCACCATCATTAGTAAGTTTAGTCTAATCTAAACAATTTGAACTTGGTTGACGTATTGCTGTACTATGTGTTACTTATGACTAAATAGTTTTATTAATAAATTACAATAGTGGGCGAGTATATATACACACGGTCGATACTATCTATATTTACAATAAAAAATAAATATCGCTATAATTTGAAGGTAGATGTTTCCGGATATGTTCACAAATATTTACAATATATTACAAATTATCACAATAATATATACAAGGATGGGTGAACAAGGGATCCTGTTTCCCTAATTTTATAGCAGTTTTTGTTGTCAGATAATAAAATAGATTTTTATCCACGACTGTTAAATAATGTATCCATTAAGTATGGCCTTGTGGATAATGATATCCATTATTCACTGCAGTGAAAATGATTTCATTATACACTGGTTCTGAAATTTTTTATAAAATATGCCATGATATGTCAGTCAAAGAGCGAAATTGCTATTTGATTTGAAACGTCAAAGTTTGTCAGCATTTTTATTGCTATATTTTCAAAAATTGTTATTATTTAATAGTCGTGGATATAGTATAGTATTCTACTCGCATGTAATTGCTATTATTCACTAGATGTTTCACCATCGTGAATAATAGCCATCATTACATGCTACCTGAATAATATAATTATACATTGTTTAATAAATACATTCTCAGATAAAATTATCGTATATTTTTTATAATCACAATTTGTTTTAAAACAATTTTGAAATAACGTAACTTGAGTATTTGTTGAAATCTATTATTTTTCTAATAGGCTAAGGAAAGTATGTTTAGAAATTGTTAACATTTAATGCACATTAACATTCATAGTCATTCATACATTTCGTCAACACACAATGTTTTTAATAACCTAAAAGCAGCTGTAGCAGTGGCGGCCGGCTGGTGAGATTTAGGTTATGCCATATCTCAATATTAGAGCCCAAGTAATGGATTATGGCATAACTATCAGTACCAAATGAAGAAGTTTTGCAGAAAAAAAATAGGAAAAAGAAGTTGCAAAAAATGCGCTGCCTCTAGCAGTCTCCCCAGATTACTTCTAGACCATCAATAAGATATTTGCAAGAGAAAAATGTTGCAACTCTTTTTTTGATTTTCGAAAATTTTGATTTTTTGTAAAGTTATGACATTTCGAAATTTAAATGTTTCGCTGTATACACTTTAAATTGTCATGACTACAAAAAAATCCAAATTTCCGAAAATAAAGAGAACTTCTGATTATGGAAAAAATGTTTAGCAAATAATGTACTAATGGTCTAGAAATCATCTCGTGAGGCTGCGCCGGGCAGCGCATTTTTATAACTTTCTGCTCATATTTTTATTGAATTCGTTTTCTGCAGAATCTCCATTCAATACTCATTGTCATGTCATTATTGATTGGATTCCATGGTCCAATATTGAGTTAACGCATAACCTAAATGCAACAGCCACTACTACTCAATATTATTATATTAATATTGTTCTTTCTCCCTTTATAATGTACAATAAAGCCAAATGTCTATTATCATTTTCAAACTACGGTAAAATAGTAAAGTGGCATAAGTTATCTATGATGTATGTAAAAAAATTGATTGAAAAGTGGATCAGCGTGTGACAGAAAACGAAAGGGGGTTCCCAAGAACAGGTGAGACTGGCTATTACTTGAGATCCGCAACGCTTTGCACATATCAGTACTAACTTTATCAAGTGTCCGATGAATTAAGTAATTTTTATTAAAGTTTCAAAGTGATAATAGACATTTGGCTTTCACTATATAAGAGTAAAGGACAAGGACACCAGACTATTCTGTATATGCGTGTTTCCATGTGGTGTATAACGCGCGATAAGAAAAGCCGCTTAGTTTTTGAGTCCGTTAGTACTTTTTGGTTAAATTATATGATCTGGTCAAAGTTGTTACTTCAGTGTTATTGCTTGCGCTCTATAAATTCTAAACCCATTTGTCGTGAAAATATCGTCGAGGTCATAAGGGCACAAATCAAAATATTCTTACTAACCGTAACCATACAGAGTTTGAAACTTAGTTTTCCAGACGCCGCCGCCCCATATTAAAAATTGACATTACATATTAATAAAGATCTCGCTTTTATTAGTTTCTAATTTACGAACCGTCGCGTCGTAATCTACATAAGATGGAAAACACTATAAAGAACGAATTTTTTTTAGATTTGTGACACTATGAACTCAATATCATTTTTACAAGTGGATGTAAAATCTGCACATGCAACAAATATGGAACTTCATGGAATTTTGAAAACTTGGTTAAATGCGTCTTTGTTGGATCCAAAAAAGAATACCTATTTTTTTTTTCATTTTTACGACATAACTTTTGTAACATTGCCGTAGTTAAAGTATTTTTAAAAAACAAAGTATTCTGATGAATAAATAAATCATTGAAACATTTTAGTACAAGTTTTCTAAATTTCAATTTTTATGATTTTTTCGAAAATGATTTTAGAGATACATTTTTCTTCGAATTGGCAAAATTGTTCTGTAGTATGGTTTTAGATATGCGAGACACCAATGATAACCTTGAATTTGTAACACCCTGTACAAAATTCGTATTTGGAATACGAACATATTTATCTTCTTTAACTTTTACAAAAACTAAATTTAATATGATTCCAAAAAGAGAAATAAGCTGAAAATATGGATTACAGTTATTCTTGTTCACCCATTTCTATCCAGCCGGATATTAACAAACGGCCATAAGGTAATAAAATAGTACGTACAAGAAAATCAATAACATCTACGTCCAAATCACAAACTCGTATAAAATATTAAACATTATTGCACAACTCAGTTTGATACACTCATACCGTTTCAAGTATTATTCAGTAAGGACTCTATACTAAAAGGATTCGGTCTCCTTATTTTATCTTCGTGGGAACCCGCCGTAAGATCCACCCCTGACTCCGACACAGAAGACGGATACATCCCGTGATCCCCACTATTAAAGTTTTCAGATTCCGCCCCTGAGTCTCCCACCACGTCTATATCGCTATCACTGTCCAACGCGTCAGCGCCTCTCTGTGAGAGGTACTCTCTCTTAAGTGCCACTAAGTCCACCGCTATGCCTTTCGCGCGTAGTTTCCTCGCCTGGCGTTCCAAAGCTTTTTGGAGTTTTTTTTCGACGTCGCGCTCGCTCCCTCGCGCGAAGCTCTGCTGGGGGGATAGGCTCCCCTGAACACGACTGGGGGTGAGCGTTGTGTGCCGGCCGGCCTGGGCCTTTCTTCGTATGCTCTTTTTTGCGCCACTTTGCCCTGCGGTTTTGGAACCAGACCTGGAACAAAAATGAAAATATGTAGTTTATTAATATCTGAAGGGTTTTGAGGACTTTCGATGATGTGGGATTTCAAGTTAATTTCATCTTTATTATTTTAAGGTATATAAAAAAAATACAATATTGTTTGTTTGTATAAAATTTCATTACAGTATTTTCTTATAAACAAGTAAAAATTAGTTTACAATGAAAAAACTTAAGACCGTATTGTCAAGTGGTCAACTTTTTGTAAATAATTGCACTTAAACCAAATACGAAAATAATTACCTCATTTTAATTCATAAGGAGATTTATTAGATGAAATTACAAGATTACGTTTTTATAACTTTGAAATACGAATTTAGAATAATTTTGATAGTCGTCGTAGTAATCGGTGTACTGGGAGGGATGACACCTACGCTGCTCTTGGAATTTAGGACCATATTGGCCTGTCGAGTCAGCCAAGTAGCTGATAGGCTAAATATACAAGGTAGTCATTGTAAGTTTCTTTGTTTTCTTAGAACACATGATTTTGGAACCTACAGCCACTAACCCTGCGGGATTGAGGAGTGACTGTTTTTAATTAGTCTGTGCGACTCCCATATCTGTATAGGAGTCATTTATTTTATTATCTAATTATTGCACTAGTCAGCTACAATTACAGAATTGGAACACACCAAAAAAGAATATCGCATAATTTTACAAGAGAAAATTAACCGAATTATATACAACATATTAAATAGATTTACAATGTATATATCTACTTATTAATATTATGTTTATGTACTGAAACATATAAAAATATATACACATACACAAAATAATTATTAAAAAAAGGAAGATAAGTGAAATTTTTTTTTAGGCCAACAATAAAACAAAAAGAATTCATTTCAATTGTAAGTTTTTTATGTTTGCAAGACTACAACTGAGAATATCCAAAGATGGATATAGCTTACACAGATCGAACCAGACCACTACGAACGTATCTAGCGGTATGCGCAATTTACAGTCGCCCGTCTGAACGAGCAATACTCTCCACCGCAACTTTAGCGATACTGAAATCTGCTAGTATGTAGCCTGTTATCTGCTCCTCTCAGTGCTCTAGCAAACGCCCTAAATCTAATGCGCAATCTTTCGCAATCGTTAACTTTCGGTCGGACTTCGTATTCAGCCTACATTCATCGTGCTGACAATAGTGGCAACAGTAAACTGCGCATACTACTCGTGTTCTTAGTGATATGGCTCGATCTGTATATATTACATATTTGCTGACAAGGAGAGAACTTCTTTATGATTGGCAAGTAAAATAAATTGCTGTGTCTAGGCACAGCCTGGGAATTTGAAAGTTAGCATGGTGAAAATATATCTACAATCAATGTGATGTTGCAAAACTTTTTAGAGAAAAATTAAGTACGATTTATGCCTGCGATTTTCAAAGCTATTCATCGAGAAATCATTATGAAATTCAGCACGCGGGTAACCAATTGTAGGTCAAGTCCCATATACTTTAAACTTGGCGTATTTTAAAAACTTCCGTTGATATCGTTCCAGATTTTGAGTATGTATATCGTATTATTGAGGCATAATCAAGATATAATCTAACATAAGTTGTGTCCAGACGTATTAAAGTATTATGGTTTGTAAAATGTGAGAAATTTCTTATAATAAAGTGGACAATTTTGTAACTTTAAGAAACAGTAATGCCAATGCGATCCACAAACGAAAATTTTTTGTCGAATATCACACCCAAGTCACAAGAAATGTCAGGACGGATGAGTATATGATGTTTACATTGTAATTAAATATTACAACATTAAGTTCGATTGTATATGATATATGTAATATTACATTTAGCTTCGTTTAATGACAATTTGTTTCTCATGCACCAGTTATTAATGTTATTGAGGTTATTCCACAATTCGATACAATCATTTTCAGATGTGATATTACAATATAATTTCAAGTGGTCTGAGTAAGCAACTTAATGTCAGGTTTTCGTTTATTAATAAATGTAATCCTTGTGGGACTCCTGACGTGGCAAAGTCTTCAATAGACTTAACTTCACAGTATACAACATATTGCTTTCTATCACCAAGATACAAGTTGGAAAATGCGATAAGAGCGTCAGGGAAACCGAATGTATTAAGCTTTTTTAGTAGTTTACTGTGGGTCAGTCTACCGAAGGCCTTGGAGAAGTCAGTATAAATGACATCCGTTTGTACACCCTTATCGATTCAGTCTGATTAAAATTCTGTGATCTGAAATAAATTAGTAATTGTCGAACGGTAATTAAAGATTCCGTGTTGTAAAGGTGTTAACAGTTGTTTCACATGGTTGAAAATGTAATGGTATAAAATGATTTCAAAGGCTTATCAATCCCCTTTCCTAAATATTGACAATTTCCATTATGATGGAAGTTTCCAATACTTTAGGGATAAGTTATACAATATTGTAACCGGTTTTGAAAAAATAGTAGCACAGTCATGCAGTCATGAGAGGATTGTTCGGCAAAGGAAAACCGAAAAAAAAGCTTTTATTAAGTTAGAATTTAGAATTATTAACACATTAGATTTGTACCGCCTGCGTCCCTAAGCCGAATAGTGGCACATAAGCATGTTAATGCAAAAGGTGGAAAAATAAAAAAGTAATGCAAATGTTGGAAGAATGCAAATCGTGGACAGATGTTTCTGACGTATTGGTCGTCATCAGCTCAGTGTAGCTAAGTTAAAAAGATGGACGTAACTTAGAGAAAAGACACTAAAGGAAAACCACTGACAGGAAGCCAGTCGCACCTTTATGCGGGCATACCTGTTAAATCAAATTGTTTTGTACTGTAATATATATAATCCCAGATTGTAACTTCCTTCTATATACTTATATATTCTCCTGGGTCCGAAATTCCACACAGGTGGCTATAATTTCCCACGTGTGCGATGTTTGGTCATTGCTCTAATCCAGACCATCCAGGTGGAAGCCACAAAGCTGCGACGGGCTTCCTGTTAGTGATTTTCCTTTAGTGTCTATTCTCTAAAATACATCCATCTTTTTAACTTAGCTACACCGTGCTGATGACGACCAATAAGTCTGAAACACGTGTCCACCATTTGTAATCTTCCACAACTTGCATTATTTTTGCACTCTTTATGCGAGCATATCCGTTAAATCAAATTGTTTTATACTTAAATATATATAATCCCGGGTTATAACCTCCTTCTCTCTACTTAATCAAACATATAAAAGGAACGATGTACTCATAAATCGAAATTTCTTAGTAGGTATTGTTTCAAATTTCTTTCACAATAAAAGAAAAACTAAACGATCTACAATGAATACAAGAACTAATACATACAATATTTTCGTTCCGCTCTTACAAAACTTTACTACTAAAATTTAAACAGTGGTGTTACTTCCTCGCACATTTTTTTGCATATTAAGCCACTCTCTTATAAATTATTTAAAAAAATGTGTTAAATAAACCTTTAGTAAACAAAAGAATTAGTCAAAGATTGTTTTTTGAAAAAAATGTTTTGCTTATCCAGAAAATGTCTCACACCTAAACAATATTAACCGAAAAATGAAACTTAAATGTCAAATATTTCGGAATACTCTCTCAAAATTAAAAGAACGTTCTTTGGCAATAGATTGACTTTTGTATCAACGTCAAACATAATTTAAAACCGGTAAAACCTTTTCTGAAAAATATATATAAAAATCACAATTTATCCCTTAATTCTTTGCCATTATATGCTTAACTCGTTTTTTAAATTCATTGCCTTTTTGCATATGACGATTATTGCTGGCCTCAGAATTTATAAACATCAGTACATAAGCATTCATTTTATGTAAAATTCATCTTGTAACAACGAAACCCCTCAGAACTTACTTTTATGCGTATGATTCAGCGCCTAGCACTCTACTATAACATCTCCATCTAAATTTAAGGCATTCTGAAAACATTTCCGTCGTCATAGACACATTTTAAAGAAATTTAATCTGGTCCTGTTGTTAACACTGATATCCCCAAAAGACACCGACCTTCTATATAATCCCGATAAAAGAAGATGGTATTGAAAAGAACGAAAAACAACATATGCCTATCTACTGGCAGCCAATACAGTCGAATCACAAAGGTCAGCAAGGTTGAAGGAGGGTGAAAAAGAGGTTTTCTCCCCAAGGATCGATTGGCAGGCCGCAAGATTACGCTCTGATACACGCTAACTCACTACATTGACCGTTGATTCCACCGCCATAAGCTTCCGAATATGTCTATTGTTTTTAAATAGATGACCGAAAATTCAGTTCGGGTTTGGCTCTTGCCAGCAGAAGGGGATGGGAAAGCTATTATTCAAATCGGCTACAAAGTGTCGATAGGGGATTTAGCCTTTTTACTACAGTTTTTACAATTGGCTCTCCTGAATTGCCTGAATCCTTGAAGTGAGGTGGGGATTTTGGTGAATTATATTTTAGTTAATCAGAAAATATATTAGTTTTTAAAAGAGTTGATAAGCAAGTATATTAGAAGACAGAACCTGAGTTGCCATGGCAACCATTGAGGAGGTTGTGTACTCATCCATTCATTATTGTTTATTCGTATTATGCTGATTCGTGTTGAGTGACATAAAATAGAAAAATTTCATGAATTTGGTAATTCGATAATTGTTAAAACGGTTGTGTACATTCTATACGAGGTACAAGTATTGAATTAGTATTTTGAAGGAAATTCAACTATGCTCTTTGCTATTTACGGGGATCTGCAATGTTCTTATTAGTTTCTCGCACTTAGTGTTACAAATTTATTCATTTCCTGAAGACAGAAAAAAAGATTAGCAATGCCTTAAGATGTGGATGGATCACGCTCTAATTGTTTAACGAGTTGTTTAATAAAGCCCTTATAATGAACCTTTCGAAAAAATGTCGTATATTAAAATTCTTATTATGACCGGTTACGGGAATAGAAGAACCACAGTGGAAGTCTGTGCACTATTTAATGGCACCCTTCAGGATCTACAGCCAATAGCGCGATCTACTCTTATTAAAATTATATCAAATACAGACAACATGGACATGTTTGCGATTTTCCCAGAGCTGGTCGCAAAAGAAGAAATGAAGGTGCAGAACTTAATATTTTACTATTGGTGATAATCCACATTCTGTTTCCCGTCAAGTTGGTTCAGATATTTATATAAGTAATTCTACCGTGATCAATATTTTGGATAGAATTAAATTTCACACTTATAAAGTTACTTTACCTCAAGAATCAGAAGATTTTCACCGTAGAGTAGAATTCTGCGAAGATATGCAAGTGCGCTGCAATGATGTGTTTATAAAAAATATTATATACTCAGATAAAGCCAGTTTTTTTCTGAATAAAACTGTTTACAGACAAAACTGCAGGTATTGCGCGAGAGAATCTACGATGAATGTAGGAAATTCATACACAATATACCAGGAAAGTTAACGTTTGGAAGCAGAATTTTGATGCCATGTTTATTTGATGGGAACTTAAATAGCGAAAGGTAACTAAATTTCTTGCAGCATGATTTAGTTCCAGTGCCAATACATTTATATCCAAGCGAAAATGACCCGAATAAAGCTGATAATCAACTTTGGTTTCAACAAGACGCACGGTGCGCTTACTCACTACGCCCGTCCTGTTCGTGGTTACTTGAATAATATTTTTCCTCGACGATGGATAGGTCGACGTGGCTCTATAGAGTGGGACCCTCACTCTCCAGACCTTACCGTTAGATTTTCTCTTACGGGGTTCTTAAAAATAAAGTTTATACTAACAGACCAGAGAACATAGATGATGTAAAAGAACGAATTCGCCAAGAAATACTAAATATTGAATGAGATGTAATTACCAAGGTTCAAAATGAATTCCTTTTGCGTCTGGCCCACTGTCAAATAGTAAATGGACAACAATTTGAACACCTTATAAATTAATATTTCTACACTTTGATTTTGCGATTTGCTCCTTGTGAAACGTTAAATATTTTAAATATATGAAGGAAATTTGTTTGTTAATGTTTAAAAAACTATACACGCGTTTCAACTTTTTAGGCATTTGTCAAGAGTACATGGAATACTAAATAGTAAAATTTGTGTTCATGGCTATAATATAATATAATATAATATAATATAATATAATATAATATAATATAATATAATATAATATAATATAATATAATATAATATAATATAATATAATATAATATAATATAATATAATATAATATACCACATAACATATAGTACCTATTATTAAACGATTGTAAAATATGTTTTATAACTTGAATATAACTTTATTCTTTAAATCTAAATCATTTTATTTAAAATATGGAGACCGATAAAAATTTGTTGTTTATTCGTTAAATTTTTATTATTTTTAACAGCCTTGTTCTTTGTAATTTTTCTAATAAGTCAAATTTCCTTCCTTTCTATTCCGAATGAAGTAATTTAACATTATTTAAATCTATAAAATGAAGGTTTTCTATGCAATCTGTTGGCATGCCCGTGCTATATACATTGTTTACAATAGATTTGTGTTCCTGGATTCGCTTTTTTACATTTCGTTCAGTTTGTCCAATGTATATAAAATCGCAGTCACTACATTTCAACTCATATACTCTTGTTTTTTGTAACCGTTCAGTTTTGTCTTATTTATTAACATTTTACTTAAGATCAGCAATAGAGTTAGTAATAAACTTAATAAACTGGGATGTAGAACAATTTCAGTAAATAAAAATAATTTAGGCAAAATGTTAATACATAGTCGTGTTCTGTCACACAACAACGCTCTAACCAAGTGTGCTATAATCTCATTAATAAATTTTTTTTCAGTAACTTGAATGTTCAATTGCATTTAACTCGAACATTTTTTTATGCAACCTAATAAAATTTTTATGCGACAGTATTCAAATAAGGTGCTTTTTCATATTAAAAAATAGCGGTATCATTTAAAAAAATTTAAATTGTTTTTCCACCTCTACGGTACGCCACTGTACAAATTACTTAAGATGGCAAATTCAAATTAAAAATCGAGGTGTGGGCACATTTTTGCAAAAATACACTATATTGGAAGATATTTCGTGTGTTCTGAACTGTTTCTCCACACTGTATATACATACACGTATATACAGGGTGTCTCACCAGGAAGTGCATCGATCGATATAGGGAAGAGTACGCACCAGAAAATTTTGAAAATTTAGGGAGTTACGAACGGCAGTGTGGCTAATCCAGCTGAAATAATTACAAGCATCTGGCACTTCCGGTTATACCGGAATTTGGTACCAACTTGCTTATTATAAATGGAACACCCTATATATTTTAGGATAAGAAAAAAAGGAATTTAATTATACATAACTTGATGTAAAAAAATACAATGTGTTCCACTTGACTTAAGCAAGTTTTCGCGGTTTGAAATTTACAAAATGTAACGTCAAAAATGGGGCACTTGGTATACTATTATTGAATTTCTTTAAACTGGAGAGCGTAGCTCACTTTATGGTCTTTCTGAATGCCAAAAATCAAATGAGTACCTTTTACACGAAAAAAGTTATAAAGGTTATTATAAACCATTACACCTCAAATTTTTTTTAAAATGTCAATTATCTAAAATAAGCAAGTTGGTATCGAATTCTGGTATAACCGGAAGTGCCAGATGCTTGTAATTATTTTAGTTGTATTGACCATACTGCCATTAGTAATTCTCTAAATTTTAAAAATTTTCTGGTGTGTACTTTTTCCTATATCGATCGATGAAGTTCCTGGTGAAACACCCTGTATATATAAATAAAACTGCAAAGTTGTACATTTGGAACAGCAGAATACTTCCAAAGTAGAATATATTATCTAGTTTAGGGAATGAAAGAGAGTAACTGAAAGCTGAAAGTCAGCGAAAGATAAATGGCAAGGGAAGTTTTACAGATAGATCTGAACTTAACTGGAACTTTGGTTTCAGGCAATTTAAGATTTCTATCAGACCGGGATTGATTTTCTCTAACATTGTGATAAATCTTCATTTTATTTTAAGTCTGTAGTTATATTTTCATAGAGCTATTAGAATTTTATCAGTACGAAGACGTAAAAGGGCCAGGTATGGAAAAAAATGTTTTTGCTGTAATCCGACTAATCTCAGAATTTTACTAATTTCCAACTTTAAACTCGTAATTTTACTAATTTTCGACTTTGAACTCGGAATTTTTATTAATTTCAGACTTTAAATTTGGAATTTTACTAATTTCCTATTTTAAAGTTCGAATTAATACCTCTGTTTTCTTATGTATTTAGAGGATGCTAAATGGGTGCTAAATGATGGTATAGGTTTCGCAATTAGCACAGATGGTTGGGGTGGCAAGTCACAGAGCTAAAAAATGAGAAAAATCCAGGATCTAACTAGGAAATTAATAAAATTTCGACCTCAAAATGGGAATTTAGTTAAATTCCGTGTTTAAAGTCAGAAATTAGTTCAAATCCGAGTTTAAATTCAGAAATTAATAAAATTCCTAATTCAAAATCGAAAATTAGTAAATTAGTAAAATTCCATGTTTAAAGACGGAAATTAGTAATATTCCGAGTTTAAAGGCGGAAATTACAGCAAAATTTTTTTCGTTACCTGGCCCCTCTACACCCTCGTATATCAGCTATTTGAGTTTCTATAATTTCAACTATTTTGATGTATTGCATTTCATATATCGTTCAAGATAAATAAGTTAGGCACATTATTTTATAAGAGATTTTAAAAGAAGCAACCATTCTAAGATATGATCTGAAGCTGGCTAAACAATTTTCTTCGGTTGTACTGATTTTTTTGCAAATCCTTCACCCTATAAATTCCCAAAATTTTCCTGGATTATTGGTTTTGTTGATATAATGTTAATGAAGTTGAGTATCTGGAGTTTTTCAAAGACAGCTTCTGGAATTGGAGGAAGTACCCAATGACGTTAATCAGATTACGTGTTACACTCGTAACGTCATTCCTGATTCTGACCACTAGATTATTAGAGAGAATGTTGACCATCAAGATCTCCAGATGAAAACCATATCAATTTTTCTGTTTTTAACAATTAAAATTAAAACTGTTTTCACACAGTTTTGTAGAATTTAGTTATACTTTTGGAAATAAATAAGTTAAGGTAGTTCTAAGTTGACTAAAAATCACTGTAGGTTTATACTATGTATATATATATATATATATATATATATATATATATATATATATATATATATATATATATATATATATATATATATATATATATATATATATACATATATATATATATATATATAGTACCGACAGATTATTTACTTGTATCCTTAGATGTTGTTTCGCTATATACAAATATTCCATTAAACTTAGCCAAAGGCATAGTAGAGAAAAAGTGGAAAGAGATTGAACCCCACACGACATTACCCCTAAAAGAATTCCTAGAAGGTTTAGACTACGCTCTCACATCAACGTATTTCCAATATAAAGATAAGTTTTACCAGAGACTATATACCAACAAATAGAGGGATGTGCCATGGGAGCTTCAATATCTAGTGTAATTGCACAACTTGTACTTGAGGACCTAGAAAGTACAATAATTCCAAAAATAAACTGCGAAATTCCATTCTTCTACAGATATGTTGACGACTGTATAACACTTTTACCACACGACAAAATAAATTAGATTCTCGACTTATTTAACTCATACCATAATAAACTACAATTCACGATAGAAATAGAAAATGACAATAGACTAAACTTCCTAGATCTAACTTTAATAAAGACAAACAGTACAATTAGGACACAATGGTTTACCAAAAGCACATGGTCAGAAAGATACATAAATTTCACATCAAATCATCCTATATCCCAAAAAAAAAGTGTAGTTATAGGCATTGCCGATCGAGCCATCACCCTTTCAGATCCTGAATACAGACAAGAGGCAATTAAAAAAGCCAAAACAGCCCTCACAAAAAACAAATACCCTGACAGGTTCATTAATACAATCTTTAAAAAACGAATAAATAAATTGTACAACAAAAATGCACAAACTACAACAAATAATTCCGAACGTACTTACGTATCCATCCCGTACACAAAAGGACTGTCAGAACAAATAGGAAAAAAATTAAAAAAAACATGACATAAACATTAGCCACAAAGGATATAACTTGTTAAAATCTAATTTCAGTAAGCTCGAGAGTAAAACACCTACCCCAAAAAAACCCACGTAGTTTATGAAATACCATGTGAAAACTGTGACAAAGTATACATAGGCCAAACTTCCCAACATCTAGAAAAAAGAGTCCAATCCCATAAGTATGATAAAATTAATAAAACAGCACTCACGAAACATACACAGACAACAAAACACAAATTCGACTTCGACAAAACAAAAATATTAGCTACAGAAAACCACACCAAAAAAAGAGAAATCTTAGAAATAATTGAAATAAAAAAAAACCCAAAAACAATAAATGACAAAACTGACACACAAAATTTAAACAAAATCTACAATAACTTACTCAAAATTAATCAAACAAAATAGTAGCTACCCTTACAAAAAAATTAGAAATACACCACTGCCACAGCAAGTCAACAGATCCTTAAAACTTTTAAAATTTAGGTAAAAAACACATGTTACAGGCATTGGAAATTTTACAAATTATAAGCCACCCCAGTTCAAGATTTTAGTTCAAACTTAGTTGTAAACACAAAAACATTATCGGTTAGTATAAAACAGTAAAAAGTGATGTGCTCGCTATACGCACAAATTATTAATTAAGTAACATTACTGTACGTTAAACTATAAAGTTTTTAATATATTTATATGTATGTATATAATAAAACGCTATTTATTACATTTAAGGTGACATCTGCTTCTCAATAATATATAATAATAAATGGTCAGTTACCGTACTAGTTACATTGCAACCGATAATGAAAAATTAATTAATCTGGTTGCTTTATGCCTGGTGGATATAACAAGTGCCTGGATTTATTCACCCAATAAAGTCATCATCACTTTTACATGGCATATATGAAGTCATCAACCTTAACACAATCAATTTATATGTATATCATGCAATTATAATAAAGTAGAGCCGAGATAATGCATAGTTGACAGCGCTACGAGGGGAGTATGACTAATATTGATTAGACGAGCTCAGAAGGTTTATTCAATTCCCAGTGACAATTTTTGAGCACAAGATTGTTATCTTCATTAGAAAGTAATATGCCATGGACTTTCATGATAAATGCTGGAAATAGCTAACACAGCCAAGTGTCTACAGAATACAGGAATTTACAAAGTATCAAATTGAGGATCAAAATGCGCTGGTTATGTTTAAGCGGCGAACGAAATCAGCCACGAATGCTGAAACATCCTTCGGATCGCTTGGATTTCATGTCGTATATTTCCTTTCAGTTCTGCAAGATTTTTTAGTTTTGTTTTGAACAGCATATTCTTAAGGTATACCATAGAAGGAAGTGGTTATAAAGATAGATCCCGAGGGCCAATGAATCGCTTGGCAACGGTTGCCGTAAGATTCGCATACAGATCTTGGGTTGACTAGTAACATCGTCTTATTGAAACTAAAACTGGTCCTTTTCTTTCTCATTTCGGGTAATAAATACGCGTGAGATATCAGCATGTCTTTGAGACATACTCTTGTTTCCTCTTTTCCACGAGAAAATAACAATATTTTAACAATCCTTGATGAAACAGCATACCATAATGTTAGATTTGGAGAATAGTCAAAGGGGGCTTCGTGCATTTGATTTAATTTTAAATAGATCAGTAGTGATAGCAGTTATTTTTTGAAAAATTAGGCATTAAATATCAGTTAGAAATAAAGCATATCCTTTTTTTATGTAGACTAGTTCTTAGAAACGTACATAGGAGTAGTAATAATAAAAGTATACTGTTGTCAATTTTGAACAAATTGTTATTAAGACTTTATCAATTAAATTTTTGTAAATGTGAAATAATTTTAAGTAAAATGTCAGTAATCAGAGTGTCCGAGAAGTTTAATATTAAGAACGGTTATGTTTTAATTCCTCTAAAATATCTGTAAGTAAGAACTGGTGACAGAACATGTAGACTAGCCCTGGTAATCGAACCCAAGGGTCTAGTGTGTAAGGTACAAGCTGGCCACTACACGCCACTAAGATATAGTACCAACATAACGCCCCCAAATTACCATGTTAATTATAGTGGTGAGCCGTTGGGGTGCCAGCTAGCGTGATACCGAGTAATATTAGACAAACTGTGTAGCTAATTTTCATTAATTTTTGCAGCGATGCCTCATTTTCTGTTTTGTTTTATCGCTGCTTATGCTAATGTACGTGATAAAGACACAATATCTATTATGTAAACTAGGGAAATTTAACGTTTTATGGCCCAAACTGGCAGCTGTACAGTTGGTTTCCTGAGAGATATTCGAGACTGGACATAGGTGGCGGAGGCAAGCACTGAAGGCTAATTTGCTCAAAAATACGTTTATAACAAGTTTAACATGTGAGGTGGTGTATGAATTAAATAACTACTACAGATACTAATCAAATTATATCCATATAAATACTGTTGAACGAGAGATGTTTATACAAAAAATGCCGCAAATTCTAACTCAGTTATTTCTTGTCTGATTTTAAAAAACAAAAAAACAAAATTAATGGTTCTACAAATACTACAAACTGGCACTAATTTTGTTTTTTTTTTTAATATCACCCGTAATGTCCAGCGATAGTCAACTTTTCCTTTCAAATGAAAGGCTACTTTTTTACTTAGTTTGGCAGAGATTTTTTTTCTGAATTCAAAAATGATTTTCGTGCATTGTTAATTGGAAAAAAAGTAAGTAAATATTTATCAATATTAATTTGGGCTTCTAATAAAATTACCAAGAATGCCATGGAAAACAATCAGATCAACAAACCGACGCAAAATGTCATTTGAGCGTGTACAATAATCTTGTATTACCACGTGTGCCATGGAAAACAATGAAATCAACAAAGCGACAAATGTTATTCAAACCTTCAGATTTATACTACTTTCATTATAAATGATCGTTCTTTGTGAAATAACATATTGTGATAATGTTGGACAATTCAATTGTAACAATGAAAAATACAGACATTAACACAAAATCTTCGTTTAACATTATTTGCAACAATAATTCTGGAATTTTCCTGACTCTAATCGGTGGATATTTCTATTAAAACTGCCATCATTGCTAAAAGTGCATTCATTAGATCAAATTATTTTCCTATAAAAAATACGATCTTGTTGATTCTTGTTTAAATAAAAACGACAAAATTGCTCTCTTCGACCACGATCATTTTCATCCAATGCTTTTTGAGATATGTAGGGTTTGAATCTGTGTCTTTTCAATATTTTATGTACAGTAGCTTTTGATGCATTAATATTATTCGCAATTTCACGAGTAGAAGTTGGATTTTCCTGAAGATTTAATTCTATATTTTAGTTAATTTGACGGTCCTCTCATGTAAAGACGCTTGGTTCCTATTTTTACTGCATTCGAAGTATACTTGCAACATGTCGGTCAGTTCACTGTTATTCATGGTTATTTTATTTGTTATTTCACAAAAAACAACAAATTATAAGCAACAATAATTTACAACAGTAAAGGTTTAAATGACATTTGTAGCTTTGTTGAATTCATTGTTTTTCATAACACACTTCATAACACAAGATTAATGTAAAAGTTCAAATGAGATTTTGCGTCGGTTTGTTGATTTAATTGTTTTCCATGGCACACTTGGTAATTTCATTAGAAGACCAAGTCAATATTGATAAACATTTACTTTTTTTTCTAACTAGCATTGCACGAAAATCAAGTTGTTATACATCGTTGATTTCAGAAAAAAATCTCTCTCAGACTAAGTAAAAATATATATAGCCTTTCAAAAAAAAAAAAAAGTTGACTATTGCCTGACATTACGGGTGATGTTAAAGACAAAAACAAGATTAGTGCAAGTGTTTGTAGAACCATAGATTTTTTTGTTTTTAAAATCGGACAAGAAATAACGGAGTTATTTTGCGGCATTTTTTGCGAGATATTGTATATTCACAGACAAAGGACTGACCTCTAGTCTAAATAAACAAACATACTTACAGGTAAAGATTAAAAAACGATAAGTATATATTTGTTAAATTTAAAGAATTCGAATAAGCTGCAGAGGAAAATTTTGGAAATAAGGAAAATTTTTGAATATGATATAAAATATGTCATTTATAAAGATAAGCTATTTGAAACATCAATAAAAATTAAACTAACCAAAGGGCCTTTATTCAACGTATGTGTGGTAAAATGGGCAAACTTTCAAGATTTTATTTTGAAAACTATTCTAATTTGTTTTAAAAATTACACCCAATAAATGGCCATCATGCTAAGATCTGGATAGCGCGCTGGATAATCTACAACCGTTTTATAAAACACACGATTTTAGAACCTTTCTGTCAGTAAACAGTCGTGCTGTGAAATTTGTCATCTGTTTGAAGTTGTTGAGCCTTTTGCCATCCTTTTTTTAAAATTTGGTAAGCATTGTGGCAAGGGATTTGCAGTTGTGCTATACATCGCGTGGAATAACTTGATTATCGCTTATCATATTCCTTATTTGAAGGATTCGAGCAGGAGTTCTTACTGGTCGGGTCCTTGGTCTGCATCCTAGTATTTTCTACAGAACCATTTCTACCAAATTGCTTTGCTCAGTCTCGAATTCTGTTCGCAGAAGGAGCAACATTATTTTGTAATTCTCTACGCAAATAAGCTTGAGTTACAAAGCCACATCTTAAAGAGCTGCACTATTTTTACACGATCAGTAATTGACATTCCGGCCAGTCATAGCAAAGGATTAACACTCCCCAACTTTATAAATGACAATATTTACAATTTAAGTGTAAGAACGAGTTTCGATTTTTAATTTTACAAAAAGAGAAGTGATTAATTTGAATCATGTCTACTAACTGGTATGGATGGATGGATTCACAAGCAATTAAGGCAAAATTTTTATTAATGACAACATTAAATTTAAAGACCAATGTTTCGGTACTTGATTACTACCATCTTCAGGACCAAAATTGCTATGATAACTTCATAGCAATTTTGTCATAGCAATGTTGTCATTAATAAAAAGTTTTGTCATAATTGCTTGTGAATTCATCCATCCAAAAGAAGAAGTCTAACTACAGTTTCATCTCCGAAAAATTTTGCAATTTCAAGAAAATATTTAAGTTTTAACTACTCAACTATAAGGTAAAATCAATGTACGTCACTGGAGCAGACTGACATGATTTTGACTTGTGGGTTGTGATTTATGGTGGAATTATTGACAATTAATTTGTGGAATTAATCAAATTTAGACTGAAATGTTAATTGGATTTGATAGTTTGAGGCAGATAACAATTAGTAAACTTATCTGCATATCTATTAAGGTTGATTTATAATCGCCGTATAAATGAAAAAGTCTTATAATTTAAACTATGTGTAACCTGTTTATTAATAACTCGAACTACTTTGTAAATTCAGTTTAATTTAATTATGCTTGTATGTAATCTAATTAATAATTCAAAATTTACGGTGGGTGTGGAGCTCATATTGTTTTCTTTTTCTATATTATTTAGCTGTTCATCATGCGAGGAGTATATTTTATTTAGGTTCAGGATTCGGACTCGAATGCTTCGAAAATTTTATTTGCAAGGTCGAGTCTATTTTGTATAATTCCTACAACTGAAACAAAAAAGGGCCCACAACAGTATCTTACCGATATTAACGGTTGGTTGTATCTGAATCTACTTTAGACTATTACATTTTTTGCGGATTAATATTTTATTGTAGACAACATTGCTTAAAGTGAGTAGTGGCGAGAAGTATGAAACTTCTCGTATGGTCCAAATGCTACTATCCGACCGACATCATAGATGTCTCTGTGGCGGATAGCGACTTGCAAAGCAAGTACCGAGAGCGGCGACCTCTAGCCCAAGTGGACTAAACTACTGTTATTAAATATGATTTGAATGAAACAACTACTCAGCGGGCAAATACCCCGACCTGCATTGGATTACACCTTTTTTTCGAATCTGAACTTTTTCTTGGTTTTATAAATCGTCCATTGTTAAGAATAGTCGTGAATTCTTGCGCGACCTTTTATGCAGGTTAGTAGTACCCGAGTTGTAGGTCAACTTGCAGTCCAGTCTGCTGAATTCCAACATTTTTCAAGAAATTTTTTTAAATAGTTTTGTGATTGTGAATTTTATGTTCATTTAAAGAACTCCCTATCAAATTTTATTTTTGGTTTTGACGACTTAGTTAAATAAAGTTTACACTTTTACAAATCACCTACTCTCACTAGTAAAATTCAATTTTGTAAGAAATCCTCTGTTCAAATTATTTTTTGGCTTTCAGCGACTTTGAAAAAATTAAATTCATAGTTCTAAAAGCATTTACAGGGAAGTAAAAGACATTTTTGCACAGACCCCTGTTCAATTTTATTTTTACCTAAAAACAGTCTAAAAAACTATTTTCAGTACTATCTAGTCATTTTCAGGATAGAGAAAAGCCAGATTGCCAGAGACCCCCTGTGCTTTTTTTTTTAGCCCTAATAAATAAAAAGCATAAGCCGTTTGATTGATAAATCCTTCAGCTACAAAGTTTGATAGAAACAAGTCCCTGAACCCAGGACCGCTGAAGACAAATTGCTGAAGTCCTATTCAACTCTGTCAGCATAGCCAGGCACATAGAAATTCTGCGAGGTTAAGAACAAGCTAGCTTAGGGCGAAAACACAACACAGCGGTGCGACGTCGCATCGCAGAAATCAACGACGTCGTAGAAATTTGCGATGCGACGTCGCTTAGTACAAATCCTGGGCGAAACCACAACACTGCGGTGCGACGACGCATCGCAAATTTCCACGACGTCGTTGATTTCTGCGATGCGACATCGCACCGCAGTGTTGTGTTTTTACTTATGAGATCGGGAATGATTCTCTCAAGCAACGCACGCGCAAATCACGGAAGTCTGGTGGTCTTTTATACGCGACTTTTTCTGCTGTGCCAACAGGTTGCGTGTGTACAAGATTTGGTACATTACTGGGTTTTTATATTTAATTATAACACGCCATACATACATCAAACGTGTCGCTTCTGGTATAGGTCTTTTGTGGCCGTGAAATGAACGTTCATCGTATCGCATTGCGGTGCGACTTCGTTTTTGCGATACGTCGTCGCACCGCAATGTTGTGGCCTGCAACAGCCGTAGGACACGTATTATGCGGTCCACATCTCACTAGAAGCGTCTTCTCTGCGATGCCGTGGCGATGAAGTTTTAACGTTGTGTTATCGCATCGCATCGCCGTGCGACGTCGTTTTTGCGATGCGACGTCGCACCGCTGTGTTGTGTTTTCACCCTTACCTCTCCGTATAATCAAAATCGACATTGAGAAAATTCCATTCCTACGATCAAATACCAAGGCAACAAAACCCAAATTATTTTCGTGGCAGCAAGTCACGTGGTGCCTAACTTTATAGAAAAAATAATAACCCAGCTAGGGGAGATATCGATCAACAATCATTAAAAAAAACACCCTTTAGTATTTGTGACAAGGTAAGTAGACCATATTAATATATTATTACGCAGAGGTTCATAAAACTAATAATATAACTTGCATAAATGAGAATAGTTATAAAAAGTTTTATCGAACGCTGGCAGAAATTGCAAAAAGAGGTTGTATTGTTTTAAAAAATTAAATAATTGATGTGATATTTATAAGTATCACAATAATCGTACTATTAGCGGTGCAAAAAATCTGTAAATTGTTTTTATTTCTCTATCAACAAGATATTAGGTTATATCAGTTTCATAAACTTCAAAATCAATGTATTTTGTAAACTCTATATTTAGCGTTTTTTTAGCCATCTAATATTGGAAAATAGCATCTTGAAGAGCCTTTATATATGTTCCATAAATAGTTCTTACGCCTATCTATTTTAGAATTCTCCAGAACGGCCGAGGTTACTTTACACAACTTCGCCATTTTTTTAAGACCAGCTCGAGGACAACTGTAATTACTGTCGCTGCCATTGTGATGTTGACAAAAATCAAATGAATAAAAATGTGAATTTAGGAGATTTTGGTCAATCTAATTATGCTACTTTGTTTAAAACCACTAATAAATTAATCACTGATGTGTTGACATCACTCTTTGTGTATCCAAGAAAAAAGTTCGAATTTTCTTTTCTAAAAACTCATCATTTTGGGGGTGCGCTTGTTTTTTTCGCCCACAATGTCCATATTTTACCATAAACTGGTGTGCCTTGACAAATTTTGGTACTACAAATGCTCTTAAAATTTATTGAAAATATCACAATATTAAAAGTGAAGTGAGAAAGCCTGACCTCTACACTTTGTATAAATATTATATCATGTTGCAAAGTGCATAAGAATTAAAAACCATAATTAGAAATACATATTGCATATACTGTACACCACTATAAAGAATGTATAAAAAAAAGTCTATGAGGTAATATTAAACCTTTTAAAAACTGTTTAATGTAGTGATATAACACCATTATTTTAGAAATGAACAGTTACTTCTGGAGGTCATATCTAAGAATTATTGTGTGGCTGACATTTATAAATTTAACGGAAGTTAATAATCCTCACACAAGAAGTCGCAAAAAAAGTCTTAACTGTCAAAAAAACTTCTTTGGCAATACTAGTAGAAGTAATATGTTAACTGGATAACATAATATCTTACATGTCTATGGAAATATACAAATAGAATACTCTCACGTGCAGCTTCGGTTTTGGATTCGGGGGTTGTTTAGTGTCTGTGGTGTTCAATATTGAAAATAATTATTAAAAACTTTAATTTGATTTTTTTTTCAAATTCCTTAGTACCTGGCAGATATTCAGTTGTTGCCCACCGTTGCGTCCCAACTAACTTTAGCCCACCTTAGATAGGTTATTTACTAGCAGTTGAATAATAGTAGTTTAAACCCAAGATTGTAGTTAACTAACGATTAAATCAATTAAGCAATGAAAATTTTAAGCCCTGAGAGTATATAATTTTTCCCAGTACATTTTTTTTAAATTACAGTCCTTTGTTGTAATTTAGTATATCAAATGATGAAAATTAAAATATTACGCTCTAATATTAATTATTAAATAACCTTACCTAGTAAAAGTTATTATAATAGGAAAATAATTATACAGAACTGAGTACCCTTATTATAAAAATGTGCCTCTTAATAACAGATTCTATTATCTTACAAATAAAAATAATAGCGAAATAATAACTCATTTAAAATACATTTCTTTTAACGTCGTGCACGGCAACTAGTGATAAAAATGCAAATAAGTCATTGGCGTCTAGACGGTACAATAGCCAGTCACAAATCTTCTTTAAATATCGCATTATGCGTTAAATGATTGCAGCACGTTTTTAAAGTTAATGTCTGTATCATATCCTAAATTTATTGGGTAATTGGGCAAAAAAATAAAAATACAATGTAGCGAATGCAACCATTGCACTTTTCGCACTATTTTTTCTACAGGCGTATACAGGGTTTTCCAAAAATCCCGCAAAAATTTCATATTTTTTTAATGCATCATTTATATATTTATATTTGTATATTTTATATGATATATATATATATATATATATATATATATATATATATATATATATATATATATATATATATATATATATATACGTATAATTTTTTTTTGAGCTTTGCTCTAGGTTCGTATACCACTGTCTTCCAGGCAGAGTTTTTCGCCATCCTAGCGGTGGCGGGTAAGGCTGAGGTTAGGAACGGGGAGGAACAGATGATATACATCTGCTGCAATAGCCCGGCTGCTTTAAAAGCGGTGTGCTCCCCCAGGATGGGATCAGTTCTCGTTCAGGGAGTGCGGATACGTCCTAGAAGAGCTTGCCAGGCATAAACAAGTGAGACTGTTGTGGGTCCCGGGACATATCGGAGTTCCACGCAACGAGAAGGCCGATGAATTGGCTAGACTTGGAGTCGAGGAACCCTGTTTCGCGCCTGAGCCAAGACATTACAAGAAGGCAGGTCACAACGGCTCTCAATGGGTGGGCCCACGAGACACTGACGAAGCATTAGAGGACCAATAGGGCCTACAGGGAAACTCGAGATTTTGTGACGGGGCCGAACAAATCGAGATCAGCCTGGTTACTAGGCCGGAGTCGGAAAACTCTGAATCTTCTAGTCGGAATTCTGACAGGCCACTGCAGACTTAGGAGACATCTATCATTGACAGGTATTGTGGAAGACCCTACATGTCCAGGATGCAGGAGTGGTGAAGAAATATCTTACCACTTCCTGAAACAGTGTGAAGCGTTTGGGCGTCTGAGACATAGTATCTTCGGTTCTGAGGCGCTTCTAAGGGAGGAGATGAGCTCCCTCGCAATTAGTGACATCCTGATCTCATTAGAAGGTCGGAAAGATTCGACGAGGGAGCAAGCGAAGCACATGGCTGAGGGGACAGCTGGGGATTGGTAAAAAGGGCCCGTCTGCGGCCTACTTGCAGCCTCTCCCACTATTACTGCGTTATTTTAGAGAAAAAAAATGCATATATGCGTAATAGTTATTAACTATACAAGTTTAATTATGACATTTTTAATTAAACTAATTTGATTGCCAGAGCGAGGCGATGAGCCGAGTTCTGTGGCAATCAAACGAGTTCGTTACCTATATTTTCTATTCGTCGGTGAAAATAATATGTTTCAGTTTTATTAAGTGCAAGATGAATTAAAATTTTACCTAAAATTCAAAAATAGTCAAATTATTTTCAACTTTAACAAAATGATTGATGTTCCATCGTCATCAGCTTAAAGTTTTCTGATATGCTCCTTTTCTAGCACTATTTGCAGTGAGGCGTGCTAGAAAGAGAGCATCGAGGTAGGTGGTGACTTTAAGCTGATGACGATTGTACGTATATCTTTGGTAGTTAAAAATTATATGTTGCTATTATTATTGCTCAAATAAATAAATTCTACTTCAATTTACGTCATTCCTTGTTTCAGAAAAAAAAAACAGGGCGGTTAAGGATCCATAACAGAATTAGTGCGGTAATAAAGATCTTAACGAATCTCAACTTAATTTGTTTAATAGCTTATAACAACACCGACCTAGATAAATTGCCTCAAATGTTTAGCCATTTTTTTCGTGATATATTTGGTTGTGTAATGCCTACCCCTTAACTCCTAGCTTTCCTTACTTATTTTTTGCAAATAACATCCTAGGGGCTAGTTGACAAGCTTGTTAGAAACTATTCGGCTGTAGTAATGGTTATACCTTATTTTTGATTAACTGTCTGATTATGAAGTTTTGAGGGATACAAACAAAATCAATGTTGATACTTGAGGTACTTTATTATCAGCTAACTTGATGTGATCTAACGTAATAACTGTTGCAATTGTCCCCCATCTTCTACTTGACATGCACCAACACGATGGTAAAAGCTGTCTACGGATCTGCATATAGCTTCAGGCAGTAGATTGTTTAATTTCTTTCTGATACAGTCTTTTAGTGCCTCAATGTTGTTGGGTCTACTTCTGCAAATTTTTCTTCTTAAATAACCCCAAGGAAATTAATTTAGCGGAGTTAAATCTGGAGATCTTGAGGACGATTCAATAGTAATTCTTCGACCAATCAAGCAATCTGGAAAACTTTGTTCTAAATATTTTCTAACATATACGCCAAAATGTGGAGGAGCGCCATCTAGGATTAGAAATATCTTGATTCACTTTATTGGGAAATATGACTACCAACTCAGGTATCAAAACAAAAGTTAAGGTGAAATTGAGGTGAGGTACCCTTCAGCTGTAATATTTTATCAAACAGTATTATCCCAAAACGCGATCATGTATTGTGCCAACTCACATATTCACTTCTTGAAGATGCTGAGTGTGTATTTCAATGTTCAATATGGATTCTGTTGAGACCAGAAATAATAATTGTCTACTAACAATCCTATTTAAATAAAATATGGCATTATGAGAAAACGCATCGTGATCATCAAACACTTATATCCGTTCTTCATAAAACTGAAAACGTCTACCGTAATTTATCAACATCTTCCAATAACTCTTGCAGAAGTTGAACTTCTTAGAGATGATATTTTTCGTTTTTTAGAAAAGGTAGCGGAAGCATCGTTACCTAACCGTTAAAACGTGCGGAATTTCAGTGATACTACGTCAAGTTTTTTATCATCTCTTAGTTTATGGCCTACCACCTCTGAGTAAACCATTTACTATACCGTGTTTTTCAAACTTATGGAATATTTGTCTTATAGTTGACTTGAATTTGATTCTCGGGATATTTTGCATTAAATATCGCATAAAATTCAATTAACTTATTACTTTATCTACATTCTAACAACAAAATTTCAATACGCTGGCTTTCTGATAATACCATTGTTCTTTAAATAAAAGTAACACCAGACAACTGAAAACATTCAAACTACTAATATTATTTGCACTTCAATTGTATGAAATCTTGATAAGAAATTTATAAAAAGTAATGAAAAAAATGTATGCAAAAAAGACGAAAAATAATAGCTATTTATGTAACAAGTTCATAAAGTCTTAAGGAGGAGTTGAATACAAAGTTTTATGTTCGTCTGCCAAAATGGACTCATTATTGAAAAAAAAAATCATTTTATAAATTTTATATACGACCGGTCTTAATTGGTCACCTTACATACCTACTTGGTTTGAGGGCTTATAATACCACTTTACTGCCCGCCAAGGGCTTTTGTTTTATTCCATACAACATTTTCGACTTTTGAGGCAACATGTCCAACGTCGCAGCCTCTATTGGTGCAGTACAGGAAAATTAATTTTCATTCTAGTTCAATTGAAAGACATAAATACTTCGACAAAAGGATTGTAAAACGATTCATACCATAAAATTACAATACGGCCACCTTTATTTACGTTGATACTTGGTTACTTGCATTTACTTTTAATGCAAATTCACAACCATATTCCTACCTGTCAGTATGACATTACGATTATCATTTTTATGGAATGTCAAAATTTAACAGAATGACAGAATTTCTATGTAAAATTTGCAAGATAGCTGACATATTATATATCATGTATTAATTAACACTGATCGTATATCAAATTTTGTATGCACTTCAGGCTTAACCAGTGTTTACGGCCCTTAACTAATATTTACGCCGCGGAACATAAACGCCTTTTGGTACATAAATAAATATTATATCTATTCTCTGAGAAACAAGCAAAGTGTGCTTTTTCTATTGCTTGGTTACCAAGTTGTTTATTATTTGTTTGAAAACTGTATTTGAGGCAAAATGCAAACGGGCTGTTCTAACGAAGAAACTTCTGACGAAATTAGAAATATCGCTGCTACCGTTAAAAAAATCTCTAATCCCTATTGCCATGGAAATCCAGGCATTTATACGAAGAGACATATAATGTGTAGGTATTGCAAAAGGTGTTCTAATAAGAAAATTAAAATAACGCGTGAAAACAACATCCTATCGTATTTCAATAACAATCTTTCTCGGTATAAAAGTTCATCACTATGGAGCAAATATTCCATCGATTATAAATCTACATGAAAGAGATGACATTAGTAAATCTCCAAATGCCATTCCATTTTTTAAATGAAAAGGAGGATATAAACCTAAAAAGTTTCTTATATTGACTAAGGATATATGTATAGACTGACCAGGATACCATACAAAAGGTTTTTTTATCAATTACACTAAAGAAAAATGTACTGCTCAGCCCATCGGAATACACAAAATTGGTAATGTGCCAGCAGTGGTGGCCATATATCTAGGTCTAGAAAATATACGGGCCATTGCTTTAGGCGCACCTCGGTTAGCAGCAAATGCAGAAGCCAACTTGGAAGGAACAAAAAGACATGGAGTTTGGCGCTAATCTGCAGTGGCGGAGGGCTGTATTGATGATTGTGTAAATACCAAAATTTAGCGTTGTATAGAAGGTCCTAGGCGAGGTATTCCGTAAAGAACCTTTTTTTAGTAACAATCATTATGTTAAAATATTAACCATTATAGATTAGATTAGATTAGATTAGATTTATTTCCCAAAAAATTACTGTTACACAACAATAATAATACAAATATGCTTATATAGATATCTACATAACATAATGCGCCTTAATCAAAGCATAAGGGAAATAGCATTTACTTAAATAAGTTCAATCCTAATTAATATACAATACAGGTACATATGTACTTAAATAAGTTCAAACATTATAAGTATACAATGCATGGAAAAAATATTTTTGGAAGTAAACCCTTTGAAAACCTTTTATGGTTGAAATGATGTAGTAAAGTATTCTTCTAGGTTATAGAACACGTAATTATTTAAAACTTTCTTTAGCCTAATTTTGAATAAGTTTTCGTTGTTTATGCATGTAATAGAATTTGGTAAGTGATTATAAATTTTTATTCCGGAGTATAAAGGACCTTTCCTATTTGTGACATATCTATAATTTGGTGCAATTAGTTTTAAGTTAGATCTGGTATCGTAATCATGAATATCAGCAGCATATAGTGATAATAAGCCATAGTATTTGTTATATTTAATATTTATTTATAATGTAAATTTAAATAAATTTATTCAGACAGTAATATTAAGACCATTAACACTTTTAAAACTCTATTAATTATCAATTTATATAGCTTTAGCTGGTCATTTTGGAGTAATCCGTAAACATTATAGGCCTTGATTAATTGCAGAAGTACAAGTAGGTCCCTAAATTAAATTGTTCTCGTGTAACAATAATTAATGAAGTTTCGTGTGGTTTACTCATTTAAATAATTTTTTATGCTATGAGTATATTAATAACATTGTGTAGCGGACATTCCTGAAAGGCGATAGTAAAGTTACTTATTTTTATAATCTGAATTTCACAACAAACGAGCCCTCTCGAAACACGACAACAAACAATTATTTATAGAAACCGCAATATAATATACCTTCCTGGACACACAATAATAATAATTATTTGAGTTTACAATCGGGATTCTTTAATAGTAAAACTTTTAATGCAACTTAGAACAACCTGCAATGTAATAAGATATCAATGACCGCAGTAAAGTAAGGAATTTCCATTCATTGCTTACAATCCTTTTACATACTGTTACGTGTTTGCTATCCACACAAACACGTATACTCGTAGATTCGTTGATTGAAAGTCCAGGTAACACTTACTACTTTCTTTACTAATTAACAATTAACAACAATAGATTAATTACTGTCTTAACTATAATCACACTTGAACACTTATAAGTCTCTTTCTTATTTCTTCTTTACTCGTTCACGTTCGACTTCCCACTGAGACTCGGCCCACCGTGTGTCTTATTTATACATCCATTCACACGATCTAGAGCAGTCCAGAATATTCCCGGCCGTTAGCGTACAATTCCGGTCTCATCTAACCAGTCTACACAGTCCAGTGGTGTAACAGTACGTACCCCTACCTGACTAACACATGATAATCACACCTCTCGAAAGATACGCATTATGTATCTTCACGTAATTGCAATTTTCATACTTGTTCTGTTTTTTTTAAATAAAAGAACTTCTTCTGATTTTGAGTTTTATTAGTAACATCAGCGCTACACGTTTTTTTGTGTCATAATACCCTAAAGTTATTCTGTTTTAATTGAACTGCCAAATTTTATTTTAAAATTTTGTCTGAACATTATTTGTGGCATTCTCTAAATTTTTTATTCTTTTTTGGGACTTAGTACCACATTAATATCCTTCGTTTGACAACTAATATACTATATATATATATATATATATATATATATATATATATATATATATATATATATATATATATATATATATATATATATATAAAGCGTGAAACTTAACACATATGTAATATCCATAGATACTTAAATAGAACTGTTGAAGGAATTGGACAGCAAAAAAAGAGAAATTAAGGAATCGGCAATAATATGTTTGCTATCCACACAAACACCTATACTCGTAGATTCGTTGATTGAAAGTCCAGGTAACACTTACTCACTACTTTATTTCTTAATTAACAATTAACAACAATAGGATAATTAATGTCTTAACTATAATCACACTTGAACACTTATAAGTCTCTTTCTTTCTTATTTCTTCTTTACTCGTTCACTTTCAACTTAAGATTGAGACTCGGCCCACCGTGTGTCTTATTTATACATCCATCCACACGATCTAGAGCAGTCCAGAATATTCCCGGCCGTTAGCGTACAATTCCAGTCTCACCTAACCAGTCTACACAATCCAGTGGCATAACAATATTATTGAATGAAGAAAATTGTTTATCCCATTGCTCTGTAGATTTTGGTACAACGTGGTTACAGGTGTTAATAGAAGTATTGAACAAAATTAATATTGTATAATTTTTAAGTATCAACAGTTCTATAGATATTACATAAACAAATAATATATGTGTCAAGTTTCACGCTTATCATATTCTAAAAAAGAGATAAATAACTTTGAAAAAAGGAAACAAATTCGTTTTCCGAAAGGTTAGGGAATTATATTATTATTTTTGTGTCTCATATTAGTTGTCAAAAAACACCCTGTGACTAATCTTTTGACGGAAAGTAACAAGCGCAGAGGTTTATTTTTCCAGTAACATACTGGGTAACTACCTATATTTTTTAGATAACGAAGAATTATTCATATGATAGTAAGTCCCAAAAAAAGAAAAAGAAAAATTCAAAATTATTGCTAACGTTTTTTCTCTACGCCCATGAAAACAATTATTTTTATATTATTGTTTTGCATATTTCAATCGGAAATAAAGTAATTTAACTTTTCAACTTTTACATATTGATCGTGAAAAACAAACTACTTTGTGACATGAATAGGCAATTCACTAAAAAAGTTACCCTTAATAATTATTTGCCCAATAACACGTGTACATGATATCTAAGTGGAAAATGTGACCTGTAATTTGGTCCTAACTTAAGGCAATTAGGGACAAAAAAAAGATTTTATGTATGCCATTTACGGAAGAATTAGGGTCTGGAATTTCATAATTTAAAGTTGGTAGTCTGCCTGCTGTTGTTAAATGATTCTACAATGTGTAAATTTGGTTACTGCGTGGACGAGTATAGACGAAATGTAGACATGAAAACAGGTTTTGCATATTAACAATATTTTTTAGACATATTTTTGCTATCATTCAATTAAAGTCCGTGGATATAGAATCATTGTTTTCTGATTCGGGATAGGACAAGACATTGAACCCGTTAACGTTTCGATTTTTATTAAACCTTCTTCAGACCTCTGGACCTAACAGTTAATATATTTGAGGCATTTAGATAAGATAATTTGAAATAACAACCAAGTTATTATCATTGATTTTTAATTTTTTAAACAACGCATTACTCTCTGATGAAAATATAATTCTAATATTCTTACCATGCATTACAGTAAATCTATGACACAGATAAAAATCTTTCTGGCTGTTTTTAGTAACAATAATAATTATTATAAATTTATTACCTACCGCAACTCTACTTTCTTTAAGGTCTAATCTCATCGCCAGTGCCTCTCTCATAAAAACATCAGGATAATGACTCGCTATGAATGCCCTTTCCAATTCTTCTAATTGCCAACTATTAAAATTTGTTCTACTTCTTCTTCTTTTTGATGCGGCACTTTCAGAATCTGCTTCGCCGCTACTTCCGGCTCCGCCTGTAACAAACAAGACAGTTTTGTAAACATTGAACCAACAAAGATTTTATATTAATGTTAAAAACCAAGCTGATCTTTTTCAGCTTTTATTTTTTCACGTTGGTAATTTAAGTTGGTAATTTTACTTTTATTGTGGTGAAAGTTTATTGTGGCGATATTCAGACCTATGATTTATCCTCTTACGTTGTAATAACAGTGGTGTTAAGAGTTACAGCCGATAAGAAATTGCGATTTTTCAAGAAAGCGATTTTTGATTGGATACAAGTTTTATTATAATAATATAAAAGGCTACATCATAGACCTGATTGTCTGTTGACACTAACTTTGTATTATATAAATCTCGGCATTTTTCTTAATGTTATTTACCACAGCCTACTGAAAAAGGTCAACTAAGCGTAGAATTTTGAATTTAAATGGAAAGGTAAAATAATATACAGTTTCTTTCAATATAAGATAAATAAATATATCGTTATTCCAGACAGATAGACAGTGCGGATGAGACAACCAAAATATAATGTTTTGCACTATTTTTTATTAGACCAAATAAAAATGATGATGATTTTTATGGTGATTCCTGTTATTCATGTGACGTAGTTGATTAATATGAGATACTTATTTGGTATTGTCTTTTGTGCCATAATTGCATATCGGGCGTATATTCGGCGAATAGGTTTTGAAAATACGTAACTGGTCACAATGGATATTAGGGGTGGGGGATTAGAGAATACATTAATACATTACGGAATATTGAATCATTATAGTAGTTTACATTTAGCAGGTTTATCTAGAGTTTTTATAAGATTAAGCAAGCACATCTTGGAAGTTAGAGTCATATAAAATATCATAAGCATTATTAAATTATACGTAATAGTAAATTATTTTTTCTAGAACGCCCCTGGTTGCCATAAATAGAAAAAGTTTGATTTACAGATATTTGTTGAATCTGATGAAAATTCCGCTGTAAAAGGTTCCATAGTAATCGAATCTCGTATTTAAAAATTGCCATTATTTTATACAATCTATGATTACAGCTGTAAAATTTCCATGAAAAAGTGATTCCATTTAAATCCATCCAATATATTTTCAACTAACGTTGAAATAATTCTCGATTAAACCAGGCGATCAATGTTTCTGAGTTTGAGCACCATTTATAATTTGTTGTTGTCGAATTGAATCGGTTTCAATTGTTACTTGATTTATATGTTTCGGTGTTAGCTCGTTGTTTCATTGGCTGGCGAATTTGTAATAATGCCAGCGTTCACGGACAAATCACCGTGTTTACTTGTTAATACCAGCCTTTATCAATTTGTAACTATTATCTTTAACACCGTATCATTAGTGCTGTTAATAGTTTGTTTTGGCCGATGGGTTTTAGGCCGATTGATGATATTGTCGGTGTTCGCAGGCAAACTTTTGTATTGTCTCATATGATAACTGCTTGAGAGAGTTACGACTTGACAAAATATAATAAATTTAGGGTAATTAAACATTAAAAAAAAAACTAGATTTAAGAGGGTGATTATTTATGCCATCATTTAAAGAAAAAACTGTTTGTTTGAGGTTGTGCGTTGCACATATTCATTAATTAAGTGATTAACAAATGCAGCACAAGATGTCGCGAGTTCACTAAGGCGTGGATTGGCATGGTGAGATAAGTTAACACTGCCATAGTTTTCACCAAAACACAATATAGTGCACTTGATGCACGTTTCGCCAACCAAGTAGGCATTATCTGGAGATGATTAAAACCAACCTCATGCTTACATTGTACCCTATGTATACCTAATCTATTGTTAAGGTTCGGTGAACCGTGACTCTAAATATTCATGGAGGACTGACAGTGAATGGTGACAAAGAGTTACTCGTTGGTATTCCTTCACGTCGAAGAAATTATCACTGAATCGAAAGCAATTTTATTTTATGCAAAGTTTAGTTGAAAATATTCGTTTACTACATCTTAACTGAGAATTGTTTGAATCGAGTAGATCCTCAAGGTAGTCCAAGGTCTGTGGTATCGGAACATTTGGAAATAATGAACAAACGTCAAACGAGATCAAAATGTTACTTCATGCAACTGTATATTTTTCACCTTATTAATGAAATCATTGAAATTCGTCACAGAAAACCAGGTGGTGTAATGGATAAACATGTGAACTACTCTGTCAACCATTTTGATATAGGTGGTAATGGTAATGGTGGGGAGGCTGACGCCTGGCAAGTAGGCCACAGACGGGCCCTTTTTACCTTTTAGGTGGTAAGTCAGCGATTCATTTGCTGAAACAATAAGACGCACCGACTTTTCTGGTTTATGTAACTTAGGCAAGCAGTACAATCTACGTACACTTGGGTTAGATACGACATGTAACCTTCTATTTAAAGCTTAGGGTATTAAGGTTATTTATTACAGGATTTAAATAAATTTTAACTTTCTTATACCTAATATAAGGAAGTATAGTAATCGTGATTTTTTTTCGACCTTGAGATTTTGATTGATATATACGAATCTGAATCCATTCTGACTATTTTCCGAATGATGTCTATCGGTGCGTGTGTGTGGATGTACGTGTGTGTGGATGTGTGTGTGTGTGGATGTGTGTGTGTGTGGATGTGTGTGTGTGTGGATGTGTGTGTGTATGGATGTGTGTGTGGATGAGTGTGTGGATGTGTGTGTGGATGTGTGTGGATGTGTGTGTGTATCCGCGATAACTCAAAAAAATACTAATGGGAGATTTTCCAAATTTGGCAGTTAAGATTGTCAACAATATTTTAGGTGACACATTAAATTTGGTGAATGTAGTACCACCAGAAGAGACATAATGAAATAAGAAAAAAAGGTATCTAAGGAAAAAATTATAAAAAAATTTATTCCATTTCTGGACGACTCTCGACGATTTATAATAAAAAAACATAACTTTATGAAGAAAAAATCTGACCGCATGTCTGCAGTATCGCGATTGCAGCCACAGTTTTTGAGAAAAAAGCTTTCAAATTTGGTACACTTGTTCTAAAGGCCAAAAACAATGAAAAATTCGATGATAAGCAAAAGTGGTCAGCTGAAAGGGAGGGTTTTTTACAATTTACTTAGATTTAAAACTGCTTATGGTCTAAATATACTTTAGATTCGTATTCAGCGGATCGAAATACATAAAAATTAGGCTTGGTTTAGATCCACAATTTTTTTTTATTACCGAAGCACCCAATTTTCGCTATTTTTTACGGTTTTTCAATTTACTCGATATTTGAGGGTGTACGGTCCAAACTGACTTCAAATTCGGATTCAGCGGGTCGAAATATATGTCGGGAGGCAGGTGGCGTCAAATGTACAAACAACTTTTTTTTTGTGTGCCGGTGTAATCAATTATTAAAATATTTTAATGAAACATTCAAGGTATGCTAATCAAATTTAATTAAGGTAAGTGATGAATTAAACACAATGATTTTATTAAATTAGGATGATATACCGTGTGTAACAGGATCATGGTACACCCCCTTTTCTCCTTTAATTTTGAAGATAATTGGAAAACCTTGTCGAACAGTTTCTGCCACAAGATGTAAAGCATGCACTTTGCACGTAACATGTATCAACGTACAACCAGGTTCTTGTAGAGAACAGCCTGCCAAACGTATTGTCGAGGCACCATCGGTCACACACATCAACACTTGACTTGTTGACAGATCAAAGTTTTCTAACTTCTCCAGTACCACCCGCGTAATTCTTTTGCCAGTACACTCAATTAGTCTTGCTAGTTAGTAATAGCGGAAATGTCGATTTAAGAGGGTCCAGTACACGTACTATAACATTAACAGTAGAATTTTTTTTACGATCTGTCGTCTCGTCAACACATAACCACAGCCGTGTATTCTTTAATACACATTTGATCTTATTTACAATGTATTCGCGTATAGTTGGTACATAGTTACGCAACGTTGCGCGATAACGTCACCTTGGGATTGTATTTATTCCAGAACTCCCGAAATGGTTGTTTATCGAGTATGTGCAGCGGAACATCACAGGCAATCAGCATTGACAGTAAATCAAACATAAACTGTGTTTTCGAAGGCACGACATTTTTTTTGCTTTTATGCTGCACAGTATTTACGTGATGTCTACAATCGTATTTATCCCAGCCCATCAGGTCTGTCTCGCACACCTTAAAAATTATTGTAGCACCATTATAAAATAAATCCGGGAATTCACTGATAAATTTATTCACTTTGTCAGCGTATGACTGTTTTTTACCCTTGCGCACGTCTGTCATATTTTATTATTAAATTAATATCAACAGTAAAATACAACAAATAAAATTATTAACAATACAACAACATAAAATACAACAGAGAGGAAAAATTAGCATGTAAATACTATGACACACAACAATGGACTAGTCTCGCGGCTCGCTTCGATTTGACCGCCAGCCGGTCAATGTCTTACCAGATATCTATCTACCTGCTGTTGCACCACTGAATAGCTGCACAACTTGCCAACTCTACTAGTAAGGTTTCAAAAGTCGGGGATTTACGAATTCAGCTGTAAGGACTGTATGCAAAAGTATGTTGGACAAACCAGACGATCTATTCAAACAACATTCAAGGAGCATATGACTCATCTCAAATATAGTAGAACAAATAAGTTTAGTGTTGCCCAACATGTGTTTGAGAACAACTATAAAATATATACTTAGTAGCAATTGAAGATTAATTAGGAACGTAACATATACCAAATAGCTGGATGCTGTGAAAGCTTGGTAATTACACAGTGCAAAAATAATATGAATAGTGACAGAGAGACAATCCCATACATAGCTCGCTCAATCGGTTAATGAGTTACGGTTCACCGAAATGTAACGATAGTGTAGGTATAAATAGGATACATTGTTAGCTAAGGTTAGTTTTAATCACCTCCAGATGATGCCAACTTGACTGGCGGATCGCGCGTCGTGTACAGTAGATGGTGTTTTGGTGTTTTGTGTCAGTGTTAGCCTCGATCATATCAAAGATTTCGACCCACTTCAGGGTCAACACTTTTGTCCCATAACAAAGACATCAATCAAACTTTTTTGTAAGTTGACAATACCATATCTAAAGATTTTGGGAATTTTCCTACAATATTTACCTTATCAGCGGCCCAGGTATCTTCGAATGAGTTACCTAGGAGGTGCTGCAATGCTACATCACCAAACAGATTGAAATGAATAACAAAAAATTTTTTTTTTTATAGAATCACATTTTTATATATTATTATTTATAGAAATAAATTTCCATTATTCTTTCATCTGTTCTGATGCAACGCACTTCTGCAGCACTTATTAACTATCCGCCGCGCCGTTGCACTCATATTCTTATATTTACTGACAGTTTGATTCTAACAGCCTTAGTGTCTATCGTAGAACTTGTTTCCTATCTCTGTAATTAATGTTAAAAACGATTTTCTTCAAATGTGGCTACTAATTAGAATATGAACATAAAGTAACGTGCAAATACTCGTATTGCAACATTATAGTAGACAAATATGCACATACATTACGCTCACAATTTAATGCCTTATATGCCAAGGTCTAAATTAAAAATATAGGAACAGCGGTAGAAAAACCAGAAGAAAGTTTATTACTTATACACGTAAGTTCTCTTTTTTGATACCATTTATATCGTTGCCGACTTTGATATTTCTCTTTTTCTTCACAAAGTTAAAAGTTCTGTTATATCTTCAATATACATAAAGGTGTTATCGCATTATTTTGTATAATAGTATCCGGTGAAATAATTGATCAAGAAGCATATGTATAAGCAACACACGGTTAATGGAATATCCTTCTAAAATTACTGTCCTGGAAGATTTATTGAATAAAACCATTAAAATAATTATCTGGTTAACTTTTACCGATTATAGTTAATAATTATGTTGTTGCCGTTTACTATATAGATTATGTTAATTACGAAAAATATCTCCGTGCGTCAATGATTGTTTTGTTTCTTTTGTGGCGGTGCGCGGTGTTCATAATTATTGTTTTATTACCAAAATAGGAATACTGGTAGTTATCAGGGTATATACGTAATTTAGGGAAGCAATTTTAAATTTCAACTTTTTAACTTGCAAAAGCAGAATTTTTCACGAAATAAATCACTGTAAATACATTGATATAGCTATATTTACCTTTACGCAAAAATGCACCTCAGACGAGCTACAGCCTCTCAAAATCAACCTTGTAGAAACAATACTTTGCCATAATCTTCTTCCAATTCTAAAATATTTTTAAAATATTTGGTGTGCTGTAATATGTCGAACTGTTAGGATATTTTAAGAAATTTTCAACTCCTTAGCTTTACATTAATAGTTAGAATTAGAGGAGAAAGACCCCCTCTTCCCTTCAAACTCTTTTATCGCTGCACCTATGCCCTTGGTGCACAATGCACAAAACATTTTATTGCTTTATATTATCTCTCGTTTAGGTTTTCTTTTTTTAAGTAAAACGTACTCCAGCTGCAGGCATATTTAAAAAAAGAGTCTTTGAACGTACTTAACGGATCTGGAGATGCACCATCAATACCATCAGAAATTTGTCTTAATCTGGTAAAAGCGGTGTTTTGCCTTAAAACACGTGCAAACTTTTCTCTAACGAACTCATTTTATCGTCACCTATAGCGTATGAAATATCTTCGAATTTTTTCTGGCTTTCTTTAACAGCTGAGGCCTCATCAGGATTGAATTGTAGTATCACAGCTTTTATTTGTTGTAAATATTTAGCATAGTAAAAAGCTGCCTTCAACCATGTTCCACAACCTGTAAGAATCGGCTATGGTGGTTCGGGAATACCGGGACACTTGCTGTGAAATGCGTGAGGACGTTTAGGAGTGTGAGGTACTTCGCTGTTCTACCCAAGAGCGGAAGTGTCACTTTGACGCCCAACACTACGGCGGTGTTCACGGTACGGAGATCTCGGGCGCCAGTTTCTGTTTAGAGTGCAGAAACACCACTTTACTCTATCGGCGGGATGATAGAGGCCGGGCAACTGCAGTGAAGATACGGCTAAGCCAGGGGTCGGGAAAAAGGGAACTTACATACAACAGATAGGGAACAGACTCTCATTCAATATATGTACATTTATTCTACACACTAATTATTATTTACACTTTATACACACCTTAGTAACTACAACTTATACTACAACGGTCTTAACTACAAGCGGTCTTATTCTACAAGCGGTCTTATACTACCAGCGGTCTTATACTACAAACCTATACTACAACGGTCTTAACTACGGGCAAGCGGGGGCAGTAAGCGGGCGGTCAAGCGGTGCGATACGGTAATCCGGTGAATTTAGCGGTGAAAAGGTAACCAGCAATAAATTAATCGGTCCTAAGCAGACGGCGCGGCGCGGCGGGCGGCGGTTGGTTCAGCAACTATTTACCAACCGTGGGTCCAGCTCAACACGCTGAAGACTCACGGCGATAAATAATTACTAGACTGGTGACGGCGGTGCAGAGCGGTAAAATGGCTACCAACACCAGGAGGTCAAGCTCAGCACGCTTAAAACCCCAAGATGCTACCAGACATTCAGCCGGGCGGCGTCGTCGTCGGATTCTGATTTCTAGCCAAATGGAGTCAAGCTCAGCACGCTTAAGACTCCTCAACTACCCAGCTCAACACGCTGAAGGTAGTTGTCAGCAGAAAACTGAATGCCTTTCCTCGGCTACGGCCATTCTATTTATACCAAAATCCTGGCCTTGGTGACGTCAATATTTCATGGCGGCAGGAAGTACGTGGCAGCACCTGCCGAACGGTAATTGCAGAGACTTCTAGGAATGAATATCTGCGTGATTCATCATATGTCGGCAGGAAGTGCGCGACAGCACAAGACTCATGGGTATTTCCGAAACTATTGTAATGAACATGCCTATGATTTGTTTCGCGTACTGCCCGCACCTTGGCATATTTGGAATATTTACACAAACGGATCAATATTATCTATCTATAATTAACAATTAAACTGTTATTAATTAAAAGCGCAGTACTACAATGGTTAACATATTTTTCAAAACAGACAAATAACACCTAGCTACCTAACTTAACTTAATAAAATAAAATCACTTCGTTACAGGAGATTTAAGAAACATTTTTTTTACGTATCTTCTTTATGTATCTACCTCTGGAAAACTTTGTCGAATAGTTTCTGCCACAAGATGTAAAGCATGCGCTTTACACTTAATGTGTACCAAGCTACAACCGTGTTCTTGAAGAGTACAGCCTACCAAACGCATTGTCGCGGCACCATCGGTCACAAACATCAACACTGGACTTGTTGACAGGTCAAATTTTTCTAACGTCTTCAGCACCATCCGCGTAATTATTTTGCCAGTACACTCAGTCTCTTGTTACCTAGTAACAGTGGAAACGTTGGTTTAAAAGGGTTCTGTGCACGTGCTATTACATTTACAATAGATTTTTGTTTACAATCTGTCTTCTCGTCAACACATAACCACAGCCGATTCTTACACGTTGGGGAACATGGTTGAAGGTAGCTTTTTATTGTGCTAAATATTTACAACAATCAAATGCTATGATACTACAATTTAATCCGGACGAAGCTGCAGCTATTAGGGAAAGCCAGACAAAATTCGAAGATATTTTCGTTGAAACAGCTTTAAAAACTATAAAAGATTACATGACGCCATGAAAAAACTTACAAAACAGTGCGTTCTCGTTAGCGGAGTCACTGAAAATAGTGGACGTAGTAAATCGACTGCTACACGCTACAGGTGAAGCAAAAATTGAGCGCCTTAGAGAATAGTTCGCACGTGTGTTAAAGCAAGACACCGCTTTTACCAGATTAAGACAAATTTGTGATGGTACTGATGGTGCATCTCCTGATCCGATAAATACGTTCAAAAACTATTTTAAGTATGCCTGTATTACATCAATAGATGTCGAACGGTCGTTCTCAAAATATAAACATATTTTATCACCACAGAAAACATCATTCACGGAGACAACCATAGAAACATACCTGATGCTGCAAAGTTTTTACAGATCTCCAGTTTGTGATAACCAAGCTAGTTCATTAAACTAGTTAAGAGGGTAAGTTGTGCACACATTGTTAAACATTGTAACAGTTTATTGCTTTTATTACTAGTTAATTTCTTTTCTCACACTTATTATGGTGCGTACGCCTATGTCTCGCCGCTTAACTTGCCAGCTTTACATGTCTTTGTCAACAATAATAACTAACAATTATCTAATGTTTGAAAAAAAATTACTGAATACAGTGGCATAGATTTGGGGTGAAAATCTCACCCTTTTTTAACCCTTTGAAGGGCTGTGGCTACTCGGAGGTGAATTTTTGTATAAAGGTAAATAGGGTTATATCAATCTGTTTTCGTCCCCAGAACCTGTTGCTAAAATTTGGACATAACATTTTGCAACACCCTGTATACATAATGTAAGTTGATGAGATAAAATTTGATAAGTATGTTAATAGATTAATTCTAAATAATATGCTGCTAGAAGTTCTTGTGGAAACAGTATCACTCCAATGATTTTCGGCTTTGTTCTAACGGCTTTAATATAAATCTTTATTTGTTAGTTTATGCTGTTACTAAAATTTGTGATCGAACGTTCCTACAATAAAAATATCTACTAACATTAATTGTTAGATTACAAATTTTAATCAAAAATAAAAATTAATAACTAAAATTTTATATTAATATAATATTTAGAATAGGGGAGAACATGGCAAAGAAAATACTAAAACCAGATAGAAATTTTCCAAACAAAAAAAATTGAAAACAGTTTTTATCTTAGCAATGTCACTGAACCAGAAATTAGAAAGTACATACTGGAACTAAAGCATAAAAAAGCTCCTGGTCATGACAAAATATCAGTAGAGATACTTAAAGAAGTAAATGACTTAATTTCACCACTAATGACTCACATTACAAATAGAATATTTGAAACAGGTATCTGCCCAGCTCACTTTAAAGTAGCAGAAATAATTCCCTTATATAAAGGAGGCAAACAACTTGAAACACAAAACTATCGACCAATTTAATTAATTACTAACCTCTCAAAAATTTTTGAAAAAGCCTTAACGGTAAGAATTATGAAATATGTAAATAAATTTAATATATTATGCCAAAGACAATTCGGTTTCCGTGAAAAGACATCTACTGAGGATGCAATTAATTATTTAAACGAAAAAATATATAGTTCAATAGAATAAAAAACCTTCGCTTGGCATTTTCATAGACCTAGCAAAGGCCTTTGATACCATAAGTCACAGTCAAATATTACAAAAACTTTGGGATCTGGGATTTAGAGGGCAAATATACAGAATTCTAAAAAGTTATCTAACCAGCCGAGCACAAAGTGTGAGGTTGGACGATACTAAAAGTGGGACCAGGATCGTCACTTATGGATTACCACAAGGGACAGTCTTAGCTCCCCTACTATTTATAATGTATTTAAACGATCTACTCACATTACCCATTGGTGGTACAATCATCTCATTTGCAGATGATACTGCCATATTTGTAGAAGGAGAAACTTGGGAAGAAGTCTACTACAAATCGTCTAAACTACTCGAAACGATAAAAAAAATGGTTCGATCAGCATCTTCTCACTATGAATACTGTTAAAACTAAATATTTACCATTCTGCTCATATAAAAATTTATTACCTGCGTATAAAAAAAATAAAAATCCAAAACACTGACATAGAAATTGACCAGGCTGTTTGCATAAAATACCTAGGAATCATCCTTGATTCACACTTGAAATGAGATCTTCAAATCGAAAATATATGCAAAAAAATTAGACATCTATTTTACACCTTTAAACAAGCAAGCAATATTCTCAAAGAACACCAGTTACTCATAATATATTATGGCCTAGTAGAGTCTATCATACAATACGGCATAACAGCCTGGGGAAGACTACACCAAACGCATCTATTACCATTAATACGGGCACAGAAAAGGATAATTAAAATTATGTTCAAAAAAGATTTCAGATATCCAAGTAGATGTTTATTTAAAAAATATAAAATTCTCAATATTCGGCAAATTTACTGCAGACAAGTATTAAACTACGAAATAAAGAACAAAAAGTATCTAAAAAAAATCACATATAATACAAGAACAAGAACTAATGTAATCACGTCCGGAGCTAAAAAATCAATATTCACAAAAAGTTCAACATATTTAGGTCCAAGACTTTACAACCAAATACCAGATCACCTGAAAAAGAACAATAATAAAAAAAAAAAGAGAAAACATCAAAAACTGGCTACTCAGCTTACCAGAAAATTTTATTGAAAATTTAATAAATACAGGAGTTGTACTCGTAAATTGATATATGTATATTAATTAATCTCCGTTTGTATCTGTTTGTTTTACCTCTTAGTGTAATTTTAATTTTAATAATTTTATTTTTTTTGTATTTTGTCTTTCTACTTAGCTTTAGCCATTCTTTTTTTTTACTTGCATTATTTGTAATTATGTACACTATCGTCTTATTTCTCATCCATTATACTTGATATAACGTAATCCTAGATATATAAAAAAAAAAAATAAATAAAAATTGTAACATCATAAACACCCACAGACAAGTTTTTCTCTAAAAACTTAAGTGGGGCTTAACTAAATATTTATTATCATGAACTCTCCTCTATGAAAACGATGTACAAGCATAAATTGTAAACAAACAGATGAAATAAATATTACTATTATTATTGTTATTATTATTATAGTAACGAGGTCCTAAAACCATTTTAAATACGATAGCATGGTTTTTTAAATATTTATTTATAACAAACTAAAAGCAATGGCTCACTTGTCACTTTGCGAAAACCTATTAGTATTATGGTTAGCTTAACAATATTGCGTTAAGGAACAAAGTTATATCCACCACATAAGAAATATATGTTATAAAATAATACTACAATTCATTGATTGAAACGTTATGTTTTATGTCGTTATTATACAGCAATAAAATATTATTATTACAGTTTAAAAAACAGTATCTCGCTGACAAATAATACTAAAAATTGTCCTGGAGTGGGTTAGAACCTTTGATGTGAAGATAACACTGACGTAGTTTTCCACGAAACACCAAAACACTATATACTGCACTCGACGCGCGTTTCGCCAACCAAGTTGGCATCATCTGAAGATGATTAAAACTAAACTTATGCTAACAATCTACCCTATTTATACCTAAACTATTGTCACGGTTCACCGAACCGTCACGCTTCGGTGACCCGTGACCCACTAACCAATAAAGCGGGCTATTTGGCCTAGGCCCTCTGTCACTATTCATAAAATTTTTACACTTTATGATTTCCAAGCTTTCAAATACATCCAGCTGTCCAGTATTTGTTACATTCCTAATTAATCTTAAATTGCTAATATCTATTTTATGGTTGTTCTCAAACACATGTTGGGCTACACTAGACTTATCTGTTCTACCATATTTGAGATGGGCCATATGCTCTTTGAATCTAGTTTGAATTGACCGTCTAGTCTGTCCAACATATTTTTGATTACAGTCCTTACAGCTAATTTCGTAAATCCCCGACTTTTCGTTTGTTTCAATTTTGTCTTTAGGATTACCTAAAAGTTGTTGTAGTTTGTTCCCGATGAATGAACCATTGTCATACCGACATCTTTAAAAATCTTACTAATACCACGGGTGAATTGAAGATCGAATGGAATCAATACAAATTTCGGATTTTCTCTTTCATTTTGAAAGGTCGAAGAATTTCGAAGCGACTTTTTAAACTTTCATTTCCTAATTATTTTATCAATTAAACTTACAGAATATCCATTACTCGGTGCTATATCCTTTATCAATGCCTTTACTTTTTCAAACCTCTTCTTATTGTGGGGGAAGCTTAATAGACGATGGACTAGAAAATTATAACTCGCCATTTTGTGATGAGCACAATGGTGAGAGTCCTTAGAGATATATTTTAGAGTACTGGTATCTTTTCTGTATATGTCAAATTCTAACTTATTTTCACTAATTCTAATTACTAATACATCTAAAAATGGTAGTTGTTCAGAGTTTTCAGTTTCATATGTGAATTTAACTGACGCTAAACGGCTGTTTAATTTAGATACAAAGTTATCAATATCAGCAACTTTTGCATCGAACACTACAAAAATATTATCCACATACCTAAGCCAAACCCTGGGGAAATACTCGAATTCTTCTTTTGCTTCCGTCTCGAATCTGTTCATGAAGAGACTAGCAATGAATGGTGACATAGCGTTACCCATTGCTGTTCCTTCATATTGTTCGAGGAAATTATCGTTGATTCGAAAACAATTTTGTGTCATGCAAAGTTTAGTGAGTTTAAGATATTCTTTTACTACATCTTGACTGAGATTGTTTAATTCGAGTAGATCCTTAAGGTAGTCCAAGGTCTGTGGTATCGGAACACTTGGAAACAATGAACAAACGTCAGAAAAGATCAAAATTTCACTTTCTTGCAACTGAATATTTTTCACCTTATTAATGAAATCGTTGGAATTAATCACAGAGAATATAGGTGGTGTATAGGTAAATTTTCGAACTCTTCTGTTAATCATTTTGATAGATAGTAAGTCGGCGATCCGATTGCTGAAACAATAGGACGTACCGACTTTCCTGGTTTATGTATCTTAGGCAAGCAGTACAATCTAGGACACTTGGGTTTAATACATGTAACTTCCTATTTAAAACTGGAGTAACAATGTTCTTACAGGTTTTAAGTACATTTCTTACTTCAATAACCATTTTTGGTAATGGATTTCTAGAAAGTTTTTTATAAGGACCATTACTAATCAGATTGTCTACCTTTCGTAATAGTCCTCTTTATCTAAAATAACAACCTTATTGCCCTTATCAGCTTTTAAATAAAAACAATCTTTTTCACGCAACCGTTTGATAATTTTTTTGTCTTTGGTAGATTTTGACTTTTTATTTACTTTAGTGACAATATTTGTCGAGATTTGATTTCTGAAAGCTTTTCTGACAAATCGTTTAGAGGAATCAGGAAGGTATTGAATTGAACTTTCAACACTTGCAACAATCGCATCTAAAATGCCTAATCCCCTTAACAAGGAATTAAATTTTGCTTTATCTGCCTCTGAAGGCATTTTAGATGAGATTGTTGCAAGTGTTGAAAGTTTAATTCAATACCTTCCTGATTCCTCTAAAGGATCAGTGATTTGATTATTTATTTTACTAATAAAATAAAAACCATAAATACACTTTTTGCAACAGTTTTAATCTACACATGGGCGTCGCACCAAAATTTCTAGGGGGGGGGTGTAGCAAAATTTTTTAGAAATGCGTCTAAACGTTTTCTCACAGTAGATAATGAAAAATAGTTCTCTCTTTGTAGAATAAAAAAACAAATCTGAAAAACATATAAGATAAAAATATTTATTTTGTTGGCTTTGTCAATATATCGGCATTGGCATTTTGATTTAATTACTTAGAAATGTGTATACTGTTTTTGTTTATATAAGAGTGCGACACAGGTACCCAATAGATATAAGATAATTGTTTTGTTGCCTACCCTTTGTATGAACTGGTTTATTGATTTATCTGTGCTCGCAGTATCGGTGCTTTTAATACTTAATAATAAGAATTCACTTACATCTTTTGCGCTTACCTTATTTTGACGACGATGGGCTTAGGACTGTCAACGGTCTTCCATGAGTCAAAAAAGACACTAAGCCCTAGCAGTTACTCAATCCATAGAACATAAAATATGTGAATCAATCAATTTCAGCAATGCAATTAAAAGATTTTCTAAAACCAAAGCGTGAACAATGACTAAATTGCAAAGACTACCAGATCCATGTGTATTATGTAAAGGCTAATTAAGTTTCTAAAAATTTATTTATTTTCTTTTTGTCAGTTTTACTAGTTATATTTAATTATGACATTAAATAGTGTGGCAAAGTAGGAATATAAAAGGTTATTTAGAGGGGGCAAAATTAAATCTACACACGGGCGGCAAGCAGTATAATATGGATTTGTCCAAACCATACTAGGCGCTGTTCTGTCATCTTTTTATAGCTGGCTGCGAAAAAATATTTCGCAGCACCTGTGGCATATGTTAAAATTTGTAATATCCTTAACTGTCCCTTAGCAGTTAATTTGACAATTTCAGTTGTTCCTAGTTTATGCAAATAAATTGAAGTTCAAGTAAACACTGATGATGTACGTGGAAGCCCTAAATAGTAGTATTTGTAACTTGTATTGAAATGTATTATAATTTTTCCATAATCGGGAATATGCAAAAATAAATAATAATTATAAATTAACAAGTAAAAAGTAACTGAATACTTAAAAGCATACCTTAAATTAATTATTTATGTCTTATGTTTTAAAAATTAACATAATACGCACAGTTAAAGTTAATTTACATTTCATTAATTAAAATCTATTTAATCATATTATACAGTTTTAATTATTAATTTAATATCTTTTAGGAACGAGACACTTAATTATTATATAATTAAGTACTAATTCCGACATTAATATTTTTACCGATAAGGAAAATGAATGTACACCGGGCCTCAAAAAGCACTGGTCATATTTAAAAGTAATAAGAAATTATTAATTTAAAGTGATAAAATTAATAACAATTACACAGCCACACAAACATTTTTTTCTGGTCTGGGGGTCTGACAATGTTTACTATATATTTCTGGAGCCGCTGAATCTGAATCCGAGGTCTATTTAATCCCATCACATCAGGATTTTGCCATAACCTTAAAAAACCCATAATTTCAGATATTAAACGCATATAACTCTAACAATGAAGTTGTAATCTGAAAACCCAAACTCTTAAACCCCGTAACTCCATAACCAACTTAACCAAAAATCTATCAACTCCAATAACCACGTATGTGAGACATTTAACTTGATATGTACGCGTATCTGTCAGGTCTCCAAAAAATGCTGTAATTCTATGTACATTCATTCATGAGTCTTTGTATATCAATGAAATATATCAGTGATTAATCTACGTATTTTGGTACGTAGTTCTAGAAAATATTTTCTTTCAAAGAATTCAAAGCTCAAGTTCTATTCACAACGATTATATCTTACGTGCGTCTGCGGTGCCGGTGGGTAACCTACCCGCGGTGTACATCGGGTAACGCCAATGCCAACGGTATAATGACTTGAAAAACTAACAGTTGAATAAACGTAAAAATATAGATTTTTAGGGTGAAGGTGTTTTTAGGACACAACAGTATGTTTCGGGTGCTTGAGACAAAACAAAAGTTGTGGGAGAAAAGGTGCAATGACCAGAGTTATGCAATTATTAAAATAACGTACATATCAAGTTAAATATCTGACATACGTGGTTATTGGAGTTGATAGATTTTTAGTTAAGTGGGTTATGGGGTTTAAGAGCTTGGTTTTTCAGATTACAACTTCATTCTTAGGGTTATATGCATTTAATAGCTGAAATTATGTGTTTTTTGAGGTTATGGCAAAATCCTGATATGATGGGGTTAAATAGACCTCGGATTCGGATTCAGCGACCCCAAAAACATTTGGTAAACATGGTCAGACCCCCAGATCATAAAAATTTTTTTGTGTGGCTGTGTTATGTTATACGGGTTAATAATTAAGCATTTATTTATGAAATATTATAATGCGAGTCATTTTACCCTTGTTTTAAATATGGGATAACGAAAGTAGGCACAGCACATTGAAGTCGATTTCTGTAATAGCAGTAAAAAGGCGCTCATTATAGCCAATGCGACATAAGGTAAGCTACAATTTAATTTTTTTCTTCTAATAAAATGACTACATCATATAGACGTTTCAAAGCATTATTTCAAAATGTCTACTGGAAACATAAAGATTAACCATCCTAGTGCAACATGAAATAAAATAAAATCTTATTTCGTTTAAAGAAGAGTCAGCTCCTCCAACTTTTTGCGAATGCGCAACAGAGAAATATTTATGTCTCCTCCACAACACATAATACTTATAGGTCAGGGGAAGTGTAATAGAAATTTCTTGTAATTTATGCGTTGCTGAGCAGTTCTTGTTATTGGTTATAATAGTTAAGTAATCGATTTCTGTTTACATGTATATTTTTGTGATTCCTCCAGTCTTCTGTTTTTCTCCAGTTTTCTTTCTATATGTATACGTTTGCGAGTTTTCTCTGTTTTCTTCTACATTTTCTATTCCATTTTCCAAGGTTCTGTTTTCCCTAATATCTTTCCTTTGTTTTCAATTTCCTTTTGGATTGTTATATAATTGCCTGGTTCTCTGCAAAATTCAAATTCTTTAATTTGTAGAAATTTTATAGTTGTTCAAAAGAGAAGTTAGCTCTGATGGCAAACATAGAATCTCTAGGATTGTGGACAACTGGAATCAGAGTTAAATCTGTTTTTATTTGTTTTGTTTAAGCACCACCAGTTTTATTTATTTAAATATAGTAATAGTAACTTGATATTATCTGCAAAAACTATAATAAATGTCACCTGCTAAAAACTGGGAAAGTGATAGGGTTGGTTTTAAACTGAAAATACTTTCCTTATTCGTAGGGTTCCACATAACTTTCAACGTACTATAAGTAGGCCACATAATAATTACCGATACTTATTTTAAGTTTATGTAAATTTATGTGTTTACCACATACTGACTTGAAAATAAAACAATGCGCTCATTAATTTGCACAATATACTAAATGTCAATATTTGAGTTAAATTTTACAACTGTTGTTCTTACAACCGTAAATAAATAAACTATACTAATAGAAATATAATTAAAACATTATTACAAAGTGAGATGTTTTATAACATTCAAGTTGCAAATAAATTCTACCGAAAAGTTAAATATTACAGAAGACCGCACTAGTTCTTCAACTAGAAGCAAAAAGTTAAACGAAACAAAGTAAATAACTGTACAAAGCTGAAAACTACGTCGCCACAGATAAGAAAACGCACATGATGCACTATTTTCATCTCAATTAGGGCCGTGCTAATAACAGTAATAATTTGTAATAATAATAGTAACTCCTTCATTGGAATCATTGGCGTTGAAATAAAAATGACTTTACTTGTAGGAGACGAATTTTACCTGCATAGCACCAAAGATTAGTACTAAGACACACACTATAGAATTAAACAATATCGATTTCATATTAATCAATAATCAGTCACATTTAAGATACAACATAAAACAACATACACGTTCACAAGCCAACCAACATTCCCCGACCGCGACATCCGCGACATTTCGGGATAGAAGCATTCGTTGAAACTATCGAACTGTAGATAGATATTATTTAATTGTGTAAGTTAGAAATTGGCTAACTAATAGGGTCATAAATAAACTCAAATTCTGTTTTATACCAACAACGGGGCATCCATTGTATTCTCGCAACTTCTGAAACTGCAGTCGTAAAGGAATTTGTTGTATTGTTTTGTTCTGTAGATTATTATTAATATGTTGTTCTTGTTGAGTTGACTAATCAGTTTCCTTAAAAAAACGTTGAACCTTGCCTTTGATATTTCCATGGTTGCTGCAATTGTTTCTTATTCCCTTAGAGGAGTGAGGTTCACAGTTCTTTTAAGTACCTGTCTACTCTGTTTTATTCTAACATCCTCTTATGTCTGGTTTAGTTTCTCTATGCTTCTATGATATAAGTTTTTTTAATTTGCTTATGGTTTTTTTCATCCGTTCAAACTCAGTGGCCTCGCATTTGTTTCTTGTTTCTCATGTTCTCTTTCTTAAATCAGTGCTACAGCTTTGGCGTAACCTTACTATTGTTGTTGTATAATCTATTGGCATGGAATTTGTACCACTGAAATATATTAGCGATATCGTAAAACATTGATATTTGAACAACGTGTTCCTTATTACCTAAAGAACTATGCCCAATTTGTTTTTATTATTCTTAAAAACAATCTCTCATCCTACTGCCCACTCAATGACAATCGGCTATGATTGTATTGGTAAATTATTATTACACTGTTGTTGGAGATATTTTGGTAACGTCTGTTAACAATTAACCAGTACCTTATTTTACTAAACAACAGAACAATGTATGTACTAAAGTTGTTATCGCATGGTAAACACAACCTATTTTCAGTGTTACAGTGTTACAGTATTAGGTTTTTCCAACAACATGTAACGACTACTCACACTCAACCATTAGTTTACAGATGTTTTGACAATAGAATGATATCCAAAGACCTGTGTCCACGCAAATTAACAGATTTTGCCACTTTTGACTTTTATTTGCAAAGTCTTTTAAAACAGAATCTGTAAACAAATAATCCTGGAAACTTGAAGATTTAAAATTAAAGAATTGTTAATTCTGATCAAGCAAAATATTTAAAATTGTTGTTAGCATATTTTCAACGCCTTGCATAATTCTTTGGTGTTAAATGGTTTAATTTTTGTACGTAAATCTTTAAATTGTTTTAATAAATTTGGCTTGCATATCTTTACAAGTCACTTTGTAGAAGAGTTATTGATTTTAGAGCGAGTAAATAAATTAAGTTGAACAAAACTGCATTATAACCTCCAACATTCTATATTTCTTTCTTGAAAGTAAAATACCAGTAGAATATTCCTATAATAAACCCGGCATACAAATTGAAACTTAAGTTTATTGATTTGTCGTCGTTATATAATTCAATATTTCATGATTAAAATCAAGAGCCCATATATAAAATGTAATTCTGTATAATAAATTAGATCCGACTTGGTAGTTCAATTTTCTCTTATAAATTGAATGAAGATAAGCAGGCATGTCGAATGCCGTATAATTTTATATTGTTGACTGTTTCTGCGAATTGTAATATGATATATAGATTCAATTCGTCTCAGAAAATAGAATTTTCTAGATAAGTATAGTGGCCATACGAAATGGATTTCGGCCTTTGCCAGACGGCGATGTTGAACGGAATATAATTTGCCAGCGGTTATAGGGCGGAAGAAAATAATGAACAGTTATTTCCACAAAATATAATTGAATTGTTCATTTAATTATAGGATAATTCTTTCGTTTCACATCAAAGAAATTAAATGACAATAATAATATATGATAAATATTTCAAATACTTGGAGTTTGAAAAGAAACCGACAGCAACACCCAAAAATTCGCAGCCATTTCAATATTAACAAAAAATTTTTAGAATAATCAAATATTTAATCCCGTCTGATCTGCAACGGTTGTATTACCTATTTGGTAAATTATTTTAAAGTTGAATTTGCATTTTTGGAGTTAAAATAAAAACAGAGTTCAGATTGACGTGTTAGAGCATTTTACTATCAATCCCACAACTTCATTCCGTAGGGTGTCTGCTTTAACTGGCATTTGGGGCTATTGGCAAGATCCTAAAATTGCATTACCTTCAGAAAGAAACAACAAACAATATTTGTTTCAGAGACGAATCAACTTGTTTTTTTAATAGACACAATTGTCGATACTGGGAAGATGAAAATGCACGTTTTGTTGAAGGACATACTCAATGATCACAGAAAATAAACGTTTGGGCTGGTACATTGGGAAATAGTATTATTGACTCTTTATTCATTGAAGAAAATCTCAATGGAAACATCTATTTGGACATGTTAGAAACTACCATTAACCCTCTTATAACCCATGCATTGAAGAATCAATTTGATAAGAATGGTATTTTTTTCTTAGATGCCTCACCACCTGAAAGATGGTGTTTCGCCGCATTATGTTTTAACACTTAAGGAATGGTTGGAACGGTTGCCTAGTAAGTGTATTGGCAGAAGAGGACTTACAGAGTGGCCAGCAAGATCTACTGATTTGACGCCACTCGATTTTTATTTGTGGGGACCATCTGAAATCTGTCGTTTACAGAGTTCCATTACAGAGCATACAAGAACTTCGGCAAAGAATTACTGCAAAGGTTTACTCTGTTCCTATTGTTGATCTTCATATTATAGCAATTATTTTCCATCGATTCCATTTAATGTGGTTAAAATCTGTCTTCAATATTCCTCTCTGTTCCCGAGATAATTAAGGTTGGATTACGATAAAATCAGTACAATATGTTACAATTTTTCAAAAATTGTAAATTACTTTGTATCATCAACACCCCATTAAAATTTAAGTACTTCACTACTATTTCTTTTTTAATATTTTTCATTTAATTTCGCCTAAATTCAATCGCTTGTAATCTGAACTTTCCGTTCTGTTTTTGGACCCACCGCGTACCTCATGGAGATCTGATTTATTCAATTTTTGAAATTGCCGTTCGGCCAGACGTAGATATATGGTTTAGATAAACTTCTGTTTCGCATAAAATAGAAATGTGGATATCGCAAGGGAATGTACGAGACAACAAGATGGAGTTATAAAATTATGGGGCCGAGATGTTAAATTAAAACTTTTGTATTTGTTTTCCGCCTCTACTCCAGACATTTGTGTAGATTTATGTGCGCTGCAATGTTAAATAAAAGAATACATTCAAAATAAGGTTGTGATAAAGTTGGCAAACATTTTGCATGTGAAGTATAATACATTTTTATATGTATTTTATTTTCTTATTAAAGTTGTATATGATGCAATATGTCTAGCTATTAGGCGCAATAAATTGAAAAGGCTTTTTCAATTTTTTTTAATCATTGAACAAAATTTCTGGCGAATGAAAAATAATTTTATCATTTCAATTGTCAATACACCAGTTGTGCATAGGTATACACAATAAGCGACTTATTTAGAGTTAGTTAGTTAGAGAATTATGTTGAAAAAAATTATAGAAACAGTATAATTTTGATAGGTGACTTCAATATAGATTTTTCCAAAAATGACTATGTGAAAAAGCGACTTAAAGAGGGCACTGAGAATCATGGCATGAAACAGTTTATACAAAACTTTACTAGAGTGCGAAATAATTCTCGCATCATAATTGATCTTATTATTAGTAATGACTACACCATAAATGCATATGTTGAACAAAATTATATAATAACAGACCATTCAATAATTCAAGTAAAAAATTGGAAAGGCCAGGGAATCAATAAGTATCAAACAAAAGAAATTAGAGCCCGAATTAATTTTAACGAAATGACGAATTTGTTAATTGAAAAAGAGTGTGCATGTTCATGTACAAATGTGAACGTAGTAGGTCAGACTTTTGTAACTAATATATTAGATTCATTAGATGTTGTAGCGTCTAAAAAAATTGTAAAATTAAAATCAGCTGAAGACAGATGGTTCAATAGAAACTGTAGGTAAGCAATTGACAACAGAAATAGGGCATATCAAAGATCTGTATATACAGATGAGAATGAAGATTGGAATAACTATAAGCACGCTAGAAATAATACTATAAAAGTTATAAAGGAAGCAAAAACAGTATTTTATGAAAGAAATATTGACGAAAATAAAGCAAATCCGAAGTTAATGTGGAAAAACTTAAAAGACGTAGTTGGAAATAAGAAAGGTGAACATATCTTTCAAAGTTTGAATTGCGATGGAGTAATACATAATGCCAATATGGTGGACGTATTGAATCAGTATTAAGTAAGTAGTCTTGAAAGTATTGTTATTAGCATAGGAGCAGTTCGTGTAGATATTGATAGAATCACTGACACTATACCGGTTGTAAACTGTACCATGACATCGTTTTGTGTAATAACATTACAAGATCTGAAAAAAGTAATTAACAATCAAAGAAGAAATATGGCACTGATGAAATCGGTCTTGATGTTATAAAAAATCTGTTTCATATACTAGGCTATCCTTTTCTAAATCTGATTAATTTAAGTTTAGAAAAGGGTGTTATGCCTGAATGTTATAAAAAATATGTAGTGGTACCAATACCAAAAATACCCAATACAAATTTAGCTGAGCAGTTGAGACCAGTAAATATGTTGCCATTTTGCGAAAAAATTAGTAGTTTACAATCAAGTAATTAGTTACATAAGCTCAAATAACATCCTATGTACATACCAACCGGGTTTTCGTGGCAAACATTCGTGTGAAACGGTATTACAATTGGTGATTTCTGAGTGGAAGGAGTCGGAATTTGCACTGTTTTCGTAGATCTTAAGTGAGCTTTTGAAACAATCGACCGTAAAATACTACTATTAAAGCTAAAAAAGGTATGGATTTGTACACACCGTCTTAAGTTGAAAGTTATATAACTAGTAGGCACTAAATAACAAAAATGAATGGGACTTTATCTAAGCAAATACTAAATAACTTTGGAGTCCCTTAAGGCGGTGTTCTTGGTCCCTTATTATTTATTCTCTATATAAATGACCTTGGGAATGTGTTGAGGAAATGTAAAATCCATCTATTTGCTGACGACACCCTTATCTATTATGAAAATGCTAATTTTGAAGAGATGGTAGCTACTGTAAACTTAGAATTGAAGGTTTTGACAGAAAATTTTAAAATCAATAAACTTAAGGTAAATGAATTGAAATCTAAATGTATGTTTGTGGGTAATAATTATTTGTACCACAAATTTATCAGTTTAAATCTTGATATTCTAATAAATAATGAAAAGGTTGAGCTTGTTCAGGAAATAAAATACTTAGGTCTAGTAATTGACCGGGAATTGAAATTTAATAAGCACATTGAATACATATCAAAAAAAATTGGCAAAAGATAGGATTTTTCAGTAGAGTTGCTACTTTTATATCAATGTCCACAAAGTTAACAGCTTATAATACACTAATATTGCCTCACTTTCTCTATTGCAGATCAGTGTTATATGTAAGTTGTACAAATTTTAGAAGGTTGAAGGTTCTTCAAAATAAGGCAATGCGAGTAATATTAAGATGCAACAGGTTCTCAAGTAGTCAAAGGATGCTAGATACATTGAACTGGCTTAACATTAAACAATTTCTTTACTTCCAAACTATGACTTTTATTTTTAAGATGATTAATAATATTTTACCGGACTATCTAGTACATCAGTTATTGCCTGTTACTGAGGATACTGAGGTACACCTACGTAATACTCGTACGGCAATTACAAATAATTTTTATGTAAAAAGAACAACGAAGAGTAGTACTATGAAAAGTTTGTTCCACAAGGGAATTGTACAGTTCAATCTTCATCCTCATGAAATTAAGGCCAGTAAAACTGTTCAACAATTTAAATCTCAACTTTTATACTTAAAGAAAAATACTGCTTAGTAACCTACGAGTAGTTAAGTTTTTTTCAATGCAATTTTTGTTTAGTTAAGTTATTTTCAATGCTATTTTTATTTACTATTGTATCTTTTTTGTATTATTATATCTTGTTGAAACCATACGTCTACTATGTCACTATGTGTATTCATTGTATTTACTATTTTCTTTAGATAAATAAATGAATATATTATTATTATATTTACAACTACATTGTTGGTTGATTGTAGCGTAAGATAGGTGAACAGTGAATATCAAACAATAAATGAATATATTTGTGCTTCTATTTGGAAATTCATTTAACCATTTATTTCTTGTTTTCTCTTATTCCTAAAATTAACATTACAAATTAGAATCATATATAACGATGTCAATAAAATTAACTATTTTTAACAGAAAAGATTTTGAGCAGGTATAATTTTGCGCCCCTGATATTGAAAATATATTTACGTAAATTGAATAAGACCTAAAAGTTCTAAGAAAATAATATATTCTTGCCGAAAAACAGAAATGAATTCTTCATTTTACGTTTTCCTTAACTTAGAGCAGCCGAGGTGGTAACACGTCTCCTAATTGTGAATTTATTTATTCGAAAATATTCATATTAAAATAATTATAAATCAATCGAAAGGAAAACATTTAACTCGAGACTCGACTGGAGATGAACATCAGTTTATACTAAAAATGGGAAATGGTGGGCCCTTGTTTCCAGTTCGAGCTGTATGTACAGGGTGGACACACTGCGATGTTTGTATAGGGTAACTCGGTAACTGTAAGAGATACAAAAAAATGGAAGGAACAGTCTCGATCTCTTTTTTTGAGACAAATTCACTGGCGAAAACAAAAAATCACTATCGTTTTTTGTTTTCGAGTTATGAGCAAAAGTTCGATTTCTCGACTTTTTAGACATATGTCAATATATTGGTTGTTTGTAAAGTTATGAAAAAACAACTTTTCCATTCTTGAGGCACTTTTATCTGTATAATACAGTGGCGTCGAGAAAATTTAAAAAAGGTACAATTTCCGAGTTATGGCATAATGTTGTATTCTTTAAATGGGATTCAAAGTTGGCTATGGTATAGTTAAAAAGGAATTTTTTTCTCTTCAAACTCTATATCATATGTGAGGTCGCTTTTGATGGGTAAGTATTCAATAGTGAAAATAATCTTTTCAGTAGAATACTTTTGCGTTATTTTATACTTAATCTATGTAGGCGTGTGTCATTATTATTATTATTATTATTATTATTATCTATGACAGTGTTTATACGTTAGTCAGTAAATTGCATATTAGTAATTTTGTTTCCGTCATAATTACACCCCATTTAATCGTAAAAGTGAAGATGTCTTACGAAAATTACGAGAAGTATGATATGCCAGAATGCTTTATTCAAAGTAATAACAATTGTGATATTGCATCCAAAATATATTTCAATCGCTATCCAGAAAGAAAACATCCTAATAAAGCTATTTTTAAGAGGTTAAAAGAAAACCTTATTAACTGTGGGTCCTTCAACACGTCAAGACCAAAAAATTGCAACATTGAAGATGCTGAAGAAACTTCTATAACTGTAATATGAACGGAGGTTGCAAATTTTTCAATTTCAAGTCGTCAAATTTAAGCTGATTTTGAGATTTCAAGACGTCGAGCTTTGGGTATTTTGAAGACACACAGATTCAGGCCTTATACAATAAGGAAAAAGCATCACCTGCAACCAACTAATCTTCAGCGATGATTGGAGTTTTGCAGATGGTATCATCCAAAAAAGTCAACAAGATCCATTCTTCTCTAGAAATGTAGTTTGGACAGATGAAGCCTACATTAGCAGTGCAGGAATTTTCAACAGGCATAACGAGCACTATTGGTCTGATATGAACCCTCACCGTACCTCGACGTGCGATCTCAGGGACGCTTTGGTTTTAGTGTTTGGTGTGCTCTACGTGGCAATTGTGTTTTAACATATCACATATCTATATTCAGAAAATCTTAATGGCCAACGGTACTACGAAATCTTAAACCAAAAAATTATTGAGTAATTTATGAACAATCTACTCTTAATTGAGGCAAGAAATCAGTTCTCCCAACAAGATGATGCACCACATTATAATATCAGGACCGTTTCAGAATTATTAAATACCAATTTTGGAAATAACTGGATGGGAAGTAACGGACTAGTGAGGTGGCCACCACGATCACCTGACTTAACGCTACTGGATTTTTTCTTTTGGGGCCACATTAAAGACAAATTATATAAGAAAACCAGTACCGACATAAATGAACTCAGACAAAATTTTATAGACTGTGTGCAATCTCCTTCAACTCTTCATATTTATAATGCAGTTCAGAGTGTTGTGAATATAACGGACATCAATTTGAACATTTACTTTAATTTGAATTTTTATTTTGTAATTGTAATGTATCATAAAATTAAATATCTGATTTCATGGTCTTAACTTGTTAAAGGACCCACAATTAATGAGATTTTATTTTAATCTCTTAAAAATAGCTTTCCTAGGTTGTCTTCTTTCTGATTAGCGATTGTAATATATTTCGGATGCAATAAATAGCACAATTGTTATTACTTTGAATAAAGTCTAGCATATCATATTTCTCGTAATTTTCGTAAGAAATCTTCTCTTTTACGATTAAATGGGGTGTAATTATGAAGGAAACAAAATTATTAATATGCAATTTACTGACAAACGGATAAACACTGTCATAGATGACATACGCCTACTTGGAATAAATATAAAAAAACGCAAAAAAGTAATCTATTAAAAGATTATTTTCGCTATTAAATACATACACATCAAAAGCGACCTCATATAGGATATATAGTTTGAAAGAGAAAAATTTCCTTTTTAACTAAACCATATCCAACTATGATTCCTATTTAAAAAATAAAACTTTATGCCATAACTCGAAATTGCACCTTTTTTTAAAATTTTCTCGACACCACTTTATTATACAGAAAAAAGTGCCCCAAGAATGTAAAAATTGTTTTTTCATATCTTTACAAACAACCAAGATATAGACATATGTCTAAAAGTCGAAAAATCGAACTTTTATTTATAACTAGAAAACAAAAACGATAAAAAAATTTTGTCATCGCCAGGGAATATGTCTCAAAAAAAAAAGAGATCGATAATGTGTGCCCCATTTTTTGTATCTCCTACAGTTACCGAATTACCTTATGCAAACATCGAAATTTGCCCACCCTGTACAACAGCGAACACTGTATTGTATCATATTGTTTGTGTACCGCTGACAATTGAACCGAATAAGTTTTATGGCTTTGACATTATATTCTGGAAAAAGGGAATCAGACTCTTGTGCTTAAGATTGATTTATTTCAGATTTTTGTCTGATTCATTAAAACTCTAATAAGTAGTTATGTAGTTATGAAGGTTTAACCTGAAACTTAGAATATCAAAGCATTTTAGATTTATAACCGGGCATTAACAACTACCCCAAGATAGTAGTGGTGAGAGGTATGTGAAACTTCTCATATGGTCCAAATGCTACTCGACCGACATCATAGATGTCTCTGTGGCGGACAGCGACTTGCGAAGCAAGTACGGAGAGCGGCGACCTCTAGCCCAGGTGAACTAAACTACTGTTATTAAATATGATTTGAACGAAACAACTACTCAGCGGGCAAAAAACCGGACCTGCATTGGATTATACCTTCAAATCATGATAGATCGGTAGCCAATATCATTTGTTAATTCCTAACCGGACATAGACCGGTTTCGAACTTATTAGTTCTCCTCAGTATGCCATCGGTTATGGAACAGACAAATGATAGTGGCCAACCTGCTAGTCATATACTCACTAAGGTAAATTGAGTAGTGGTGAGAGGTATGTGAAACTTCTCATATGGTCCAAATGCTACTATCCGACCGACATCATAGATGTCTTTATGGCGGATAGCGACTTGCGAAGCAAGTACCGAAAGCGGCGACCTTTAGCCCAGGTGGACTAAACTACTGTTATTAAATATGATTTGAACGAAACAACTACTCAGCGGGCAAATACCCCGACCTGCATTGGATTATACCTTCAAATCATGATAGATCGATAGCCAATATCATTTGTCAATTCCTAACCAGACATAGACCGGTTTCGAACTTATTAGTTTTCCTCAGCACAACTCATTTACCTTAGTCAGTATATGACTAGCAGGTTGGCCACTATCATTTGTCTGTTCCATAACCTATGACATACTGAGGAGAACTAATAAGTTCGAAACAGGTCTTTTTCTATTTTAACAAAAAACGGTTTTTTCAATTTCCACAATATAAGAAATATGCTTCTGTATTGCTTGAGATAGAGAATCCAGAAGCAATGTTAATAACAATTTCTTTACCTAACCATGATCGCAACTGTACATTTTTATTTAATTCCACAATCTAGTTTTCAAAACATAATTACAGGAATCGCGCCTTTCACCTGCCTATTAATGATCACAATAATTATTAAATCTATTATAACTCGTACTAAATCTAATAAAATAATATAATAATTATTATCGGGCAAGCTGTGAATTCGCTGCCCGCAGCCGTCGCCGATATGAAAACACCATATAATATATTAAAATCCAATTTATTCTTAATATAATCATATCATTCGTTAATCTCGAAATGTTTATAACTTCATCCGTGCAGATAGAGCTATTCTTAATAGCTTCGTAGTGCAGCGCATTTATAGAACGGCTTGCGTACAAAGATATAACTTTGCTGGGCTGACATTTGCAAATTGACTGTATCGAATTTACGATGGCCGTGAAATTTTAAATTACACTTAATTTCGTCAGCCTAAAGTAACTATGTTATTAAACTGCTTATTTTTTACCGTATAATTCAATATTTTGGGTGAATTTTTATGAACATTTTTCACCAATCTAATGAGACATTATCGTATTTGTCTAATTACTTTACAGCTATCACGATCCGCCTCATTAAAGAGATAATTAATAAAATTTAGTAAATTTTTTTTAATCATTTACTAATAAAAAAGGCATATGAACACAAATATATCAAGGTCTTAAAGTCAATTTCTTTAGTTTCAAAATTCCAGTAAATTTTACTTGTTCACGTATCTGGACGAAATTTGGAACAGGTCTCCAATTCGTCGCTGGGCACACGGACACAGATTTAAAATTTAGCCCATTTTAAATTAAAAGTGAGTGGTAGCGTTGTACAATTTTGCATGCGGGGTGTGAACTTGGGTAGATGGAAGGCTGTTATTTCTTTTTCGATTCTAAAATCAATGAAGGAGACCACCATAAGACCATGACGAGACCTCTTTCAGAAATGGATTAAAGACCAACTTATTCAATGGTTGACTAACAGAATTGAAGGAGTATCAATATTTAAATAAAAATTAACTGGGATTTAATAAAACCTTTTCGACGTGACTATAACAAGACTTACATAATTGGTAAACAATTAAGATAGCTAGGACACGAAGTCCTTCGTTCACCACCATGCGATTGTCAATTTAACCCAATTATGTATCGAGGGACTATTATAACAAGCCATAAACCTTTAGTCTCCATCTCGGATGCAGAATGAAGATATATGGCTTGAGTCTTTGCATCAGTGTACTGCTGAAACATAGAAAAATTGTACGCATAGTGAAAATTTGGTGAGGGAGCAATGGATACGGGAAATGGAACATCTTTTGAATATACTCACTACTTTTCCCATTTCACTAACAGAATCTGATTCTGTCAAGCGATGAAGAAAAATCAGACTCTGATAGCAAATGATGAAGGAGATTTAAGTCAGATCCGGTTTAAAAGAATGATTTAATTTTTTTTTATTTTGGAAAATTATTTTTTATCACCATTTAAACATGGTCAAAATGGTCGAAAGTAAACATTTAGTTAATCGTATCTTGTATGTACTCATTGTATAGTTGTTATGCTATAAACCACACATATATTTAGATGGCTAAATTTTATTTAACTGATCATTTATAAATTGTTATTTTTGTTAAATGTCTTAATTGTCATGACCAGTTATTGTATTTATAGGACAATGGCTTAACATCCAAAGGTGAGAAAAAGGAACATTATATTTATTTGTCTATATCTTATATAATATCTTTTTGAATTTATCAATGTTTAATATTCTGTTATATTATTTTCATTGTTACTTATTTTACTATTTGCTTAATAATTTTCTTGATTATCTTTTTAAAATTAATAAACCTAAAATGTTTGCAACTATTATAATCATTATTATTTTAATTTGATCGACTTTATGCGAGGCTATTCCACTGTATCAGAGAAACAATAACAACACTAATAATTTTTGTAACACACTCTGTTAGTTGTGACGTCACATAGTTATGCAACCCACGTACTACGGTCATGACACACCAGTTGCCTATGAATCAAACTGGAACTTGATCCTTAATGTATATGTCTATAACGGCGACATTTTCCAGGCTTAAACACAGCGTAGAATTTTATTTTATTTCTACTTTGTAAGCAGTATTTAAGAACAGTTACCATTTAATAAAACCTTTTCGGTGGTACTATAACAAGACTTACATAGTTGATGACCTATTAAGACGGCAAGGACAACTCGCCAGGGTAAATAATTATTTATTCATTTATTTATTTATTTACCATGCACGGAACATGTTTGATTTTGATGTTCAACACATTAGAAAAACGATTTTAAATTTAATAAATTAATATTAAAAACATAGTTGACATAGTTATAACCCCTTTACTTTTTATAGAATAACTTTGATTGTGTTTTGATTGTTTGAATAATATCCTACAGGTAAATAATAAAGAAAATGTTTAGCTTCATCGGTTTTTTTGATTTAAAATGATTTTACGTGATTAATAATGAAAGTACATAAACGAATTTTTTATACGGTTCTGTAAAAAATTTATACGCATGCTTCTTGCATGGTAAATGGTAACTGAAAGTTCTTTATTGTTTCTTACAAGGGATAAATGAAATGAAATTCTATGCTGTGTTTAAGTCTCAAAAATGTCCCCTTTATAGACATATGCATTAAGGGTCATGTTCCAGTGTGGTATATAGGCAACCAGTATATCATAACAGTAGTACGTAGGTTGCATAATTATACGACGTTACACTAAACGTCAATTACAAATATAAATTTTAAAAAATGGCAACGCTTCCTTGTTGACATATGATTGCCAGTATACTTAACAGTACAATATTTGATGCTGCCAAGCAGTTTTCAACCATTGTATACAGTGAAACATCATAGCCACCCTTTATATTTTTACATTACAAGACTGTATAATATATACTCACAACACACACAGTCACAACCTAGAACATCCACCGGTATAAATAGGAATTAGTCTTTATAGAAAGCTTGTTTTATTAAAAACATGTCAACATATTTAATAATACAAGCGTTTTATCCGGTAGGAAATTATCGTAGGTTGTAAATGCAGAAAACGAAAAAAGTCAACATTTCGCAAATGAAATTTGCTACTTGTTGACTATAATCAAACTAAAAACTACAATCTAGCTGAGAATTTTAAGAGTTCTGAGTAAATTGAATGATTTTTTTTTTGGTTGCTAACATTTCAATTTTTATTCATTCGTGGAACGAAAGTTGAGAAGTTTCATTGGCAATTTGGAAGTTTGAACTAAATGCAGAAGGGGGTTTATGACAGGATTGCGAGATGTATGAAAACAAGGATAATTTGGATTTCTGTTAAAGACACTATGAATTTAACATTTCGTATCTATCACCAGTTACTGGTTGAAGTTGGGATATCCTGATATACGACGATATAGGAGGTTTATAAGACGCTAATTTCATTTTTATTGTATTATTTTTGAACTTCGTATTTTTAGCAATCGGTTGTTGAGTTTCGATTGAAATTTGTTGGCTAGAGTCAAGAAGTTGTACCACGTCGAAAGATTATTCTGGGTGAAGAGGTGGCGTGAAATTGTTTTTGTATAAAACTTTAAAGGACCCCGAGGATCACTAAAAATATTAAGCATCTCAGAAAATTGTGATGGATTAAATTCTAAAACTCGTTCTTAGTTTAACTTTTTGATCAGAACAGATGTTTGTGCCGTATATCTATAGTTTTTTTGTAATGGCTTTTTGTTGGTCTATCTTCCTCTTTCTCATTAACACGCTTTTATTAGCTTCACTTGTATGTTTGTTTGCTTGTTTGTTTGTTTGTTTGCTTGTTTGTTTGTTTGTTTGCTTGTTTGTTTGTAACCGACTCTTTGGACTCGATTTTGACCCACTTTAAACGGACAGATTTAATTGAAACTTTGTACACTTACGAAGAACCGGTAACAATACAATAATTTGATAAGTTTATATCATTATCCTGATCAGGATCGCCAGTCCTTTCCTCACGTATCCTCTGCGTGAGAGCAAGAGGCTTAATATTGTAAGTATATTCCGTGGTTCTCACAATAATACTAGTATTTTTCGTACATTATTGTTTTCAGTTTATATTAATAATTATTTTTCACTTTTTAGTTTGATGTGCTTTAAAAGCGTGTTTTTTAGTTTTTTTAAACTATATTTATTTTAACTGTAAGTACAAATTGTGACTCTTCTTATACACATGTCATATTTGTCCTATAAGAATAAAACGTATTTAATTTGATTTAATTTAATAATCTGGCTCCCTAACTAATTTTAATTATTCAGCATGACCCCGAAATAAATGCCAAATGGCTAAAAAAAACTGCTCCAAGGATACAAATTTTATTATATGCCACAAGTGTGCATAAAATAAATTGTAGCAATTTAAGATTAATTAGGTATGTAACCAACTGGATGCATTTGAAAGCTTGGAAATTCCAAAGTGTAAAAATAGTATGAACAGTGATGACAGAGGGCTAATCCCATATAGTCCGCCCTATTGGTTGGTGAATCACGGTTCACCGACTGTAATAATTGTTTAGGTATAAATAGGACACATAGGTTAGTTTTAATCATCTTCAGATGATGCCAACCTAGTTGGCGAAACTCGCATCGAATGCAGTATGTGTTTTTTAGTCTTTTGTGAAAAACTAAGTCACTTTTTAGCTTTACATCCAAGGTTCCAATACACTTCAGGAAAACAATAAATAACAAAATGCAAGAGACTATAATTAAAATGTAACAAATCGTGACAGTCGTTTTAGATAAACAGACTGCCAAATACATATTCTTGTTTTTCTGTAACACTTTGAGGATGCCGCATAGAGCAAATCGTACAAAATACGCTTTATTACATACAGTTTTTTAGTAATCACCAATAATTTGTACTTCGACCACCAGCTAATGCGAAGTATGGCAGAAACCATATCCTTTCTGCCAACGAAATATCATCATAAACAGCTATTCGTGTAAATGTTAATAATCTAAGAACAAGTTGGGGCACAGCCTTTAAGCCAAACACTGTCATTTCGGGATAATAACACCGATCGATATTTTTTCAATTACTGCAGATGGTAGGGGTGTTTAAAAAAAGACGGGCTTGCCATAATAGAGATGTTATGGTAATAGCATAGGTAACAGGCGCTCTGGTATCTTGTTATTAAGTATTTAAGATTCACCAAATTGATATAACCTAACCAAGTATTTCAATAATAATAGTATTTAAACTTTTTATGTATTTTGCTGAAGGTAATACTTTTGTGAATATTAATCAAGATGAATATTAATGTCGCGTTAGTCTCGACGCCATTGACTTACACAAATTGCCTTTGGAAGATAATCTATTAATTTAATAATCAAGTGGATTTATGTTTATTAAGAGATTTTTTCACTTTTCGGAAAATTGTTAATCTACTAGGCGCATACTGCCGACACTTAAAAGTTGATTGAATGTATTTTACCTTTATTATTAAGACATTAATGTTGTGGCTATTAAATTTTCTTTAATCGTAATCGATTGCCATTTGTATTGTTATGTTTTGTTATTATCCATAAAGTTTATGGTTGGTGCAAACAGGCCATGGGAATTTACCTCACCTCGGCAAGGAAGATTCTAAACACCGAAATATTTAGTTTTTTTAATGAAACAGGTACAGGGTTATTCATTATAAATTACCCCCCCTATCATCGTCATTATTGCCTATAGAAAAAAAAGTTTTAAATAAAAGTTGTGTGGTTATGACTGAGTTTTGTTAAAATGCTATCAAAAATACAGTAGCGTACAGATTTCAGGGGTACAAAAAAAATAATATTTTTTTTTAAATGAGATACCCTGTATGTTATTAAATTTTTGGAACGACCCTTTGTTCTTGATTTCAAAAATTTACCATATGTCACCCTACCATATATGGTTTTTGAGTTATTAAACGTCGAATATCTTAGTTAAACTAGTTACTGTAAATATGGAAAAGTTAACATTATTAAAGTGAGCTATGAAAATGACAACCATTATGTTTGTTAAGTGGCATTTCTTTAATGAATAATCAAAATGGTTTACAGTGAGGAAGAAAAAGTCCAAATATTTACTTGTTATATACAAAAAATAAACGTGCAGCAAAAAGAGCATATAGGTTGTATCCAAATGATCTAACACCATCAGAAAATACGTTCAAAAATATTTACCGAAAGGTGAATAATACCTCCAGTTTTAGTAGAAAAAAGCGTGTAGTTCAAGCAAACCAGGAAGAACAGCTAGATATACTGCTTCATTTCGAAGGTAAGCACATCCATATTTATTCGCGAATAGACTTTTTTGAAACATTGTATTATTTTTTAGAAAATTCTGAATGTAGTATAAATAATACATTCGATCAATTAGGTAAAAATTGTTTCAAAATCCAACATACGTTAAAAAATAACAACTACATACCATATAAAATTTTACCCGTACAAGTTTTAACAGAGGCTCGTAAACGGAAAAGGCTGGACTTTTGCTGCCAGATGATTCAAAAATTGGATGAAGATCCCAATTTTTTTACTAAAATATTATGGACCGATGAATCATCCTTTTCTGCGGCAGGAGTTTTTTAATAGGAAAAATCGAAGATCGTGAGAAAACAAGCACAACAGAAAAAGATTGGTAAAACAAATAAAAAAATCAGGAAGAAAAACTGTTAGCATTTGGTGTGGAATTTTCAGAAACAAAATTGTTGGGCCTATATTTTATGATTATGCATTAACTGGAGTTACTTATCTGGAAATAATTATCCCAGAAACAGAAAATATTCTTTTGCAGAATTTTCAGGAAGCCGAACTTGATTTGGATGCAGGATGGGGCAACTCCGCATAGTGTCCTACTCGTTCGAGATTATTTGAATAATGTATCACCAATATGGATAGGGAATAATGGACCTATTAAATAGCCACCTAACAGTCCGGATTTGACCCCTATGGATTAATTTCTTTGGTGATTTCCAAAACACATTGTCAATAATAATAATAATAATAGTATTAAAGTCATTAAAGACAGGATTCGACTTAAAATAAACAATCTGAATGTAAATAATGAAGCCATTTCCAGTGCAATTATAAATATAACAAGACGTTATCAATTATGCATTGACAATAATGGTGGACACATCGAACATCTTTTATGAGTTATCATTTGTTTATATTTAAATTTCCTAAATAAATCTTTGTTATCTATTTTGTATAAATATCTGGTTTTCTCTTCCTCACTGTAAACCATTTTGTTTATTTCATTAAAGAAATGGCACTTATCAAACATAATAATTGTCGTTTTCATAGCTCACTTTAATATTGTTAACTTTTCCATATTTACAGTAACTAGTTTAACTAAAATATTCTACGTTTAATAACTCAAAAACCGTATATGGTAGGGGTCACATATGGTATAATTTTGAAATCAGGAACAAAGGATCATTCCAAAAATTTAATAATATACACAGTATTATTTTATATTATTTTTTATTATTTTTTTTATCCCCTGAAATCTGTACACTACAGTACTTTTGATAGCATTTTGACAACATTCAGTCAAAACCACACAACTTTTATTTAAAACTTTTTTTCTACAGGCAATAATAACGATGATAAGGACCCACCCCTTATCCCCGTGTATCACATTAGTTCGATTTTTCAACTATTTGTATAATTTCAAAATAAAAACGATTGTGCCGTCGATAACTTTCCGTCAAACTTAGGCAACTAGATAAATTTTCCCAATTTAATGAATTTTTGTTATTTGAAATTTAAGACTGTTTTCTCGATTTTTTTCAAATAATAACATATTGAAAATTTTATACGGTCGGAACCGGAATAAAAACTACTACCAAAATCAATAATAATAAATACAGGTTGTCATTTAAAAAAAAGTCGATGACGTCATAACTTAAAAAATAAATGACATAAGAAACTGAAAATAGACTGAAAATATTTGCTGAAGTTAAAATCGCTATACCCTTTCGAGATTTTTTTCAAAAAAATTAATATCAACGGAATTACTGAATTTATGCGTTACTTAATTTCCACACTGTATTTTAACGATGATGCCCATCACTTATTTTGAAATTTTAGGCGATAAAATTATTTTATGGCATAGAATGTGCAGGAAATAAATAAACATTAAACACCACCCTGAAGTAACGAAGTTCTTTGAGTTGTAACCCGGAGTATATATTTTCCACTTCTGCAATTAAATTTTATTTTGCGACTTTTTTATGTCTCTACCAAGAAAAATAACGAAACCGAACAATGACAGTGCAAATAGGCATGCACATTTTAATGGTGCAATCAATTTGTCTGCGACAATGGAATCAATAACTGAAAACTACAAAAGATGAATGAGGTAATTAATTAAATATATAAAAACGTGCTGTAAGTCCTTCGAGACGCTTTGCCACAATACCGTGAATAATACTGGACACAGCAACTAAAACGTATCTGTATATTACCTGGAATCTCATTTGATGTACTTTTTTTGCAGCGTATCGAATATGTGTAATAATCGTTTACTATGACAGCATTTAACCTTATACAAGCATTGATGTTTGCATAAGATAAAAATGAGTTAAAAAGGAAACAGAAATATATCACTAGGGGCAATAAACATAAATTTATCAAATGTGTTTAATCCTAGATGATCAGAATAAATTTACGTGAATACTTCTGTGTTTTTTTAAGGGTAGTGATAAATAAATTTATTTTCCTACGTTTCAGTTTATTCAACCATCGTCAGAGAACTAAATAGTTGAATTCCACTTTGACACTTACGACTTTGTTATTTATTATAAATAATTCAATGATTACATATTTGGAGCTATTATCTGCTTGAGTTTTTGAACGTAACTGAATTATTTATTATACGTTATTGTTATTAATTAGTATAGATTCTGATAGCACAGTGCTTTCATTTGTGACTTTTCACGTATTGACCTTAAATTGTACTGCTGTTCCTTTTCTAGAATTCTTATACTGTTAACGATCAAAGCTGTGTGTGTTATGCAATAACTGCCGTGTTTTTATTTAAGGTTTTTAAGCTGTATTTGTGTGTATATATTCTTTTCTGTAGAAATTGTCTTGACTGACCTATATGTACTGTTGCAATTGTTGCATTCTGTCTAGTATACCGTGATTTTAGCCTTGTGGTGATAATTAGAGCTGGCAGAAATATGCGGCGGGACAACTTACCCTCTTAACTAGCTTAATGAACTAGCTTGGTTATCACATACTAGAGAAGATCTGTAAAAACCTTGCAGCATCAGGTATGTTTCTATGGTTGTCTCCGTGAGTGATGTTCACTGTGGTGAAATAATATGCTTATATTTTGAGAACGACCGCTCGATATCTATTGATGTAATACAGGCATACTTAAAATAGTCTTTGAACGCACTTAAAGGATCTGGAGATGCACCATCAGTACCATCAGAAATTTGTCTTAATCTGGTAAAACCAGTATTTTGCACACGTGCAAACTTTTCTCTAACGTGCTCATTTTTTGCTTCACCTATAGCATGTAGCAGTCGATTTACTTCGTCCACTATTTGCAGTGACTGCTAACAACAACTAACTGTTTTGTAAGTTTTTTATGGCATCATGTAATCTTGTAAATAATTTTTAAAGCTGTTTCAACGGAAATGTCTTCGAATATAGCTGCAGCCCCGTCGGGAATGAATTGTAGTATCACAGATTTTATTTGTTGTAAATATTCAGCATAGGAAAAAGCTGCCTTCAATCATGTTCAAATTAGCTGTGGTGGTTCGGGAATACCGGGACACTTGCTGTGAAATGCGCGAAGAAGTTTAGGAAATTTAAGAAACATTTTTTGTAATTGCTGTTAATGCATCTACCTCTGGAAAACTTTGTCGAATAGTTCTTGCCACAAGATGTAAAGCATGCACTTTTACACGAAACATGTACCAACCTACAACCGTGTTCTTGAAGAGAACGGCCTACCAAACGCATTGTTCGTGGCACCATCAGTCACAAACATCAGCACTTGACTTGTTGACAGGTCAAATTTTTCTAATGTCTCCAGCACCACCCGCGGTTTAAGAGGTTTCAGTACATGTACTATAACATTTAAAATAGATTCTTTTTTACAATCTGTCGTCTCGTCAACACATAACCACAGCCGATTCTTACACGTTGGGGAACATGGTTGAAGGTAGCTTTTTATGCTGAATATTTACAACAAATAAAAGCTGTGATACTACAAATCAATCCTGATGAGGCTGCAGGAAAGCCAGACAAAATTCGAAGATATTTCCTTTGAAACAGTTTTCAAACTATTCACAAGAACTATAAGAGATTACATGAAGCTATAAAAAATCCTACCGCGGAGTTATTGCAAGTAGTGGACGAAGTAAATCAACTGTTACACGCTATAGGTAATGCAAAAAATGAGTGCGTCACCGAAAATTTCGCACATGTGTTAAAGCAAGACATCGGTTTTACCAGATTAAGACGAATTTGTGATGGTACTGATGGTGCATATCCAGATCCATTAAATGTGTTCAAAAACTATTTTAAGTATGTCTGTATTACATCAATATATATCGAACGGTCGTTTTCAAAATATGAGCATATTTTTTCACCACAGCGAACATCACTCACGGAGATAACCATAGAAACATACCTGATGCTGCAAAGTTTTTACAGATCTTCTCCAGTTTATTGCTTCTGTTGCTAGTTAATTTCTTTTATTACGATTATTATGATGCATACGCCTATGTCCCGCCGCACGACTTGCCAGCTTTAGTGATAATTCAGGTTTGTTTTGTGAGAAATCTGTCTGTTGTGTTGTATGATTATGATTCACCGTTATGTTGCGTTTTTTTAATACATTTGAGATTTTTACTGATAAAATTGCTATATTGGATATAGTGATATATTTTTTATTATTTTTACTTGACTGATAAATTGTGTATATTATCTTTTTTATTTCCGATTCATGAATATGCTGGGATATGAATTTGTTTCTAGAATTTTATTAATTATCTCAAGTTGTCTGGTCTGTTTTTTTTAAATCATAAATCAAACAACACTTATTTTTTTATAATCTATCGATACCCTAAGTTTACGTATTTAAAGAGAAATCACCCTGTAGAGTTATATTTATAATTGAATTAAGTGAATTTTTAAACAGTTTATTTTAATTTCTGGAATATGGACCGGTTTCTTATAAAGGCATCATCCTGTTTTTTTTTCGTGCTCGAAGCGAGTGCTTTTAGAAAATCAATACATCATATGCAAAAATTAAGTGAACTGCAATAAACGGCCACTTATTATCGTACCAACATTTCAATATTATCAATAAGGATCATTATACCATTACTGCCGCAGATACTTGGGAAAAACGTCTGAAAATAATTATATATGAATACATAATGAATCCATCAGATTCAACTCATGCAAATTGAATGAATACAAGTAAAAATGCTTTCAAGATATGCTAAATTATGGAAGTGTATCGTGAAATTTTCATTATCCTATTGCATTATTCATTAGCTTGTAACATTTTTATAGCCTAATAGATTTTCTGGAAGAGTCCTCATAACAGAATTAATCGAAGGTAAAAGATATTATCGATTTTTTTGCAAACGAGCAAAATAAAGTGATTATAGGTTATTACATGAAAATTATTCAAACTCAGAATGAACCTTGTCCATTATTATTATTATTATCAATAACTTGTTTTTAAACTAAACGAGGATTCTGTAGTTTCTTTGTTGCAAGTTCATTTTTATATACAGGCGCTTCGCTGATTTAAATAACTTCGTACTAGAAATTGTCGCCGTCGGAAATTCATAATGTAATAATAAGTGTATTATTATTACTGTTATTACGACTCTCTTTGTATTTTACATATTGAGTCGTCTGATTTATCGTTTCTCAACTTAATTTTAATAATATTAATGGATACACTAAAAATATTTACTAGGAATATGTACACATTTATCTAAAATTAAACTACCATTGCCAACATGTTACTAATTTCACCCACAAAAAACAAATATCGCTGTTTATTTTGTACTTATTGCATCTGGAGTGCCTCAGGGATCTATTGTAGGTCCAATTCTTTTTCATTTTATGCACTTCATAGTTCTTTGCTGACGATACACAACTTAATAACTATTTCAACACCTAAATTTTACATTTTGCTGTAGTAGTAGTTAACGATGATTTTGCTCATAGCAATGATAAAGCTAACGACGATAATCGCTAATATCTAAATGCAGGATATTCAATTGTACCGTAATGAAACGAACAAAAAATGTCTTCTTAACAGTCAGTCTAATCAGGCCCCTATACTCAAAAATCAGAGATTTTGTGTTAGGTAAAGAGAAAAGAAAATGTCAAAAAATAACATTTTATCAAATAGTGCAATTATTCATTTTAAAACAAAGAAGGTTTAGTGCCATATACCCCAAAAAGAAACAATTATGCAGCCCCTTATCAGTGTAGTAGGAACATGGGAACATAAAGTACTGTGTACTGTACTTTCCAGCCTTATTTTAGTTCTTGTTCCTGATCTATCCCATCGTAGATCCAATTCCTTAGCTACGATACTCTGATGAGGGGCAATAACTTCGAAACACGTGTCCGTAGCTGCATAATTGTTTCCTTTTGGGGTATATGGCACTAAACCTTCTTTGTTTTATTTTGAACCCCAATAAATCTATCTGGTTTTATTTGCATGTGTCAGGTGGAAATGAACAGTACACATAGAGCTCTGTATGTTGACTGTGCTCATCGAGGCCGCAAATGTTGCACATGGGAACATGAAGACACTAATTGAGTACTGTGTACTGTACTTTCCAGCCTTATTTTGGTTTTAGTTCCTGATCTATCCCATCGTAGATCCAATTCCTTAGCTACGCTACGCTGATGAGGGGCAATAACTCCGAAACACGTGTCTGTAGCTGCATAATTGTTTCTTTTTGGGGTATATGGCACTAAACCTTCTTTGTTTTATTTTGAACCCCAATAAATCTATCTTGTATTATTCATTTTGTTTATTTAAAAATTTGGGGTTTTATTGAGTGACATATATTTACTAACCGTGTTAACTTTGTATCTAAAAACTGCTACATTTGACTTAAAAGTACAACATCAAACAAATTTTACTTGACTATTTCCCTCACATTATAAGAACCAATGAAATAGCAAGATTTTGAAATTTTGGACCACCAAGAACAAACTTTTAGCGAAAATTGCATTCCAATTGAAAATTTAAATAAAATTACAGCGAAAATTGCACTGGGCTTGACAACTTAAAAAGTCAGTTGAATCAATATAAAAATCGAAGATTTTTTCTTTCTTTTTTTATTTGTCTGTAGAAGATAACATAATTAATTACCTACTTTTTAAATATTTTGGACTTTTCTATAAAGAATAATAATTTTAAAATTCAATTTTTAAATAAATCAGCTTAATAATTGTGACACGGGAATCAAATCAAATC